>CM040242.1:288222599-288823527 GCA_022545495.1 Chrysanthemum lavandulifolium
CTCATTGCTCAAGTATGTGTGAGTGCAACAAATATGACCAAAACATGCATCAAACTAAGATAGCGCCTGCTTTGTTTACAAAAGCCTACATAACAACATGCATGATGGTTTAGAGGATCATGTATGGTGCACAATATGAGTGAAATCTTCGGCTAAAACCAAGCAAGTCAATGGGTATATTTGAAGAACTACGGTATAAAACAACTCTTTTCTTATGCACCATTTAATATTTAAACTCATTGGGTAAGGTTGAAATTATTGTAATATCAAATTTACAGCTTCGGTCTAATATTTTATTTGGGCAGTTCCGTGGATATAATCGTGACGGCTAGAAAATTAATACACATATAATCTCATTTCATTTGAACTATGAGGTAGACATTTGTGTTTAGTTGAAATAGTAGGAGCCCCCACATTGAACATTATTACATTAAATAGACGTTTGAGCCGCAATTTTTACAAGCGATCAGTAGATTTGGTGTGGAGTCAGTATTAAAGGAGCTAGAACACTACAATCAACAATAATTTGCATCCATTTGGTCTTGGCCGTCCTTTCCGTCGAAGAAATCCTTATGATGATCCATTTGGTAATCCCTGACGATACCCAAGAACTATAGGTTATGATGATGGTCTATTCCCGTATCTTGGATGTCTCGTAGGCAAGGCCGTCCCATAAATTTTGGAGGCCCTGTGCCAACTACAAAATAGACCTCTCGAACACGAAAAATATGAATACATGTAGAATTAAAACATGAAAAGTAAGTAGCTATTAACATAAAAATAAGCGTGTATAACATGTATTTCACATAAGTTTATTTTCTACATAATGTACGGAAAATTTTTATTTAAAAAATAAATTGGACTAATTCTAAAACCTTTTCAAGTCTTGTATTGAAAATGTAAATATAGTAAACTCATTAGTACTATTACTTACATGGAATAAAGTTATAAAACCAAAAGATTATGATCAAAATGTAAGATCTATAAACCTTGGGGTGCAAACTGAATACTACTCAAAGTTATCAACTTGCTCATGGTATCAGTTAAGTCTGCAACTTTGTTTTCTATTTTGCTTGAAAATAATATTTGTTTCACCTATATAACTTCAAAATGTTATGTTTTAGAATATTCTTATTAAACTTACGTTCGAACCAAATTTAAATCAGCCCTACATAATACAACGTCGGGGGCCCAATAAATTTGGAGGCCCTTTGCGGTTGCACACTTCACACACCTTAAAATCCGGCCCTGCTCGTAGGTCGCAGACCGTTTACCTTGCCATGGTGCCACCTGGTGATGATCCTGTTGGATTTTACTAATCATAACAATTATAGAAAAACACATAAACATCATCAAAGAATGCAGCGGAAGTAATAGGAATAATACTTGTACATTAATTAACCGAATTAAAAGTATACGCGTACCTTTTATCAATCAATGCAATTAGGGTTTATGAAAAACCTCAAATTAAGATCAAGAACCAAGAAACCCTAAACCCTAATAAATTAGGGTTTAACAAATTCGACTACACCAAAATTCGAATACCCAAGATATGCAAACACAAGTGTATTTGCTCTTCGTTCTTGTACGCAAGTACTAATATCGAATTAATGTGAAAAGCTAGGTTCTTGAATCACAAATAAACGAAACACTTGTTTCTTGATGTTGGAAAATAGATCCCTATGGGTTTAGGGATGGAGTCGATCGGCCAAACACAAGAGGGAAGGAGAGGAGAAAGAAATTAGGTTTCTAAGTGATCCAATGTTAGATTTATGAATACAAGAGGTTTGTATTTATAGGTATCTAATAACTTGGTGATCAAGAAAAGCCTCCCTTGGGCTTTTGAAACCCACGACCGGCCATAAGGACCCAAGAGGGGTTCTAGATCCTTCTTGTCCACTAATTTCATCTCTAGTCCTTGTAGTTTACATTTAACGACCGTTAGTCTAAACTCGTTAAATATTAACTATCGTTAAGTATTTATTTCGTGACAAATAATTAATAATAATAACATTTATATATTAATCATTTTAACATCAATTCTCATACGTAATGTGTGCAATCCCGAAGTCTCGAGTTCGAATCCAGTCATACGTATATTAATAATTATCCATAAACCTTTCAGCTCCCACTTGGATATTACTCAATATAGTAATGACATTGGTTTAGCCTAGCTTAACACGCCAATGCCCCGGATCGAATCGAGTATGATCTCCTGGAAAACCATTTAATGATTCATCATTTTACTTATCCTTTTACTTAATACTTCATTAACGTGAATATGGATCGAGTCATTTCACAAGTTAATATTTTGTTTCTCGTTATATCCGATTGAACAAGATTACCAAATCATCCGAAAGTATTCAGATTGATCTTGGGTAAGGCCTTACAAACATCTTGCCAATCCTACGAGGGCCCAAATAGTATTATGCTTTGAAACAAATTCAAAGGAGCAAATTCTCTTGACTACAAGCAAAACTCATGAACTTTGCAACACTTCGAAAATCGCCTTATAAACACCTTTTACGGATAGCGTTAGACTATTTCACACAAGTGTGCTACATTCATATGATTATCCGGTATCTCAAGTCGAGGATAAATATACATGATTTACTTAATGACAAAGATCCATAAAGTACAATCATGTTAAGTTAGATCTCATCCTATATTCAATTCATTGAATATCATGTAATTGGCATGTCCCACGATCAATATATTTAAAGTATATTCTACTAAAACTCAGATTTGTCTTAATTCAGTGACATTCCCACATCATTGATCGACAACGGACTTTTAGAATAACATAAGTTATTCATGGATTAAACATGCAAATATAGGATATAATATTAAGAAAATGAAAAATAAACATAACCAATATTTTATTTCATTTAAATAATATTTGTTCAAAACATCCCTTGACCAAATACAAAATATTAAATAGATCAATGCATGATAATACTGGTTAATGAATTATGTCTCAAGTAATGACAATCACTTTTGTTGAAAAGGCATAATTTCAACTAACTTTGATCTATTGGAATTTTGAGAATACTTATTTCAAGAATTCAACTAGTAAAGTTCTTGTATGTGTGCATCCAAATAACTTGATATTGCCACATAATATTTTATAAAGTGTGTGACATCCTCAACCACCAATTTATGACAATCAAACTTTCAAACATTTTAAAGTTTAAAGTATTCTTATTCTTTATTGTATAATGCAACTATGCTCTTAGTTGAGCACAACTAGTTCACATGGCCATTTACAAGGATGAAGTCCTCCCATGACTAGTATTGAGTGTCATCTCAATTAAACCAGCATCATTGTATACAAACAACAATATGCTCTTTAAAATAATCTCCGTAAACTTCAATATCTACAGTGTAATTTTGATGCCTTCCAAAACTTTCAAGTTTGTTGGCTATGACAATTACGCAACAATTGATGTATTGCTCATCCATAGAATTTAGAGAGCAATTCCAGGCTGAGGAATGTAATTCTAGATTCAAACATATTCTTTTAGAATATTCATTACACTAGATATCAATGTTGTCAAATCATCTTGCATTCAAGCATGATATAACAATAACATGATGTACATGAAAAATCCTTGTGTCAAACTAAGATTTCATTCATGTTCTACATATCTATTTTCCAAATGATATATCATGTTCTATTAGACTCATTTATTTACCGCACATGTTTATTAATAATAAACATATATTCCAAGGTTGTTTGTCTTATTTTCAAAATCTTTCAAGTGAAGTTCCATTCCATACTAAAACTAACATTTATCTTAGATGGAATGTTACTACCCACAACATATAAGATTTAAAGAAAATAAACACAATACTCCCACTAGCTTTCAGAAATACTTAGAAAGTATCTTATTTTAATTTTAAACAAAAACTTGGATTTAATAGTTAAACATAAGAATCGTCTCCTAGATGCATGCATATATCCATACATGGATTCTTGCAGTTTGTACATTTTCAAAGATTATGTGAATTCATAAAACTCCTTTGTATTACTTATCGTCCTCGCAAAAGCAATCACACAAGAAAGAGTTTTAATATTCCATTGTCATTTTTCATATCAATGAAAATAAGTATGACAATTACCATCTTTATATATTTAATGTGTCTAGAAAAGAATATTCAATCACAGTTAATTGCTTAAGTGTGATTAATAATCTTGTCATGCATTAAACACATGTACAATATTGTCCATATGATTTCTACACAAAGATTTAAACACTAGTACAAAAACGGGATTTGGTCACGCATGGTCGAATGAAAGGGCCACACATTCGCATATTTGTGTGGTCAAGGTACGAAATTGACAACATTTACTAATTAGTCACACATGAAAATTTTGATTGTGTGACCATTAGAACAGATCGCCACACAATTGAACATTGTGTGGCTAAAGGTATCTGGTGATTTTGTTTCGGATCATTTAGCCACATATGAATTTGGAACGTGACAAATACAAGTAACCTTAATGCGTTAGTCACATGAAGTAATTTTTTGTGTGTCTAAATCATAGAGTCAAGTTTTGTCACACATTATTTAAGGGTGATGATATGTTTTGCCAACTCTTTAGCCACATCCGAAATTGGAACAAGTGACAAATGAAAAGTAAGGTTGAAGCATTAGTCACAATATACATATAAACAAAGACAAATATATGTTACACACTTGAACACCGTGACCAAAAGCCATATATGGTCACACTAAATGTTTTGTCACACATTCGTTAAGTGTAGCCAAAATCCAAGACATATGTTCACGTAAGTTAATATGTGTGTTTAAAGTTTAGTTTGTGTTAGCTTGCCAAAAGCTAATCTATAAAGTCACATTTGCTACTAACACCGTGACCAAATGCCATATATGGTCACGCTAAACGCTTTGTCACACATATTATTTAAGTGTAGCCAAAATCCAAGACATATGGTCACGTAACTTAATATGTGGCCATTGGATGATTAATAGTCACTCAAAATACACGTTTCGTCACTTTAAACACCATATGGTCACACTTATTAACACTTTTAGCCACTTTATGGTTAATTGTATGTGACTAAATACCCAAAACAAACATGCTTTGTGTGACTAAATGTTAGAAAAGGCCACACAAACATAAAATTCATGTGGCCATTGGATGATCAATAGTCACACAAAATACACCTTTCTTCACTTGAAACACCATATGGTCACACTTATTAACACTTTTAGCCACTTGATAAGGTTTTAAAAGGTACCATTTTGAGGGGTCGTTTAAGCCCTTATTTGATCACTTTTGTATCCGTTATTGCTTAATATCGTTCCTTTTCACTTTTTAGGTCTCTTGAAGGCAAAATGCTGGAATGGCACTTATTTGGACGAAAAGGCGCGATTATACTGAAGAAAATGGCCAAATTCGTAATCGAGACACTCAAAGTCTTGAAAACATAAGGTGACGACGTGTAACACCCCGCCTTATCTCGACCACAATATTGTCCGCTTTGCCATGAGCTCACGGATTTGTTTTGTGGCCTCATTTGAAGACTTCCCGTCAGTCACCCAAGCCAAGATTACTCTCACATGAGCACGCTTAATCGCCAGCCCTAAGAACTCCACCCGCAGAGACCACAAAACGCGTTGTGTCATTGTAAAGCGAACGTTATCTTATGAGCCCAACATCTCTCGTGCCACACCGATGTGGGATTTGCCTTAGGTGTCACAATCACCCTCCTTGGGACTCATCGTCCTCGATGAGGTTTGCCCCACCATCCCGAACGGCTTAGGAGTGGCTCGATACCACTTGTAACACCCCGCCTTATCTCGACCACAATATTGTCCGCTTTGCCGCAGTGCTCACGGATTTGTTTTGTGGCCTCATTTGAAGACTTCCGCAGTCACCCAAGCCAGATTACTCTCACATGAGCACGCTTAACGCGGTTCCTAAGAACTCCACCCGCAGAGACCACAAAACGCGTTGTGTCATTGTAAGTTAACGTTATCTTATGAGCCCAAAGATCTCTCCGTGCCACGGCGATGTGGATTTGCCTAGGGTGTCACACGGCGTCGGTGTTAAGTGTGACCCGTCGGAGGATCTTTGTGACGGGACAAAAGCCAAAACTCCCATTTTCAAGTGACGACGTCAAGTTATAAAAGAGTAGGCCGTTGCAACTCGGATGGCCTAGATGTAATCCAGACGGCGTCGAAAGTGAAGAGGACGGCCACAAGCATAAGGTGACGCCGTCGCAAGTCTAACGTGGCCAAGACGAAACCCTAATGACGGCGACACGACGGCGTCACAAAACATAAAGTGACGCCATCGTATTTTGATAGGAAGTTGCATGACTAGCACAAAAACCCTTGACCACCTAAATTCCACCCAAAATGTGAGGATCGCCCTTAGATTAGTAGGAATTAAAGCATTCATCTTTAATGCTTAGAGTGTGAACCGGTAGTATATTAGATTCTAGAACTTGTTTTGTGATGCATTCCAAGATCGCTAGTAAGACTACACTTGTGTAGTTAGGAATAACTAAATGATAAGAGGCATTAGGATAACCCTTGTTTGATACCCGTAATATAATTACTTCTTCCACATCGTTTGAGTAATTCCCCACACCCTTATGTTGTACTCATCTTTAGTACACGATACCCCTAGTTAACTCCTCGAGCCTATCCTTTTCGCGGTTCTCGTGATGTTTCGGTTTTCCGGAATATCAATGAAGAGCATTGTTTACACCCCACCCCAAATATACACCCAAATCGCTTTAGCCTACCTTGTATGCACTCACTTTTAGTGCATTATTATTATCTTAAACCCTTAGTTCAATTATCTAGTTGCTTGCATGAGTTGCTAAGTCGAGTCATATCCTTTGTATACAGTTTTGGGACGATTGGGATTCATGAGAAAAGTTAAAGTTTATGAAATGACGGGAATGGAACGTTAAATTCAAATTCCCTTTGTTTGCATAATAATGTACCCCAAGTATTTTGATCTTTTCAATTCGGGTCAAATTAGTGTTAGAGTAATAAAAACTCGAGTGTAGGGATGTGCCTATAAATCCCTCTCATTTTGATGTTACCGTAGAGGATGGTAGAGTAAAAGTGTATGGAAAAAAAAAACATACGGGCTACCATCCTACATCTATCATTTAATTTTATGTTTGTTTATTTCAGTTAGCTAGAGTTTAGAGTGACGAGTCTTGGCTTAGCAACGCCATTCTTCGTATGCTTGTAACATAAGAGATTTTTGACTTGCCACCACTATATAGCCTATCCCACCAAACCCTTTGTTTCCCTACCGTAAGCATAACAATACAACCCTTTAAAGACCTCTTTGATAGTCTTTCCTAGGTGCTTACGCCAAAGCGATGGAGGTTTGATCTATTCTCAAGCCTATGGTAATCTATGTACTAGGACCGGTTAATGAGTGTTTATCTTCCATTTCTAATTTGTTATATTTCATATACACCCGAGAGAGATGTGAGTATCCAAACACACCATGTAAGGTGCTAGTATGTGATTTCTGTGCTTGTTATGACTTTTGCGGGGCTTATATGTGTTGTGGACTGTTTTAAACCAATGCTTCATGATCTCTGACTTATAAATTAATTGGCTAAAAGAACATTTGCTTGAGGACAAGCAAATACCAAGTGTAGGGATATTTGATAAGGTTTTAAAGGTACCTTTTGAGGGTCATTTAAGCCCTTATTTGATCACTTTGTATCCGTTATTGCTTAATATTGTTCCTTTTCACTTTTAGGTCTCTTGAAGGCAAAATGCTGGAATGGCACTTATTTGGACGAAAAGCGATTATACGAAGAAAATGGCCAAAGTCGAATCGAGACACTCAAAGTGCTGAAAACATAAGGTGGCGTCGGTGTTAAGTGTGGCGCCGTCGGAGGATCTTTGTGACGGACGAAGCCAAAACTCCCATTTTCAAGTGACGACGTCAAGTTATAAAAGAGTAGGCCGTCGCAACTCGGGGCGGCCTAGATGTAATCCGACGGCGCCGAAGTGAAGAGACGGCGTCACAAGCATAAGGTGACGCCGCAAGTCTAACGTGGCCAAGACGAAACCCTAATGACGGCGACACGACGGCGTCCAAAACATAAAGTGACGCCGCATGTGTAATATTATATATAGAATCCGAATTTTTCGGTATTAGTGTGTAGTCTTTTGGAGTAAAAACCTAAACCGAAGCAAGGCTGTCTTGTATAGTATTTTAGGGTTCCAAACCCTATCTTACACCAAGATAAGTGTTTTACTTCATTAATACAATTATGTCTTTGATTATTTGTGTGTATGCTTGCATGTTTTCCATGTTCGGCTAATTTACTTGTGTGTTCGCTTAGGGAATATGAAACTTAATTATTGAATATTGATTGGTTGTTTCTTATCTTAGTTGGTTAATGATCTAGTAATGCGATAGGTCATTCGTTGTGTACTAATGCTTGATTAAATCTTTGTGAACCATAGAATATGACTCCTTGAGTAGTTGTAAGCTAAACCATCCAAAGAGTGCCTTAGAGTAAGAGTTTATTATCCCTAGTGGGTTTTGTAGACGAGACCCTTTGGTAAGTTCAAAGAGTTGGGAGAAACGCATACCCTACAACCTTAGACACACAACGCAAATAGGAATAAGGACGTGACAATTCAACCACCAATAGGAGATAATTAAGGAGTAGTAAAACCTAAGTAAACACATCTTTAAACTATCGTGCACGAGCACACATTAATTAGACATAGACTACATACACCTTAGATTAGATAATTAGATAAGTAGAGTAATCGGTAGCAATACCAACCCCCAAATTCAAACCCCGAGATTCGTACCTTTCCTTTCCTTAAAAATATAAAAAGATAAAAAATAATCTTTCTCAACCACAACCTTAGCGTAGTAACTTCTCACTAGCATTCCTATTCCCTAGAGAACGATATCAATACCCGTGGCTTACCCTAATACTACACTACAACGATTAGGTTCACCGCCTAGGGTGTTGAAAACTTGCTCGACGAAAAGGAAGTTCCTTTGACCCTGAACGACGCGTGTAGCGTTATCAAGTTTTTGGCGCGGCAGCAGGGAATAGAATAGCTAGTTAGTAGTCCACCTCGTTTAGGTTTCTTTACTTGATTCCTATCAAGTAAATTTTTTCTCATTTTAGCTTCCTCTTAGTCTATCCCCTTCTTCGTGATTTTTGTTCGTAAAACCATCACCACCATGATACGATCTTCCGAATATTCTTCACTCTACCCGCTCCCAATCCCGAAATTAAGAACGCAATCCTCAAAACCCTTCACCCATTCACCATTTTGGAAATCACCTAGGCATAATGAGATAAATTGGCAACAACAAAGTCCTTTCTATGACTCGATTCCGATGAGGAACTTGATTATGGTGAAGCACTTGATAGCGGGAGGTCATTAATGGAGTTAGTTTTGAAATTGAGGAAGACCCTCCCAATGTTTTGACCCTAGGTGTAGGATTGAGAAAGATGGTCCCTTTAACATGCAATTCCCTTGCAAAATACGACTAGAAGGGTTCGATGCTTTTTGAATTCATTCTTACCTTTGAACTTAATCTCAAGGACCTATACAATAAAATCAAGATCAATGAGTTAACTTATCAAGGGAACAATGTTGTTGAAGCGCTTACTCATTTGCACTTGTTTGTTGGAAGTTTTGCTTATTTGGTAGAGTTCATGGTCTTAGAAGACTTAGGAGAATTTATTGATAAGGACCTCACTCAAGTAATTTTGGAAAACCTTTTAAAAATTGACTAGGTTGAATGAACGGATGATTGGTGGTCTAATTACATTCTCTGATGAAGTTGAAGATTTTATCTACCAAATGCCACGCGCCCATCCTAGGTTTAAACATAAAGACATTGAGGCTTGTAATCGAATGACCCCTATTCCATTGCTTAGTGCGAGGGATAAGCGAAGTGGGCTTAGGTACCCATATGAGAAAACTAAGCGATATTACAAAAAATGCATTGAATTGGGAGATGATTACAAAATGAATGAAAGAACGTTGGAATGGCTTAAGTATGAGCACGTAAGCGTGTGCGAGAAAACGTAGGAGCACGACTACGAGTCTAGCTACAAGACTCTTAAATAAAGAAAAGCGCTTCGTGGGAGGCAACCCATGCTTAATTGTTTGCTTGTTAGTGTCATATACCTTTTATCGATTGTTTATTCTCATGTTTAAATTTGTAAAAATGCTTTATTTTGTTTTTAACCTCGCCTTAATTGCATATAAAGGTATTTTACATAAGGGATAAGTGTAGGAGGATTACACACGCCAAGGAAACGTAAACATGAGAATAACAATTCATTAAAAGATATATTTGTGTGTTTGTTCGAGTCAAATGCTTGTATCGAGTCATAATGGATGTTTTGCGTAAATGTTTTCAGATTCTAAAGATGTAAGTTTTCAAGAATTTTTTCGAAAAATCGCAGACCGCTTTTGTCAGGATAACTCCGACGGCGTCAGATCGCAACTGACGGGCGTCAGATCGCAACCGACGCGCCGGAAGGAGTAAAACAATGATTACTTTTTTTCTCGTTTTCGAGCTACTTAAAAAATTTGGAATTTTCAGTCTTAATTTTCCGAAATTTTGTAAACATCCATTCCACAAGCATTATATCTTAATTTAAATCGAGTCTTATATATATTATTACCGCTGATTTTACGCGAAGGTTTCGTTTGTTTCTTCAAGTGTGCAAGTTTAATTTATCAAGAAGAAGTTACATAAGATTGGAAGGAGCTTTTCACGCATAAATTCTTCTTGGAAAGAATTTAACCACTACTTCACACACGGATCCTACCGAGCTAATTAGGGGAGTACTAGTTTCTTTCATTTTTGATTACCTTCCATTATCATAACTTTGATACTTTCGGGGAACATTGGAGACAATGTTCAGTTTAAGTGTAGGGAGTGAAAATAAAACGGGAACTTTGAACCTATGCTTATCCTTGATTATTTGCTTTGTCTAATTGTATTTGTGTAATAAACCATGAGAAAATGTCAGTTAGGGTAATTTTAGCACCAAATTTAAAATTTTTCATGATATATAGGAGTGGGCCATTAGTCTTAACAAAAGCGTCTCACAGATAGGAAGTTGCATGACTAGCACAAAAACCCTTGACCACCTAAATTCCACCCAAAATGTGAGGATCGCCCTTAGATTAGTAGGAATTAAAGCATTCATCTTTAATGCTTAGAGTGTAAACCGGTAGTATATTAGATTCTAGAACTTGTTTTGTGATGCATTCCGAGATCGCTAGTAAGACAACACTTGTGTAGTTAGGAATAACTAAATGATAAGAGGCATTAGGATAACCCTTGTTTGATACCCGTAATATAATTACTTCTTCCACATCGGTTGAGTAATTCCCCACACCCTTTGCGTTGTACTCATCTTTAGTACACGATACCCTAGTTAACCCCTCGTAGCCTATCCTTTTCGCGGTTCTCGTGATGTTTCGGTTTTCGGAATATCAATGAAGAGCATTGTTTACACCCCACCCCAAATATACACCCAAATCGCCTTAGCCTACCTTGTATGCACTCACTTTTAGTGCATTATTGTTATCACCTTAAACCCTTAGTTCAATTATCTAGTTGCTTGCATGAGTTGCTAAGTCGAGTCATATCCTTTGTATACAGTTTTGGGATAATTGGGATTCATGGGAAAAGTTAAAGTTTATGAAATGACAGGAATGGAACGTTAAATTCAAATTCCCTTTGTTTGCATAATAATGTACCCCAAGTATTTTGATCTTTTCAATTCGGGTCAAATTAGTGTTAGAGTAATAAAAACTCGAGTGTAGGGATGTGCCTATAAATCCCTATCATTTTGATGTTACCGTAGAGGATGGTAGAGTAAAAGTGTATGAAAAAAAATATATATATATATATAGAAAAGAGAAAAAAAAAATAGAGTGTTTGATAAAAAAAAAAAAAAAAAAAAACATACGGGCTACCATCCCATCCTACATCTATCCTTTAATTTTATGTTTGTTTATTTCAGTTAGCTAGAGTTTAGAGTGTCGAGTCTTGGCTTAGCAACGCCATTCTTCGTATGCTTGTAACATAAGAGATTTTTGACTTGCCACCACTATATAGCCTATCCCACCAAACCCTTTGTTTCCCTACCGTAAGCCTAACAATACAACCCTTTAAAGACCTCTTTGATAGTCTTTCCTAGGTGCTTACGCCAAAGCGATGGAGGTTTGATCTATTCTCAAGCCTATGGTAATCTATGTACTAGGACCGGTTAATGAGTGTTTATCTTCCATTTCTAATTTGTTATATTTCATATACACCCGAGAGATGTGAGTATCCAAACACACCATGTAAGGTGCTAGTATGTAATTCGTGCTTGTTATGACTTTTATGGGCTTATATGTGTTGTGGACTGTTTTAAACCAATGCTTCATGATCTCTAACTTATAAATTAATTGGCTAAAAGCACATTCGCTGAGGACAAGCAAATACCAAGTGTAGGGATATTTGATAAGGTTTTAAAGGTACCTTTTGAGGGTCGTTTAAGCCCTTATTTGATCACTTTTGTATCCGTTATTGCTTAATATCGTTCCTTTTCACTTTTAGGTCTCTTGAAGGCAAAATGCTGGAATGACACTTATTTGGATGAAAAGGCGCGATTATACGAAGAAAATGGCCAAAGTCGAATCGAGACACTCAAAGGTGCCGAAAACATAAGGTGGCAGCGTCGGTGTTAAGTGTGGCGCGTCGGAGGATCTTTGTGACGGACGAAGCCAAAACTCCCATTTTCAAGTGACGACGCAAGTTATAAAAGAGTAGGCCGTCGCAACTCGACGGCCTAGATGTAATTCGACGCGCCGGAAAGTCGAAGAGGACGGCGTCACAAGCATAAGGTGACGCCGCCGCAAGTCTAACGTGGCCAAGACGAAACCCTAATGATATGACACGGCGTCACAAAACATAAAGTGACGCCGCGCATGTGTAATATTATATATAGAATCCGATTTTTCAAGATTAGTGTGTAGTCTTTTGGAGTAAAACCTAAACCAAGCAAGGCTGTCTTGTACAAGATTTTAGGGTTCCAAACCCTATCTTACACCAAGATAAGTGTTTTACTTCATTAATACAATTATGTCTTTGATTATTTGTGTGTATGCTTGCATGTTTTCCATGTTCGGCTAATTTACTTGTGTGTTTGCTTAGGGAATATGAAACTTAATTATTGAATATTGATTGGTTGTTTCTTATCTTAGTTGGTTAATGATCTAGTAATGCGATAGGTCATTCGTTGTGTACTTAATGCTTGATTAAATCTTTGTGAACCATAGAATATGACTCCTTGAGTAGTTGTAAGCTAAACCATCCAAAGAGTGCCTTAGAGTAAGAGTTTATTATCCCTAGTGGGTTTTGTAGACGAGACCCTTTGGTAAGTTCAAAGAGTTAGGGAGAAACGCATACCCTACAACCTTAGACACACAACGCAACTAGGAATAAGGACGTGACAATTCAACCACCAATAGGAGATAATTAAGGAGTAGTAAAACCTAAGTAAACACATCTTTAAACTATCATACGAGCACACATTAATTAGACATAGACTACATACACCTTAGATTAGATAATTAGATAAGTAGAGTAATCGGTAGCAATACCAACCCCCAAATTCAAACCCCGAGATTCGACCTTTCCTTTCCTTAAAATTATAAAAGATAAAAATAATCTTCCTCAACCACAACCTTAGCGTAGTAACTTCTCACTAGCATTCCTATTCCCCAGAGAACGATATCAATACCGTGACACCCTAATACTACACTACAATGATTAGGTTCAACGCCTAGGGTGTTGAAAAACTTGCTCGACGAAAAGGAAGTTCCTTTGACCCCGAGCGGCGCGTGTAGCGTTATCACCACTTTATGATTAATTGTATGTGACTAAATACCCAAAACAAACATGCTTTGTGTGACTAAATGTTACAAAGGCCACACAAACATAAAATTCAAGTGGCCATTGGATGATCAATAGTCACACAAAGACATATTTCTTCACCTTAAACACCATATGGTCACACTTATTAACACTTTTGGCCACTTTATGCTTAATTGTATATGACTAAATAACCAAAAGAAACATCCGTGTGTGACTAAATGTTAGAAATAGCCACACAAAAGAAATTTGATGTGGCTATTGGATTATCAATAGTCACACAAAAACTATTATGTTTTCATAAATGTAACTAATTACGAATACTAAATGAGACTTAGCTTATGTCCGCGCAGACTTAACCTTGTCTGGCAGCCTTAACCACTAAAACTAACCTACCGGACTTAACTTTGTCTGGCGACTTTAACCACTAAAGTTTTACATTTATAAGTAGACCACAACACAAAATATATATTTTTTTTGTGCAAAGATGAACTTGTATTAATCAAGGAAACTTTGTAAAATGAAAAATCAACACACAATGATATGGACAAGTCCCATATCAAGTTGTATACTAAGGCAACTCTATTCAATATCCGATATAAATGTTCTTATAAGTCGATAACAAAACAAACTGCCCATATCATACAACCATGGATGATGACAACCAAGACAAAACCATCACAAAGAACACCTTTAATGCACCAAGATGAACCATACACTTCTAGATAGGGGCTATACCAAGTAGTTTACATTCCATCTCATGAATGGCTTCAACTACTTGGGAACACACACCCTAAATGAAGCCAACCAAATCCTACACAATCCTAAAATCTGTTTATAAACATGTGTACCAATAACAACCGATAACGCTGGAATTACGTTTAAACACATGCTAAATCTGGAATTATAAGCGGAGTACGGGAAGACACGAAGCTTGGTCATCGATGACAAAGTCAACAAGATTGAATCGACCATTTTGTTTCGTTCCCACCGACACTCCTCAACAATCTCTCCATATGGCATTTATGGTAACGTGGTTCTTGCTTCTAGGCCTATCGCTGTGGTGTTGCGATTCACGTTCACATAAAACTCCATGTCTTCCGGTATCTCGGAGGCGTTATGTTACTTCCACATGTGATTTCGTAAACTTATGTGGCATGTTCGCATTAAAAATAACAATGTAGTATGCTAATCAAAAGTATGTCCATGTGTTGAAGCATATATTAGTTTTTGCGGCGCGTATAATGACCGAAATGGTCCGATTTGTATCATTACTTACCAAACGACTCGTCCGTGACATATGCAAGGATGGGTGCGTAAACACAATCCCTTTCACTTTCATGCTCTGTACATTCGTTCCATGCACATATGTGTTTCATACGCTCATCCGCAATTGGAATTTAATAAAAATGGTAATTAATAATTTAAAAGCTATTATATGGAAAGGTTTATTTTAAAATAAAATCATAGATTATGTCTACACTTTGATTAACATACCTTCATCTACGAGGTTTCTCATGAACGGTCTTGTACGATTCAGCTCCATCGTTGCACAAGTTCGAACGCATCATCAATCCATTTTCAACAAATGGCATCGGGGAAAGAGTTTTGTTTAGGAGATTTGTGAAAACAACTCTTGTGCCAAAGAAACGAGTTTTCATCGTGAACCAATACATTCCATCCGTGCCCACCAAACTCATGCACGTGTCTATTTTCCTCCAGTATTTCAATTTGACGGTGAGTGATAGTCGCTACTGGGCACACCAAGAACAAGAACGTCAAATTGGTTATTGTCGATTGTCCCGGAAATTACAAGGAATGACCTACGTAATGCTTTGGTTTAAAGAAAACATTAGCGGGTCAAACAATTAAAATAATCCCCATTTTCAACAAACTTATACAATTTATTGATTAACATTTTTTCTTACCGGAGGTTGTGCAGGATATTCATCCGACGTAACGAGCACCTACGTTGTCTATAACCTAGAAGAGCGGATCGTATCCAAGGCATTCGTGGCTGCATCGTTGTACCACTGTTACATAATAACAATCTTCTTCCCGACGAATGAAATGGAATGTGCCACATTGATGTATTGGCTTTGATCAATAAAAGCTTGCCACTCGGACCCTTTCAAAGTAATGCGACCACGAACCAATTTCCAAAAACCTTATGTTTGGTTCCCTATTGTGGATTAGGTATATCCAACGCTTCTTGGGGTACAGTGTTTGATAAACAAAGCGAGAAGCATCTTAAATTTTCAAAGTAAGCACGTATATCAATTTGATGGTTACATTGATAAATTTATAACCTTAAGTAAGCATTTTAAGTACAACTTACCCGCAATGTCCTAATGTTTGTGCGGTTTGCCTCCACCAACAATTGGATGCTCATTCTATTTTAAAACCAAAATCGTCTTAATGGTCAATAAGGTTATCACATATGCATAACATTCAACTAATACAAGTCTTAGATGATCAATACATCTTTATCATTAAGGTGTCAAACAAAAATGATTGAAGATGTACTACTACATATTTAACTATGTTTCAAAATCAATAATCATATAGTCCTTTTAGAGTAAAATCAGTATTTTTACGTTTAATCATCTTACCCCATAAGTTTGTTAAAATCTAGTAAGAAATCCATAATCTACCCAACATACCATACGGCATTGCTTCATCCAATGTTTAAACCCGAGCTCAGATAATTAATTACATAAGGTGTAGTGCTTTACCAAATCATATAAAAGCTATACTAACCTAGATTAAACATATGTTTACAAGTTGTCTAATTAGCTATTTAACAAATAACTGCTAAGTTTTTCCACAATCCACATATATCCATGATTTTTTTTATTCAAATCATCCTATATTTACATGTCACACAATATTCTAAAGAATCAAATTGCATATAGTTCTAATAAAGCAGGTACATTTACATTATGATCAAAGGATACTATATTCTTTAGGATATGTTAAACATTGCAAAAAAATACCAAACATGCATTTGTATCCATCAACATATCATAAACATGCATATCAATCACTTTACATTTGCGTTCATGGTTAAAAAACAAAAGAAAAAACAAAAGAAAACAATGTGTAACATTACACGATGATCGCGTTGTTGTGTTGAAGAAGATAGACTTGAATATTTTGGTTTGACTATGTGATTAAGTGTAGCCGTATATATCACGGTTCTCAAAGCGCAATGATTACTATTAATTAAGGAAGGATTTTTGTTTTATTTTTTAGCTTGTATTATGGGAGCATTGCATATATACCCACTAAAACTCAAAAGTTGCATATTTCTCCATAATACAAGTTTTTAATGCATGATGTACAATGCAACTTAAGCATGTTTTGGGTATATATGCAAATATGTAAGTTTTAGTGGAACAATTACGTACCAAAATGGTACATTTGAAAAATACGCAACTATTTTATGACCTAAACCCTTGATTATATACATACAAAATATTTGGTAGAATCACCTTAAAATTAAGTACCTTAACATACAAATAAATAATATTACATTAACATACGCGATATCGTAACTTCTCGCAAATAAATACATATGTCGAATACAATATTGGTTAATCGAATATACAATGTAGCTATTGAATCACTTGCCGATTGCATCAACGTTTGCAATGTTTTTGTACGATGTTTCCGTCCTTGAATGTCACGCTCATCGTGATGATAAAAAACACCGTGGAATCCAAGTAACAAAAAGTTAAACGTTGTAATAAAGTATATAATTGTAGGTACTTTTAAATAAGAAACATACTATTCAATAACTTAGCACTACCGGTATTAACTTAGCAATCGCCAATATTAACTTCTTCCACCCATTCTTATTCGATGTCAAATTCCAGCCCATTCTACTACGACTATATACACAGATGCTTAACATCTTCGAGCCAATCATGATTCATTGGGACGGGTGTATGATAGGGACTAATTATTATATATAGCTTCTAACGAAACTATATATACACGTGACGCCAACGGACGCGAGCCACAATGAAACATGATTGACCAAGAAATTTACCAACTTCATTAAAGTACAAGGTTGTGATAATATTATGCATATAAAATAAAGCGGTCACAAACATGCGACATAATCGTCTATACATTGCTATAAACCAGGTCAAGATATGGGCAATTTCAAGTTTAAAACTACCCGTCATAATTGATCAAAGCGTTGATGGTCATGGTAAGCTTAACATACATATAATCCATTAGTCACAAAATACAAAGCTATCCAGCAACCCATCTACCATACAATCAAACAAATTTTGACTCATTTTTGCACATAATAGTGAGGCTCGGATCAGATAAATCAATAGTTTCAAAATATAGAATTGCCACACCAAGACACGGAAAATCACATCATTTGATTGATATCATCACAAACTCTATCAAAGTAAGACACCTATGTTATAAGCAAGCAAGTGGAGATACTTAGTACTTTGACGTCCCACTCGAAATCCCATTGCCATGTCTCGAAATGGATGCAAAGATTTGCACCAAACCTATTGCTATGACAAGACATAGGAATGGGTTTTCGAGGGAAGCTCAAAGTACCAAAGGTGTGCCGAATAAATAATTATCGATTCTACAAAAAGTTAATTTTACAGAGATGAATCGACAAAAGCCTATCTAGCGATGAAAAGACTTTTAAGTGCAATGGTTAAAATTTTAATGTTGAAACTAGGAATAAGATCTTGTATACAAAGCAACCCATCTACCATACATCAAACAAATTTTGACTAATTTTTTTGCACATAATAGTGAGGCTCATATCTCAGATAAATCAATAGTTTCAAAACATCGTGGATATAACCGCCATGGCTTCAATAGTATAAAATATAGAATTGCCACGCAAGACACAGAAAATCACATCATCGATTGATTTATTAAGATATATCATCACGACCTCTATCAAAGTAAGACACTTATAAACAAAATAGAGTTTATACATGCAAAGGAAATGGTCAAAAAGTTAAATGTCTATATGTTATAAGCAAGCAAGTGGAGACGACTTTAGTACTTTGAACGTCCACTCGAAATCCCATTGCCATGTCTTAAATGGCGCAAAGATTTGCACCAAACTCTTGCTATGACGGTGACATAGGAATGGGTTTTCGAGGAAGCTCAAAGTGTTGATCCCGATTGAGCAAATGATCTAATATAGAAACCGACTTGTAACAAAAGCTTATCAAGTATTACGCGAATTTAACACTTGATCTTAAGAAGAAGAACAATTAACATTCAACACCTCAATATTATTTATTAATACGAATACTCTTACAATATTAGGGTTTTGCAACCTTGAAGTGTATCGACCTTAGATATAAAACATAATGATATCTAACCTAGCCTAGGACCTCCTTTTATAGGCTAAGGAGTCCTATACAATATACAATACGTAACCTACAAGATAAATATCTTTCCATATTTATCTCGATACAATAAACTAACCGACTATAGAAAACTAGCGAAGCTTACAATATACTATCGTGGTTATAGAATACTACTAGCAGGTTATCTTCATCAGTGGTTACACTTCTTCATCCGTGGTTATCTTCAAGCTTGTCCGTGGTTCCATTACTTAAAGTAATTCATCATACAAGGAACCTAAAACCCAACAATCCTCCCCTAAACTTGATAAATTCTAACAAAATTCTCAAGTTTCTTTTAAAACCAAAACATCTGATGTGGAGGATGTAGCCAAACACTTACTTTTAAGTATCTTCTCATACTTCTTCAACAAGTCATAAGCTTGACTATCATAGGACAATAACATCTTGAAACAACCCGGCTTCAACATCCGAGCAATGATTCTGGATGATTATTCAATTTAGGATAATCACCTTCTACAAGCATATGAATAATACATCCGAAATGGTTAAAACATGAACTCCACAGGTTTGATATAAAAACCAACGAGTAACTTGACCATTGTAGAGTCCCTGCCATTCAGGTTCAGCATGAGTAGGCTCAAATAGAATCTTCAAATTATGATACATTAGCCTCTCATGATAATCATCTGGATGTACTTCACCAAAATTATTCTTGTAAAGTACCCAAAGATTCATCAAATCATCTCTATCAAAATATTGAAGCATTTGAGAAAATTTATTATACTCAGAAACATCATTATTGAGTCTTTGAATTTTCCAAACACCTTCACTTCCATCTAAAAGATTAAACTCATAAGAAATGATTTGATTCACATCTGCAACAACTTTCAACTTCTTAGAATCAGATGTCTCCTGAACCTCAGATTTTCTTTTTCGTTTACTTTCCATCCATGCATCATGCTCTTTAATCCACTCTTTCTCCTTTTGAGAATTCATCGGACATAAATCATCATTATTAATTCTCATACATGTCTCATAGATTTCCAACATTCTTTTAAATGAGCAGTACTAAGATTTTCGAAAACATATATACGAAATTCTTGACAATCCTCATCAAAACATTCCTCAACCGAGCAATAGAAGGAGGTTTCTTTCTTACAATTTTCTTCTTTCTTTACTAACCTTCTTTGCCAATGTACCCGAAAGTCTAGCCTTTTCTTCATCATCGAACAAAGCCCATTCTTGTCTCAGTATATTCATCATTGATCAATTCAAGCTTTAAGATAGTTTTGAGATTCATACCATGTAGCTAATATCTTCCGACTAGCTTCTTCTTCATCTTTCTTTCTCTTCTCCAAAGCAGCTCTATCCTCCTCTTCCATACTTCTAGCAAACTCTTTATCATAAGCCTCTTGTTCTCGCTTTATTTTGAACTTGATTACTACTTCTTTTCCTTTTCCAACATTAGATTTGACCATTTTCTTTTCAAAGGTTCACCAATAACCAAACTTTTACCTTTTGGTTTACCTTTTGATTTAGTAGCGATGAGATGAATATCTAAAACAGTGCAATGATTGATGTAGATATAGAAGTAGTTTTGCTCAGATTAATCAATGTGCTTGCAACCTCTTTCTCTACTTCTTTAGGCTTAGATGGTAATTCGAGAAAGAGTTGTAACAACAAGAGAAGTAGTTGTGATAGCGATGGGTATGACGAGGTAGAAACAATAGCCAAATCAAACATCGGTGGTTACAAAAGTACTAACGAGTTTCGGATATACTATCGATGGTTGTGTTACGCACTATGTCAACATTCTTCAATTCTTCAAGAACAACAAAGATTCCCACTTTATCGAAACTACAAATTCTTGATCTCCATCACAACATCTTCTTCCATAGTAACACCAACGGATACATTCCCACCTCCCCAAGTCATGCCATCACTCCTCCCTGCTTGGATACATCATCCACATTCGAGTAGAAGAAGAGTTCACCTTCTTTTCATACGCCTCAAAGCTTTCAAAGCAAAGAAGTCCGTGTCTCTTCACTCTCTCCAAAACCAAGACCCTATGCTTTAATCTCGAATAGTTTTACCACAAGCACGGTGACCTCCTCGTAGACTAGAAATCTTATCCTCCATTTTAGCACACCGAATCACAATTCATTTACGTTTAAGAATATCCTCCCACTTGACTGTTTTATCCGGGTCCGAGAGGTGGTTCATCAAAAAGTCATCATGTACATAGTCATCAACCGTCAATTCATTATTAGGTTCCAATCTATCCTCATCACTTGAGTGTGTTAATCGCTGCCGAGCGGTGAATCACGGGATATAAACGACATAGCACCGCACCGAGCCCGATCATCTATGTACTGTAGAAGCCGGTTGGCTAGGGATACCTCCACCGTGTTAAGTTCTAAAGAACTTTCCACATTAGGAGTTGCCAAAGGTTGGGTCTTATTGATGTTTCCACTATCGACCAACATCTAAGCATGAATCGATGGTGGAAGCCCTTCCAATCATGTCACCTCCACACCGTGTGGCGTCATTAACCATACCACTAGCACTAGCCTGAGGAAGCTGAGTGCCCTGTGTTCTCCTAGCCTCATTAAACTCAGAATCAGTAGGAAAATTTAGCATGTGAGGAAACAAAGGAACATCTGGAATAACAACATTCTGTGGCGGATTCCTCATATATGCAAACACTCGAGGAATCATACGATGTACCTCATAATCTCTAACATGTTCAATAGGATCCTAGATTTGATGTTCCACAAGCAATTGAACAAATCGAGGATACATATAATATTTTCCATTCTTCCTAATATTCTGCACTAACCCCTCATAAATCATCCTAGACCAGTTAAATTTCCTTCCATCGGACAAACAAATAATAGCAGTAGCAATTTTGGAAGGAAAATCATTAAAACCTGTGGTCTTATTGCTCATACACATCAACAAAGTGTGAATTAAAACTTCCATTGTGGAGAAAGCAGTTCTTAAAAATTGTACCTTGTCACCTCTCAGTATGTGTATCCTAATCTCTAAACCACCACAATCTCAACATCGAAAGATTATCAACACCATCGGCATCATCAAGCCTCAAAACTTCTCTAATAAGCTCCTCAGAAACCGAAATAGCATTCTCATCCACCCTAGTATTAAAAACCTCCAACCCATTAACCTCCTCAAGTTTAGCATTCTTCCAAAACTGACGTATGTAGGCTTTAAAAATGGTAGGTTCAACCGTTAAAGCAAAGTGAATGGGACTATGAACAAGGAAATCAATCATTTGATGAAACCCTTCAGAGCGAGCATCTTTGGTGAGAATAGCAACAAGATTATGTGAAGTGGAGTACAACTCAGCCATTGTAATTAATGATATGAATGAAGTGGGTTTGTGAAGAAATCAACCAAAGTGATTAGGGTTTTAGGATATTTGCAATTGAAAGTGATCCATCCGGGAGTTTGGGAAGTGATATATATACGTTTGCCAAAGTGTCAAAAACAACCCCTGAAGTATCAAAACAGAGTAACATACAATCCGTTGTTCCACAACAACTGTCCGCAGTTGTAACACACTATCCGTGGATACAGGTAAGCACTCCTTCCAACTGATCAACATTAGAGCAAGCAAATCCATGCGAATTGAAATGGTATCTCACAAGAAATGAAGGATTACATAACAATCATCTATAACACAAAAACTATTTTTTTTTTTTAAACACAAACATAAGCAGCAACCACACTAGCTCCTTATGCACATACATCCTTCTCGTCTCCGCAAGACAACACAAAACAAACACAAAGACAAAGAGTATAGTCACAAGGGTTAGTAATAGCAAGTGGTTATAAACAACCTATCTCGAGGTTAGAACAAGAAAGTCAACATAGTCAACTTCTAGAATATATCTCACCCAATCCCCAAGAACCTCATTAACTTTCCAACCACATTTAACTCCGTCCCTTAGTTACTCCAGTAACCCTAATCCTCACTTATAAAAATCACCCTTATATCATAGAACGCCCAAACAAAACAAGAGATAAAAACCCTAATTGCTCCAAAATCCCCAATCAATCAAAATGTGGAACCCTAGTTGGAACAAACCAGAAGTGGTTGATCTAACCACCTCATCATCCTCTTCATCATCTTCATCATCAAGTGAAGATGGAAACCCATGGCTAACCTATTTGCCTCCACTAGAACCAAGACCAAGAAAATCTCCATTTCTTCCATCATCTGAAGATGATAGTGTGGTGAATCCAAGTGATGCTTCAGAAGACTCTGATGACTCTTCTAAGAAAAGACCTTCAAACTCCAAACCTTCATCTTCAAACTCCCTAGTGACAGAGAGGTGGTTCTTGGTCTTAGTGCACCAACTCATGGTGCTTCTTCACACATAGTAACCAGGAAGGGAAAAGGAAAGATGGAGTAAGTTGCTGAGTAGTGGTAAGAGAAGATGGAGCACAAGAAGAATATCATATCATCCATCTATCTGCCACAATCAGCTTCAGCTTCTTCGTTTGCATCAATCCATCCTTTCCATTTTGATCCTTAGCTGCTTCGTTTGCATATGATAAATGCATATCCAAAGATTCAAACGACATCGGCAAGGATAGTAGTAGTAGAAATATTAGGAGAAAATCATGTATAGATGTAGTCTTTATTTAGCACTTGAAGTTTCATTGTAAGCTGTAAGTTGTAAACTGCTTTGTTGAATGAACAATGTAACTTCAGTACGTCTTGCATCTCTATAATGACTTGTCTTTTACCTGCACAAAAGTTAGTGAAAACACAGAACAACTAGCAGTGGATAGATCAATTCTATCAATGGATATAAACCTTTAGGAACAACACTCGCAAGGATATAAAAAGAAACAGCAATACTAAGATTACATAATAACAGTTCAATACTTTCACAAACTTATACAAAACAATTTGAGAGTTTTAGAGATTTATCATTCCAATATTAACAACAAGATATCAAACCTTCCCACATCAAAAGCTTTTGTGAGAAGATCGACAACATTGAAGTCGGATGGATTTTTACCATTTGAATCAACCTTTTCTCATTACAATCTCTAATAAAGTGATGTCTTATCTCAATATGTTTAGTTCTAGAATGTAAAACAGATTTTGATAATGCAAATTGTATCGTTATTATCAATGTAAATCTTAGTATGCATAAATTGTACCCAAAATCCAAAGAATTGATTCGAATCCATAGAACTTGACCACGAAGAACTAGCAAAGAGCCCACATATTCAAATTCGGTTGTAGAATTAGCCACAATAGTTTGCTTTTACATCGCCAAGAAATTAGTCTGCTTCCCAAGAACCGACATCCTCCGGTGGTAGACTTCCTATCCGGACTAGCTCCAAAGATAGTCACCGCTGCAGTAGGCCACCAAATCAAAAGGAGAATCCTTAGAGTACCAAAGGCCCAATTT
Source organism: Chrysanthemum lavandulifolium (assembly GCA_022545495.1). NCBI lineage: Eukaryota > Viridiplantae > Streptophyta > Magnoliopsida > Asterales > Asteraceae > Chrysanthemum > Chrysanthemum lavandulifolium. The sequence continues at coordinate 288,247,355 of CM040242.1, forward strand.
AGGATGACCTTTCAAATACCTAAAGATCCTCTTAACAAAGATTCATGTGCGAGGTATTGGGTGTTACTTGAAATCTTGCACACACATACCGAGAACATAATGTCCGCCTAGATGCGTCAGATACATCAAAGATCCAATCATGGATCCGCATAACTTCAAATCAACTTTGGGACTTCCATCATCTAGTAGCATAGGTTTCGAGTCTCCATAGGTGTACTTGCACTTTTACATCTTGAAACCCAAATTTCTTCAACACATCTGCTACATACTTGTCTTGACTAATGAAAATACCATCACCATTTGTTGAACCTAGAGCCCCAAAAGAAAGTGAGTTCTCCCATAGAAGTCATCTCAAACTTATCATGCATAAGCTTCTCAAAATCTCAGATAGCTCCTTGTTAGTAGACCCAAAGATGATGTCATCTACATAAACCCGAACCAAAAATATCATCTTTGTGCTTTCTAATGAACAAAGTTTTATCAATCGTCCTCTCTTAAACCCATTGTCCATCAAATAAGTAGATAGGCATTCATACCATGCCCTAGGAGCCCGATGCGGTCCATACATAGCCTTCCTTACCTCAGAACCATGTCGGGATGATCAGATCCTCAAAACCGGAGGTTGACAAACATATACCTCCTCATCAATAGTGCCATATAAAATGCACTTTTAACATCCATTTGATACACAACAAAATTCTTGAATGAAGCATAAGCCAAAAACAATCTTATAGCCTCTATCCTTGCAACAGCTGCAAATACTTCATCATAGTCCAAACCTTCGCTTGTGTGTATCCTTGAGCAACCAATCTTGACTTGTTCCTCACAACAATTCCTCTTTCATCCCTTTTGTTTCTGAATACCCATTTAGTTCCAATAGCCCTCTTCCCATTTGGAAGATCAACCAATGTCCAAACTTCTTGAAGTTTGAACTGAAGCTCTCTTGCATTGATTCTACCCATCCTTCTTCCGTTAAAGCTTCTTCTATTCTCTTGGGCTCCTTTTGAGACGAAAACAAGCAAACAAGAAATTTTGCGATCTTTATGATTTGCTTCTTTTGTGAAGAGATCTTGCAAAGAACCCATGTTCGTGAAAGGGTTCTCAATTCTTTACCCCGCTTCTTGTTTGAACAGAGTATTCAAATTTCAAGAATCTGCCTTGGGATGAATCTTGTGAATTCGGTAGAAGTAATTGCACTTTCATTTATAACAAAGGTCCAAATTAGTCAAATTAGCATTGAAGAATTCATCCATGTCTTCATCATCGCAGGAGTATCCATCTCAATCAAGTCGCATATTAGGATCATATGGATACTCCTCATCACCAAATAGTGGCTTTGGGTAAGGTCCAAAGAAAGTACTATCATCGATGCTTGTAGCCGGAATTGCACTTGAACTATCGGTGGTAGAAGATGGCTTGTCAAGATTTACGGATGGCCTATCAAGACTTACAAGAGGCTTATCGCTGCTTGCGGTGTCGCTTTTTCTTCTTTTCAATTTCTTCTACCGACATCGAGTTATCCGGCAACAACTCATCCTTATCTTGATAATGATCAACTTTGCTTCAATTTAGTACATCATCACCGTAGGACCTTGCTTGTGAATGATGGAAGGAATGAACCGACTTTCCACTTTTCAACCAAATAGAACTCGTTGGAGAATCGGCTTCCTTTGAAGATTTATCTACTTGAATCCTTTTGTATACCGCATCATCATTAGTGGAGTTTCGCAATGATAGGCTCATAATTCATAGATTTGTTTAGCATATCAATGTTAAACAACCCGGTCTGTCCTTTGGTCTCAACACTAGGAGTCTTTTCACCGAATTGAACATGTAGGTTCTCTTCAACAATTCTAGTCCTCCTATTGTATACTCTAAAGGCTTTGCTATTAGTGGAATAGCCTAAAAGTATCCATCATCCGCTTTCTCTTGAAACTTGCCTAGGTAGTCTATGGTATTCAAAATGGTAACAGACACCCAAAAGGTTTTAGGAATGCAATCATTGGCTTCCTACCATGTAATAGCTCATAAGGGGTCTTGTTATGAGGCTTCACTACCTTACTTGCTTTGCACATAACATGCAATACCTCTGACCACCCAAAAGGTAGTTGGTAATTTAGACTCGACAACATAGTCCTAGCAGCCTCAATTAGTGTTCTATTTTCCTCTCACCACACCATTCTGCATTGTGGTGTTCTAGCAACACTAAACCTGCCTTTCAATACCTTTAGCTACACGTAACCGATTCATCACATTATTCTTAAACTCGCCCATTATCACATCTCGATGACTTTGACCTTATGACTTACTAGATTTTCTATCTTAGTAATGAAACTCTTAAGAATCTCACTAGTCTCACTCTTAGTAGCCAAAAGTATACCCAAGAAAATCTACTATAATCATCAATGATAACAAGGCAATCCGCTTATGGTTCAAGCTTCTAACAAAGGTTGGTCCAAATAAGTCCATATGAAGCATAAACAAGGGTTGTGTTATGGTGTTTACAGCTTTGGTCTTACAAGAAGCTCTATGTTGTTTTCCTTTTTGACAAAGCAAACACAGCTCCTTACACTCAAAACCTTTGAAGGTAACCTCTCACTAAGTTTCCTTTACCGCTTTATTGATTGTTTTGTAATTTAGATGACCTAGCCTTCTATGCCACAATATTGACTCATCAATGATGCTTTAGCAAACAAACATAAGGACCTATTAGGAAGAACATTTTAAGATCAAAACAAGATATATTTTCCTTCCTAGGTACCCTAAGTTGTATAAACTTCTCATCGGGCATCTTAAACTCGGGAGATAACACCACACACTCGCTTTCCCAAAAGTACCCGCTTTTTCTTATCACACATTTGAGAAACATGAATAAATTGTACTTAGTCCTGTACCAAATAGACCTTTTCAAAGTCTAGCTTCCTGCTCGATTGTGCCTCTGCCAAGTATCTTTCCTCCCTTTGGATCATTGCCAAATGCCACATATCCTCCATCATAAGCTTCAAAATCTTCCAAATTGCTTCCATCCCAAGTCATGTGCCCAGAGCAACCACTATCAAAACTCCTTTATCTTTTAGCTCGGTTGAAGATTGCCTCGCACATAAGATTACAAACATTAGTTCTTCTTGTGGACCCAAGTCAAGATCGACTTGGTCCGCCTGCATCAAAATATTCAAATTTTGTTAAGTCCATTGATGCACAAATGACATATGGTAAAACCTTTGTCTTAGGCTTCCATTTCCAACTTCTTTGAGGCCTTAATAAAGATAAAATGATTTCAACCATCGTATCGCTTATCACCTTTGGAATTTTTAAAACTTCTTTTGAATCGGTGGTGATTTTTGGCTTATCGGTGGTTTGACACCGCTTAGCCGTGTTTACATTTTGCTTAGCGTTGGTTGGAACCCATTTATGTGAAGCAAGACAATAGATTTTGTATTCCCATTCCTCATCAAGACCGCTCTTGGAATCATGTTTCATTAGGATGAGGGTTTGTTTTACTTGAAAAGTTTTATGATTTACCCTCCTCCAATGATTCCAAACTTGTGGTCTGCTTTTATTACAATTTCTCCGTAAATGTTCAAAACTACCACACACAAAACAAGCCTTATTAACACATTGAAACTCATCACCTAATCTGTTAGAAATTAGACCATTTAAGCTTCTTTGATTTCCCTAGGTTTAAATTGTTTCATCCGTTCCCTAGGAATTTCTCCGTACTCTACAACTTTCTTGGTAACTTTAGCTCCAAATCTAGGTATAGGGTTGACTTGCTTAGAATCAACTTTCTTAACGGCTCTATGTTTTCGGACTTAGTTGATTCAAGATTAACATCCTCGAATCGATTCCCAATCTTCAATTATGGGAGCACCAGATAACTTATCGAACTTATCTTAGGTATTTCATCTTTATTTACTTCTTCAACAGTTTATTAAAACCTAATTCACTACTAAATGACAGTTCTTTAACGGTGGTGCATGTTTCATTAAGGGGTGGTGGCATATCATTGTATCCTATACCAAGACCATCTCTAAGCGCTTTTGGCCAATTGGTTTCAGACAAGATCGAAGCATATTGTAATTTAGCAACCCTAACAATATGTTTTTCTTTTTCCTCTAGGGCCTTAACTTTACACTTTCTCGCTCGCTAGTCTATCTTTAAGCATTTTAATCTCTCTGCTTTTAAGATCAATTTCACCACCTAGTATATTGATCTTTTCTACATACTCAAATTCACATTTAATACATAATTTTAGCCTCTCTTCCACACCTTCTAATCCAACTTTATATCCTAAGTTATCTAGAGTCAATCTATCTACTTTTCTCAAACTCTCGATAGCCTTTTGAGACTCTAAGTTATCGACATGATTTAAAAGAACAAGTAGATGTTTTAGAATCATTGGATACCTCGAATCGAACCGGAAGAGGAAGCATAAGCCATTAGAGCAAAGTTATGCTCTTTTGAAGCTTCACTAGCAAGAAAAGTGCATTTGGACCTTCTTCAACTGATCACCCAATCATAATCACCAAGTCCATCCCGAGCAACCAAAGTCAAGTAATAGTAGGCTCTTCGCTTTTCTTCTTAATGCCTTCAAGTCTTTTAGAGCTCGACATTCCCTAGCAAAGTGACCTTTCTTCTTGCGCTAAAGCATTCCATCTTGCTTTGTCGAATCCAGCTCTCCTTTGACCATCATACTTAACCTGCCTTCCAGTCCTCCTCGTAAACTTCCTTGCTTGAAGAGTCAACATTGCCATTTGCCATTGGAGATTAATCTCTTCAAGATCATCAGATCAATTTCATCCGGATCTTGATTCAAAGACAAGAACACCGGTATTTAAATCACCGGGAAAAGCACAGATTGCACCATCACCGACATTATCACTAACAATGGTATTATTTGCAATAGCCGTGGTTATGCCATAGGCGCAGTGGATGCATCTTGTGGGCTTTTGTTATTAGTGGAGACAAAAGTAATGTTTTGATTAGAAGAAGACTAATTAGTAAGGTATTCTCGCACTCATAGACCTTCAAGTTATTGAAGAGATTGTCTAGAGTCATTGTAGGAAAGTCCGTCATGTTTCTCCACACAATGGTATGAATAGCCCAATCGATGATAAGCTCCTTATGAACTTCAAATTAATGTCTTCTTGAAGGAACTTGTAACCCAACGCCTTCGCTTGATCGATGAGTTTTGAAGCCTATTATATGTACCATCAATCTTTTCTCCACTTTGAGCAAAGGAAGGTTTCAAACCGATGCTTAAGCATGTTCATTCTTGACTTCTTGGTGGCTTCATTACCAAAGAAACCTTAATTCAAGAGCATCCAAGAGTTCTTTAGCCGAATCATACCGATCAAAGTCTAATGCATACTCATTAGGTATTCCCATGGAGAGAATATCGTGAGCTTTTATCTCCATCTTCCTCTTAGCTTTATCAGTTCACCGACAATGGTAATTTCCTTACCATCCTCACCCTTCTTGGGAAGAGAGTCTCCTTTTCAACAACATCCCATAGAGCATAATCAATCATGCGAATGTATTGCCTCATTCGCATCCTCCGTTTGATATTCACCATGTTTGAGCATGGGAACCTTAGAAGCGCCACCATATGAGTTTCTTCGACATCTTAACTTCCTTAAGTACAAATTAACGACTTCTTCTTGATATCAGCTTAGATCACAAGCTCGATACCACTTGTTGATCCCATTGAGCAAACGATCTAATATAGAAACCGACTTGTAACAAAAGCTTATCAAGTATTACGCGAATTTAACACTTGATCTTAAGAAGAACAATTAACATTCAACACCTCAATATTATTTATTAATACGAATACTCTTACAAGATTAGGGTTTTGCAACCTTGAAGTGTATCGACCTTAGATATAAAACATCGTATATCTAACCTAGCCTAGGACCTCCTTTTATAGGCTAAGGAGTCCTATACAATATACAATACGAACCTACAAGATAAATATCTTTTCCATATTTATCTCGATACAATAAACTAACCGACTATAGATAACTAGCGATTCTTACAATATACTATCACGTTTCTGAGTATACTACTAGTCATGGTTATCTTCATCGCGGGTTACACTTCTTCATCCGTGGTTATCTTCAAGCTTGTCCGTGGTTCCATTACTTAAAGTAATTCATCATACAAGGAACCTAAAACCCAACACAAAGTACCAAGTGTAAAAGAAACACAATCAAACCCTTTCGAGATCCCCATCGGTCCTTTTGTCGCTTCAACTCCTTTGTGCAATTGCTCGCACTGTGCAAATTGCTAGATTGTCGAAAAACAAAAGGAATAGTATGGGATCTCAGAAAGGGTTTGATTGTGTTTTTAAGATCATAAAAAAAGTGTTTTCCTAAAAAAGAAGCATAGTTAACCCTTCTAAGTCCCCATACATTAACATTTAACTATGTTTTTTATATTTACTAAACTGCATACCTTATTGACTATTATGCGATCACAACAACAACAACGACAACAAACCCAATCCCGCCAGGTCAGGGTATGGCGCATGTGCATGTGTGCTAGTGCGAAAGGATAGAGAAAGCATACGACAAAAACAAAAGGCAATAGCGTAGTAAAAAGAAAGCAAGCAAACAAGCAAACAAGCAAACAGGCATACAGAAAAAGAAACATGCACAAGCACGTCAGAATACGCCAATAGCAAAACGCAATGTACATAAAACCAAAAGCCTGTGCACACTAAAAGCGTGCCAACAAAAGGGGCAACACGAGCAAATCAAAGTAGCACACGAGGCATAAAGCTAAGGCAAAAACACGAAGCACCAAAAGACCGAACGCAGGAGCAAGAAAAGCAGCAAACCTAAGGGAGCAACAACAGAGCAACGCAAACCACGCACGGGCCTAAGACTACTAAGAAGCAAAAAGTGGCCACAAAACAAAACACGCAAGGAAGCAAAAAGGGACACATAAAAGCCAACCTAGCACCACTACCCGCAAATCCTAATTATATCCCTCCACCCCTTCCTATCTCAGATCATGTCCTCGGTCAAACGAAGCTCCATCATGTCAAGCTTAATTATATCCTCCCACCGAAATTTGCTCCGCTGCCTCATTGACAAATAATCTCATTCTTCGCGTCTCATTTTTCACGTACCCATACTGCATGTATAACACGTAATCGTTATTACCTCAACTAATGATCCAAAAATCATCAAACAACTACTTTTCCTATGCAAATGACTAATACCGACTAACATCCTAAACTAACATAACACAATATCATCTATAAATCAATAAACATCCTAAACTAACAAACTAACAAGAATTATAACATTTATACCGAGATATTAGGCTCAATCGAAGAGAATCAAGCCCTTTATAATCGCCCTCAAGAGTATTTCATTGACTAACATTTATTTTGATTGATTTTGCGCTTGATTAAAACCCTAAATCGCTATTAATTAGAATCTAACTGTGATTTGACCGAGTGTAAGAGAGATAAATGTGTAAAATAATTGAAAGTCAAACACACACTACTTGACCATTTTCTAATAAAAGTAAATAAATAAATAAACTAACTTATTTCTTCAAGTTAATAAAGCATTAAAACCTAAAATTAACCATTGTAATCGATCATTGATCATTTACATATAACTACGCTTATAATTATATAAACAAAGTAGCGATAATAGCAAGCATCCATACAACCATCAACTAAACATCATCAAAACACAAAAAAATCTTCCAAAACTTCCTATTCTCCATCTTTAGACTCATCAACTTCATCCAAATCTTCCAAGAACTCCTCCTTCTCTGACAGATCCGACGACATAGCACCAAAAGTCGAGCCAAGAAATCAATCTTCCTTCTATCCTTCAACTATATCTCACGAAGGCAACTCACCATTCTCGCAATAAAGATTGAAACGAGTAAACAATCTACCAGCCTCATCGATTGTCATTCTTTTTGGCAACAGCCTCGTATGTTGCTCTCTTCTCCCATCCGCCGATAAACTTTTTTCTACTCGCTATGTGTTGAAATATCAACAACTCGAAGCATCATTGAGCTTGCCGGATTCAATGGCGGCTTTCATTTCATCGATATTGGGTGTGGAAGACATTTTGTGTGTTTAGGGTTAAAATTATTGATAGTTGTGTGTTTAGGGTTAAAATTATTAATACTTGTGTGTTGATTTAATGGTTAGGTAAGTATAAATAATTACAATGTACCTCACAATTTGCACAAATAATCACAAAAAAACACTCAAGAGGCATGGAAATTTTTTTTTGGGTGTTACTATAGCCCTTTCATATTCTTGCATGCATAAATGTGATATGCAATAGTTCAAAAAAATGATATGCAGGAGTATTTAGGAAGATATCTAATATTGCAATTTAAACCCTTCGTTTTTTCATTGATCTAAACCAGCCCCTATATACTAGGGGTGTTCACGGGCGGTTCGGCTCGGTTCGGTTAGAGATTTTAACTATCCATCACGGGCGGGTAGTTCATTTTACTATCCAAACCGAACCGTGCTAGGCGGGTAACCTGACATGCGGGTATCCGAAATGAAGGTTACCCGCGGTTCGGGTCATCGTTAACCATTCAAAAAATTAATCGAATCGAATCGGGCTAACAATAACATAAATTAGAACGTAATATGTCATTTTAGTAAAATGAAATAACATTAAAGATATTAGAATAATAGTAATGTTGTTGTGTCGCAATAGCAACATTCAAATTACCATATCTAACAAAATAACTAATACTAATTATTTGATGTTTATAGATTACGATCACATTAATCATATGTAATCCATGGACGTTAGTAAATGATCAAATTAGATAAGTAAAAATGCATTATATGATAAAAGTGCAATAATATAGTTAATACTTGTACATTTTTATGATAGGTTTGTTAAAACTTACATGTATATTATACGCTGTTCGGTTCGGGTAACCACGGATAACTAAAAGTAAAACCGAAACCGAACCGTGATAAGCGGGTTTTTCGTTCGGTTTTCGGTTTCAGCTTTCTTGGTTATCGGTTTTAGCGGTTTCGATTGACCGGATCGGATCGGTTCGCCGGTTTCGGTTTTTGAACACCCTTACTATATACACGCTTTAAATTTAAATTAATGACTAAACATGTCTAAAAGGTTTATTATCTCAACTTCTTAAAATTTATGTCAACCGCAATACATCGACCAAAATCAAAGTTAGTCATCTTTACAATGTAGCACATTGACCAAAATCAAAGTTAGTAATCATTACTATGTAGTCATCTGATGAGAACCAAGAAGACTAATCTTGCTTTATAGACACTACAACTTTGGCAAACAAAGAATGCGGTGGTTATTAATTTGCGAACCATGCAAATTTGCATAACAAAACCCACGTAAATATTACCCGACAAGGTTACAACAACATTACGCAACAAGAATTTACCTCTGACCTATTGCGTAATCAAAATTACTACCGCAAAGACCATGACGATAAAATACAAAACTTATGATAACATCAATTGCAATACCTTACATGTAACTACTTGCATACAATATTACATAAATTGCTGACACAATAGGATGCTGACACATATGTTTAGCCATAATATATGAGTTAGGGGTTGTTTACTTTTTTCAAGACTTTTTTCAAGACTTTTTTCGCCCGTTTTCTTACACTTTTACACACATTCGTACGTTTATACACGTTTTTGTCTGTTTTAATACGTTTCCGTACGTCTTTGTCCCCTTTAATCTGCTTTTATACGCTTCCGCTTTTGTTTACGTGTTTTCGTCCGTGTTTACACGCCGCTAGTTTTTCATGTTTCGTCCGTTTGAATACGCTTTCATCTCGCTTTACATATTAACGCACATTTTCAAACGTTCACATTTTCATATGTTTTCGTCCGATTTACACCGCTTTCATCCGCTTTTACCCATTTTCGTATGTTTTAAGAATTCTTCAACCGCTTTCATAGGTTTTCTTACACTTTTACACGTATTCGCACGCTTATACACGCCGTCGTCTGCTTTTAACACGCTTTGGTCCGCTTTCTTACGCCTTTGTCACTTTTAATCGCTTTTATCGCTTTCCATTTTGTTTATCGGTTTTCGTCCGTGTTTGCACGTTACCGGTTTTTTCATCTTTTAGTCCGCTTTGTATAACTTTTACACACATTCGGCCGATTCCAATTGCTTTTGCACATTTTCGTCCGATTTACCCCGATTTCATCCGCTTTTACCCATTTTCGTATGTTTTAAGAATTCTTCAACCATTTTCATAGGTTTTCTTACACTTTTATACGATTCGTACGCTTATACACGCTTTCATCTGCTTTAATACGCTTTGGTCCGTTTTCTTAAGTCTTTGTCCCTTTTAATCGCTTTTATACGCTTCGCTTTTGTTTATCGGTTTTCGTCCGTGTTTGCACGCTACCGGTTTTTTCATCTTTTACTCCGCTTGTATAACGTTTACACACATTCTTCCGCTTCCAAATTGTTTTGCACGTTTCGTCCGATTTACCCGTGTTCATCCGCTTTTACCCATTTTCGTATGTTTTAAGAATTTTCAACCGCTTTCATAGGTTTTCGTACACTTTACACGTATTCGCACGCTTATACACGCTTTTGTCTGCTTTAATACGCTTTGGTCCTGCTTTTCTTCGCCTTTGTCCCTTTTAATCGCTTTTTATACCTTCCCGCTTTTGTTTACGTGTTTCGTCCGTGTTTGCACGTTACCGGTTTTTCATCTTTTAGTCCGTTTGTATAACGTTTTACACATTCGTCCGTTTAAACTGCTTTTGCACGTTGTCCCATTTACTCAAACATTATGTTTGTAGGTTGCTAATTATGGAAGCCGTGGCTTAAAATCTAAATAATTTTGTGTCAACTCAAGAAGCGAACTTAATTATCCATTTTGGTTTAAAACCATATGTGTCAACCCAAGAATCGAGCTTAATTTCGTCAACCCAAGAAGCGAACTTAATTTATAATCGGTTTTCGGTTCGCTTTGGTTTAATTATAGTTCGGTTCGTTTCGATTTTCGTGTTGACCAAAATAAAAATATAACCGATTTAACGAAACAAAACCCGATAACCGAACGGATCAACACCCTAATTTATAGTCATAGTTTAAAAGAAGGAGGACTTAGTTTTCCGCTTTTAAACATTAGGTCCTAAGAGATTGGTGGATCTTAGGGATGACAGGGAGGTCATGAGGTCTAAGTCAGGGGTTGAATGATCTCATTACTCAATCTTAGGAGGAAATTGATACCAAGGAAGAACAAATTCAAAGCGATGAATGGTTGAAGGGTTTCGCTATGGAATGGGATGCTTTTTTTCTAGTGTCATCTGCTTATGTCTAATGTCTAATTTCTAATGTCTTGGTTTAATGGGATGGTATGTAGATATATTAACAATGGAATATGTATGGATCTTTTGATGATTTATCCATACTAATGCTAAATATGTTTGTTAATATAAGTAATGTGTTCGCTAGTTTGTTTCATCTTTTTTTCATGTTGTTTTGAATTTAGGAATTGGTTGTGGTGGTTAAGTTCATATTCGCACCGGTAGAATGTATTATTGTAGGATTAGGATGTTCAATTTTAGATTGTTGTCAATTTTTTATGACCGATTATGAAGTTTAGAACTGGGCGTTTGTTCATGCCAATTATTTTTTATTGAACCACTAGATTTAGGGTGTTTTTGTTGTTATTTTTGCTTTAAGTTAATTGCATTTACATGTTTTCTTGATTTTTTTATCGCTTGAGGATGTTAGAGCTTATCTAATTGCTTATAAATAGCTTATTTATAGGCTTAAAGTAAGGTCTTAGGGTCGTTGATGTATCCGCAGCTTCTTTGTTTGATTTGCCTATTTTTGTGCTTAATTGTTTATCCGAACCGATTATTAGTTATAGTTGCTTAATTAGTTGCTTTAAGTCCATTTTAGCTTTTGATTGTTCATTTGTATGCGCCATGTGGTGATTTTAGTGTATCTATAGCTATATGTGTCTTTGACACACCGGTTTCAAGTAATATGGGTGTTTGAGACCTGGTAAGCACCATTTCATCACGGGTGTTTTGGTTTCAAAATTGTTTGATTTTTCAAAATTAGATTTTCTAATTCATATTTAAATTGCAGCCAAAATTAAATATTTAAATGCTATATTATCAATTTAGAGCCACATTTTAAAATTATCAAATTTGGAGCCAAATTTTAGCCAAAATTTTAAAATTACTTTGGAAATTATGGTTTCTTTAATTGAAAACGGCCCCATCATTAGCCCTATTTTACTCCAATAAATCGGGCTTCAAGCAAAGTAACCGAACTTCAATTTTACACCATTATTTACCAATTAAGTTTACTAATTTTCTTTAACACATTACTTCGACGAATCATGGCAACGCAAATCAATTATCCGGATGATTTGGTTTATTCGATCGTAAAATGAAAGCACTTTAGAATATGAATCGAGACGATTCGGATGAGGGTGAGGATGTCGAAACAACCATTCAAATGCGAATGTTTTAAGAGGGGCATAACTAGGTTAGCTAAGTTTCGCAGGAATATGGAAAACAGACGGAATAAAGGTCAGTAACCTTCGATGCCTGGATAGGTTATCGTGAAAAACATAGCATTGTTTTCGAGTTTTTGGTGATTTGGTTCGTGAGCATATAGGTGTCGGATTCTAACCCGGAGGAAGGTTGATTCGTAAGCAAGAGATAAAATGTGGGACTAAATCACGTACATATATACTTTTTTAAGTAGTAGTGGCTTGGTCATATAGATACAAGGTGTTAATAAGTTTATCTCTGATTTACAGATGTGCAACTAATTAACAACAATTTGTTAATCTTTGCAATGATATTTTGATGTTGACTTGACGGTCGAAGTCGATAATGAATCGCCTTGGTCAACTTCTAAGGAATTTCATAATGAAATTGATACAAAACTACATATTGCCCAACCAAAATACCCTTTCAAAACTAAATGAAGTCCCGCAAAGTATAGTGCAATTATAAAAGCCAAGATTGGGTTAATTTTGTAAACTACACAGCCAAATAAGAATACAAGGTGTTAATTATTCATTTTTATTCAAGTTCAAATATCTTTCACCTTTTCATATGTTTCTATATGTATTTGTTGTATACTATCAAGATTACTACATCTAAACGCCGTATGATTTTGTGTTGCAAGGTGAGATCAAAAAAGCTAAAGTGTCGCGTTCCAAGTCTATTTTGATCATACAATGGGACGAGGTGGATACGCCTGCGTGATAGAAAAAATGGTAACAAGAAACATTTGCACATTTGCATTTAATAGCATCATACTTTTGTTTATATTCGCTTATCTTACATTTGTATGTATTTGATGTTTATAAGATCGAGAGTAAAGAAATTGAACAGATGAAGAACCACCGCGTGGTACTGTGGGTTGAAAGGAAGGTGAAATAAGATGGAGAATATCACGATGATGATATCGTATCGAAGGGAGAAAAATTTGTAAGTTTGATCGCAAATTTTATTATTATGTTTGTTTAGTTATAAGTTAATATCGCATCAGACACTTAAAACTATTAGTTATAAGTTAATACATGTAGTGTTTTAGTTAATATCACATCAGACATTTAAAACCGTTAGTTATAAGTTAATACAGTAGTGATTTAGTTAATACTTTTAGTTACAAGTTAATCTGGTAGAATTAAATAACCTATTTCCCATATTGTGTGCAAGCGAAAAGAAACGGACGACAAGATCAAACAAGGAATCTTGAAGCTTGATCATGGCACCGATGCCATGACAGCTTGTATTAGGTAAGGAAAAGGGAGGATATGCGAGAGGTGGGAGGTGGAGTAACCTACAAGAGGTATTTTGATCGCCTCGAATCGACAAGCATCCGATGAAAGAGTGGTGTTACTTCAAAGTGAACTTGATAATGAGAGGCGCCAACGCCAAGAAAAAGAGGCGTAATACAGATTTGATGAGACAATTGGTGCGCACAAAGGGGCGCTTGCAAACAACTTCAACTCCATTGACACAAACGGAAGTAAGACATAAGAAAGTAACATTTCATCTTTTTACCCTTTAAATCATCATTGCGCTTTCTTAAACAATTTATATTTCGGTGTCTCCGTGAACATTAATCTTTAAATAGCAAAGGTCGATGAGGATGCCGGAACACGTGTTGTCGGACGTGAGAAAATGCGAGCATTGAGAAGTCTAATGGACTTGCAACTTTGGAAAAGGAAATGGAAATAAGTGTAAGTAATAAATCATCCCCGTATTTTTGAATTCTACATACATGTATTATTTACCGTGTAATATATATATAGGAAATCGTTAAATCTGCATCTAAGAAATCGACTAGATCAAAACGAAAGGATTCTTTACATCAACTTTCTCGAATCACAAGAAACGAGTCTCCATTAACAAGACTACCACAAGTATGTATTTAAACATTTTCATATGTTCTTTAGTTTAATTAATTATCGATACATATATACATGCAACAAATTATCTTTTAGGTAATTAAGTGCGGTGGCACTTAAAGAAATCAACTTTATTGCGGAGGGTACCGTGTACAAAACCGATGGAAAACAAATGCTTTATAACAAACCACTCCCAAAGGATTGCTACAGAGTGTCTATTGAAAATCTTTAGTGGATGCAAGATGCATACCGGATGTAGGAAGTAACGGTTTCAAAATAGCTAAGGATGCGAGGGTGGTTTTATGCATGGCCAAAGGATCAAGTGGTTTTCGATGAAAAGGTACATAGATGCATGTATTTTATAAACCTACATATATCATTCTTCATATTTAATTCAAGGTTTGATACACCCGGCTTTTGTTTCCTAGGTGTAACACCACAACGTACTATAAAACTGATTGGTGAGAATGTAATCGCACCTAAATTACAAACGGCGCTTACGCCTCTAGTGATGCCATGCAAAAGAAAGCTAAGAAGATCAAGAGTTAGAAGTCGTTAAATTATTGAGAATTTTATTATGTACGACATTACAATTTTATATACATTCCAATTTTATTGTATTTGAATATATTTTGAATATATTTTATATATTTGAATTTGTTTTATATATATTGATTTCTTATATGTGACTAAAAGATTCATATAGTCACAATTGTTAACACTTTTGGTCACAGCTTGCTTAATTCGATCGTGACTAAATGTTAGAAAGGGCCACACAAACATAAAATTAATGTGGCCATTGGATGAGCAATAGTCACACAAAACACACATTTCTTCACTTAAAACACCATATGGTCACACTTATTAACACTTTTGGCCACTTTATGCTTAATTTGTATGTGACTAAATACCCAAAACAAACATGCTTTGTGTGACTAAATGTTAGAAAAGGCCACACAAACATAAAATTAATGTGGCTATTGGATGATCAATAGACACAAAAAACACACATTTATTCACTTAAAACACCATATGGTCACACTTATTAACACTTTTGGCCACTTTATGCTTAATTTGTATGTGACTAAATACCCAAAAGAAACATGCTTTGTGTGACTAAATGTTAGAAAAGGCCACGCAGACATAAAATTAATGTGGCCATTGGATGATCAATAGTCACACAAAACACACAGTTCTTCACTTAAAACACCATATGGTCACACTTATTAACACTTTTGGCCACTTTATGATTAATTGTATGTGACTAAATACCCAAAAGAAACGTGCTTTGTGTGACTAAATGTTAGAAAAGGCCACACAAACATAAAATTCAAGTGGCCATTGGATGATCAATAGTCACACAAAACACACGTTTCTTCACTTAAAACACCATATGGTCACACTTATTAACACTTTTAGCCAGTTTATGATTAATTGTATGTGACTAAATACCCAAAACAAACATGATTTGTGTGACTAAATGTTAGAAAATGCCACACAAACATAAAATTCATGTGGCAATTGGATGATCAATAGTCACACAAAATACACGTTTCTTCACTTTAAACACCATATGGTCACACTTATTAACACGTTTGGCCACTTTATGATTAATTGTATGTGACTAAATACCCAAAAGAAACATGCTTTGTGTGACTAAATGTTAGAAAAGGCCACACAAACATAAAATTTAAGTGGCCATTGGATGATCAATAGTCACTGATGAGTGTGCAAATACTCATCATTTTTGTACCGTTTAAACTGCAAAAACATCTTAAAACACTCAGGAATGCATCAAAATGATAAAAATATCACAAATAAGTGTTTTATGTGTTTTAAATGCAAAATATCAAAATCGATGAAAACATATCAAGTTTGCATAATTGGCAGTTTTATTCCTCCAAGTTTCAAAAGTTGTCAAATTCAGTCCCTGGTAAATCAAAATAAAGTAAAATATCATTTAAGGTCCATGGGATTCAAAAGTTGTCAAAACAAACCCTTCAAAGTTTAAAAAATTGCAAAATTACAACTTTGGTCCCTCAAGTTTGAAAAATGTCAAAAATAGTCCTTGGATATTTAAAAAAGTGAAAATAATCAAATATGGTCCTTGACCTATTCAAGTTTGGCAAGATTGGTCCTTTTGATAACTTTTGTATCCGTTATTGCTTAATATCGCCCTTTTCACTTTTAGGTCTCTCAAGGCAAAATGTCGGAATGGTACTTATTTGGATGAAAAGGCGAATATATGAAGAAAATGGCCAAAGTCAAAATCGAGACACTCACAACTTTGAAATTAGAAGCGACGGCGTCAAAAGCTAATGGCGACGCTGCCCGTGATTTTGTGACGATACGTAACCCAAAACTCAGATTTTCAAGTGACGATGTCTAGTGTAAAAGAGTAGGCCGTCGCTACTCGCACGGCCTAGATGCAATCCGACGACGCCGGAGTCAAGAGGACGGCCACGGACATAAGGTGACGCCGTAAGGTTAACGTGGCCAAGACGAAACCCTAATGATGGCGACACGACGGCGTCATGAAACATAAGCGACGCCGTGATATGTAATCTTATATATAGAATCCGAATTTTTCGCTTTGTAGAGAGTCTTTGGAGTAAAACCTAAAACCGAACCTAAGGTGTCTTGTACAAGATTTTAGGGTTTTAAACCCTATCTTACATCAAGATAAGTCTTTACTTCATTAATTCAATTATGTCTTTGATTATTTGTGTGTATGCTTGCATGTTCTCCATGTCCGCTAATTTATTTGTGTGTTTGCTTAGGAAGTATGAAACTTAATTATTGAATATTGATTGGTTGTTTCTTATCTTAGTTGATATATGATCTAGTAATGCGATAGGTCATTCGCTGTGTTAATGCTTGATTCATCTTTGTGAACCTTAGAATATAATTACCGAGTAGTTGTAGGCTAAACCATCCAAAGAGTGCCTTAGAGTAAGAGTTTATCATCCCTAGTGGGTTTGTAGACGAGACCCTTTGGTAAGTTCAAAGAGTTTGGGAGAAACGCACCCTACAACTTTAGACACACAACGCAACTAAGAATAAGGACGTGACAACTCAACCATCAATAGAGATAATTAAGGAGTAGTACAACCTAAGTGAACACATCTTTAAACTATCATACGAGCACACATTAATTAGACATAGACTCCCACAACCTTAGTTTAGATAATTAGATAATAGTAGAGTAATCGTAGAAATACCAACCCCCAAATCCAATACCCGAGATTTGTACCTTTCCATTTCATAAAACATAAAAGATAAAAATAATCTTCCTCAACCTTAACCTTAGCGTAGTAACTCTTACTAGCATTCCTATTCCCTAGAGAACGATATCAATACCCGTGGCTTACCCTAATTACTACACTACAACGATTAGGTTCACCGCCTGTGGTGTTATAAAACTTGCTCAAGAAAAGGAAGTTTCCTTGACCCCGAACGACGCGTGTAGCGGTATCAAGTTTTACGCTACCGCTGGGAATAGAATAGCTAGTTGGTAGTCCACCTCGCTTAGGTTCTTTGCTTGATTCCTATCAAGTAAACTTTTTCTCATTTTAGCTTCCTCATAGTCTATCTCCTTCTTCGTGACCTTTGTTCATAACCATTTTCATTTACTATTCCGTTAGCCGTTATGGAGAACGCAATCGCCAAAACTTTCACCCAATCAACGAAATCTACTACATAATCTACCCTTTCCACTCCAAATGAGATCTTGAGATTCCAAAGAACATCATGATGAATCCTTTATCGAGGCGTGGACTCGAATTAAATATTTATTACAAAATTCCTTTATCATGGTATTGATTTACTGCTTCCACTACAATTCTTTTACACTCGTATCACCCACGAAACCCAAAGGAGACTTGACTATGTAGCGGATGGGGATATTTGGGGACGTGGTGTTCGAATTGCATGGAAACCTTTGAGATTCACGCCCAAATTAGAAGTGGTACATGGGACCCAAAAACTAATCTTTAGATCTATTTTCAATTTGGAAACTTCGGCCGGAAAGGTTGTTTAGGAAGGAGATGATTAGAGTTGAGGTAACAAGGTGCATGTCATGGTTAGGCGCTACCACAAGACAAAATGAATACATAGGTGATCTTGATAAGATGGAGGATGAGTAGAAAATCCAATCCCATCGGATAACCCACAAGTCCTACCATCACTTGAGAAACACACACCGCCTATGACTTACCCGAAGTAGTAGAAGAAACTATAGGAACCCCAATAAAGGTAGAACCTTTGGACCGACCACAAGTAGTGGATGTGGTTTGAACGCTTGTAGTGATGACCTTTCTCTAGCCCTAAGGAAGTTCCTAGTTTTGATGAACCGAGCCTCAACCGAAACCCTTACCCAATTTTCCGCCTTTAGATGTGAATCTTGGAATTGAATTAGGCTCCAATCCACCCATCAAAATAGATAGTCCGGTAGTTGCTTGATAAAGGTGGTAGATTCTAGGCCATGTAGAGTGGAAGCTAATATAGGAGTAACCCATGACCTTACACTTATATCACCCATTCATGGTTGATAACAAGAAACACTATGGGTTTAAACCAGTTTATTAGGTCAAGATGGATCCTTAACTAAGAATCTTTTGAAGTTGATAGAAGATGATCCATTTTTAGAGGGAGATTTGATTCACTCGCTACACCAATAGACTTAGGTAAGGTTATAATGAATGGAGCACACCCTTTGAGCATATAAATCACCCATCACCCTCTCCTCACGTAGCAAATTTCCACCCTAAGGGTGTGTATTGCTACTATCACCCGCAGCTAAACTTAAGTGTAGGAAAACTTCCCTTTATCTCGTTAGATAAGGGTAGAGTCGCTCGTGACTCGAACAAAACAAGCGCTTCTTGGGAGGCAACCCATGTGTATTTGTTTTTCATTTTCATTTAGGTGTCGATATCTTTTATTAATTGTTTATCCTCATGTTTAAATTTGTAAAAATACTTTATTTTGTTTTTAACCTCGCCTTAATTGCATATAAAGGTATTTTACATAAGGGATAAGTGTAGGAGGATTACACACGCTTTCAAAAGAAACGTAAACATGAGAATAACAATTAACTAAAAGATATTCATGTTGGTTTGTTCGAGTCAAATGCTTGTATCGAGTCATAATGGATGTTTTGCGAAATTTTTCCAGATTCTAAAGATGTAAATTTTCCGAATTTTTCCGTAAAACGATACCGCTTTTTGTCAGATAACCCGACGGCGTCAGATTGCAACTGACGGCGCCGTGAAGGAGTAAAACATCGATTACTTTTTTTCTCGCTTTCGAGCTACTTATAAATTTTTGGAATTTTCTGTGTCTTAATTTTCTTAGAAGTTCTGTAAACATCCATTCCACAAGCATTATATCCTAGTTTAAATCGAGTCTTATATATATTATTACCGCCAATTTTACGCCAAGGTTTCGTTTGGTTTCTTCAAGTGTGCAGTTTAGTTTGTCAGAAGAAGTTACATAAGATTGGAAGGAGCTTTTCACGCAATAATTCTTCTTGAGAAGGATTTAACCAACACTTTACATGGATCCTACCGAGCTAATCGTGGAGTATTAGTTTCTTCGCTTTTAATTACCTTCCATTATCATAACTTTGATATTTCGGGGAACATTGGGGACAATGTTCAGTTTAAGTGTAGGGAGGGAAAATAAAATGAGAACTTTGAAACTATGCTTATCCTTGACTATTTGCTTTGTCCAATTGTGATTGTGTAATAAACCATGAGAAAATGTCGGTTAGGGTAATTTTGGCACCAAATTTAAATTTTTTCTTGACATATAGGAGTGGGCCATTAGTCTTAACAAAAGCGTCTCATGGATAGGAAGTTGCATGACTAGCCCAAAAACCCTTTACCACCCAAATTCCACCAAAATGGGAGGATCGCCTTTAGATTAGTAGGAATTAAAGCATTCATCTTCAATGCTTAGAGTGTGAACCGGTAGTATATTAGATTCTAGAACTTGTTTTGTGATGCATTCCGAGATCGCAAGTGAGGCTACACTTGTGTAGTTAGGAATACCTAAATGATAAGAGGCATTAGGATAACCCTTGTTTGATACCCGTAATATAATTACTTCTTCCACATCGGTTGAGTAATTCCCCACACCCTTTGCGTTGTACTCATCTTTAGTACACGATACCCTAGTTAACCCTCGAGCCTATCCTTTTCGCGGTTCTCGTGATGTTTTGGTTTTCCGGAATATCAATGAAGAGCATTGTTTACACCCCACCCCCAAATATACACCCAAATCGCCTTAGCTCACCCCTTATGCACTCACTTTAGTGCAAATGTTTGTTATCACCCTAAACCCTTAATTCAATTATCCGTTGCTTGCATGAGTTGCTAAGTCGAGTCATATCCTTTGTATACGCTTTGGGACGATTGGGATTCATGGAAAAGTTAAAGTTTATGAAATGACGGAAGGAACGTTAAAATTCAAATTCCCTTTGTTTGCGTAATAATGTACCCCAAGTGTTTTGATCTTTTCAATTGGTCAAATTAGTGTTAGAGTAATAAAACTCAAGTGTAGGGATATGCCTATAAACCCTAGTATTTTGATGTTATCGTAGAGGATGGTAGAGTAAAGTGTATGAAAAAGAGAAAAAAAAGTGTAAAAAAAAAAAAAAAAAAAAGAGAAAAAAAAAAATAGAGTGTAAAACATACTGGCTACCACCCTACATCTATCTTTGAATTTATGTTTGTTTATTTCAGTTATCTAGAGTTTAGAGTGTCGAGTCTTGGCTTAGCAACGCCATTCTTCGTATGCATTTAACATAGAGATTGTTGACTTGCCACCACTAAATAGCCTATCCCACCAAACCCTTGTTTCCCTACCGTAAGCCTAACATTACAACCCTTTAAAGACCTCTTTGATAGTCTTTCCTAGGTGCTTACGCCAAAGCGATGGAGGTTTGATCTATTCTCAAGCCTATGGTAATCTATGTACTAGGACCGGTTAATGAGTGTTTATCTTCCATTTCTATTTTGTTATATTTCATATATACACCCGAGAGAGATGTGAGTATCCAAACACCCCATGTGAGGTGCTAGTATGTAATTTCGTGCTTGTTATGACTTTTATGGGCTTATATGTGTTGTGACCATTTTGAATTAATGCTTCATGACCCCTAACTTATAAATTAATTGGCTAAAAGCACATTTGCTTGAGGACAAGCAAATAACAAGTGTAGGGATATTTGATAAGGTTTTAAAAGGTACCATTTTGAGGGGTCGCTTTAGTCCTTATTTGATCACTTTTGTATCTCATTATTGCTTAATATCGCTCCTTTTCACTTTTAGGTCTCTTGAAGGCAAAATGCTGGAATGATACTTATTTGGACGAAAAGGCGCGAATATATGCGTAAAATGGCCAAAGTCAAAATCGAGACACTCTTAGTCTTTGAAATTAGAAGGCGACGCCAAAAGCTAATGGCGACTCCGTCCCGTGATTTTGTGACGATACGTAACCCAAAACTCAGATTTTCAAGTGACGACGCCTAGTGTAAAAGAGTAGGCCGTCGCTACTCGACGGCCTAGATGCAATCCGCACGACGTCGAAGTCAAGAGGACGCGCCACGGACATAAGGTGACGCCTGCAAGGTTAATATGGCCAAGACGAAACCCTAATGACGGCGCCAAGAAACATAAGGTGACGCCACGCATATGTAATCTTATATATAGAATCCGAATTTTTCGCGCTTTGTAGAGAGTTTTTGGAGTAAAACCTAAAACCGAACCTAAGGTGTCTTGTATAGTATTTTAGGGTTTTAAACCCTATCTTACATCAAGATAAGTCTTTACTTCATTAATTCAATTATGTCTTTGATTATTTGTGTGTATGCTTGCATGTTCTCCATGTCCGGCTAATTTATTTGTGTGTTTGCTTAGGAAGTATGAAACTTAATTATTGAATATTGATTGGTTGTTTCTTATCTTAGTTGATATATGATCTAGTAATGCGATAGGTCATTCGTTGTGTACTTAATGCTTGATTCATCTTTGTGAACCTTAGAATATAATTACCGAGTAGTTGTAGGCTAAACCATCCAAAGAGTGCCTTAGAGTAAGAGTTTATCATCCCTAGTGGGTTTGTAGACGAGACCCTTTGGTAAGTTCAAAGAGTTAGGAGAAACGATACCCTACAACTTTAGACACACAACGAACTAAGAATAAGGACGTGACAACTCAACCATCAATAGAGATAATTAAGGAGTAGTACAACCTAAGTAAACACATCTTTAAACTATCATACGAGCACAAATTAATTAGACATAGAAGGAAGTTTCCTTGACCTCGAACGACGCTCGTTATCACCGCCATCTCCTTCCGCCTCCCCACTCCTTTCTCCCACTTGCCACCATAGCCTTCCACCGTAGCCTCCACCATAAATGCTTCCCACTCCTTTCCTCACCCCCAACACACTATCCATCACTCTTGTCCCCTCCTCTTCACCCCGGTCAAAAACCATCATAGAAAGCAAAGGCCCACTGCTCACTTTTGGCGCCAAATTGCAAATCAAAGGTCGAGATGAGTTGCAGTGATCCAAAGGCCAAGATTAATGATGGAATTACTCGAGACTCAAGTGGAACCCTAATTTGAGTATATAAAAGGGAAGAGAAGGCTCAAAGACAACAATGTAGAATAATTGTAATTTGCTTATGTCTTTTAATTATTTTAAGATTTCCAGTGTATTTCTTAGCTTTCAAATACTTGGTTTAAGTTATTTCAAGTATGTGAATCTTTTCCAATGATTAATTTCAAGTTTAAATCTCATTTCATGCTTATGCAATTTTTCAAGTTCAAATTCTCAAAATCATCAATGTTGTTATTAGTTGTTATTAAGGACCGATAAGCCCACATAAGCTCCTAGATAGCTTATTTAAGCTATTAGAAACTCTTAAAATTCAGCTTAGAAGCAAAAGCAAAAATTCATAAAAATCAAGAAAATTAGTTAAAAATAAAAAAGCAATGAAGATGGTGATCAAAGTCGGAGCAGGTAAATATTGGATTGCCTTGGGTTAGAAGCTTTGTGGAAAGCTATTAGGATTGGTTTTGTGCTTTGGTTCTCGCTTTTACTTGGATCCAACTTGTAAGCTTAATTTTCCATTTTGGCATTTCATCGTTAGAGTTGCTCATTAGCTTAAATTTCGTTTGTTCATGTTTATTAGTTATAATTAAGTATATTTAAGCAATAAAAACAGCTTGCTTGTTCTTTTAAATTTGTAGTTAGCAAAATCTCATTTTAACAAATTAATTAGCATAAGTGTAATTTCTTGGTTTTATGTTGTTATTGTTGTTATTTAATGTTTCTTTAGTCTTATTTAATGATAATATAAGGTCTGTAATCAGTTGTATGGTTTTAATCTTTGAAAGTCTTTGAAAATCTTCAAAACAGTTAAGTAAAATGGTGTTTGGATTTGTTTGTTTAACTGTGTTGGAGATTGTTTAATCCTTAGTTCTTGGTTGTTCTGTGTCACATTTAGTCTTAATAACTCAAACAAGTCATAAAAACCAGTCCTCATTAGTTAAAAAGTCAAAATGATCTTTGAATCTCATTTCTACTTAACTGTTGGAAAATTAGATTGCATAATCATGCATTCGTGTTGGAAGTTGTTTATCTAGCTTAATCTAGTCTCATAATAGCTTAATATAACAAATTTAGTAGCCTAGGATCATTCAAATCTCATAAAAGTCAACCTACTAGTTTATTTCAAAAGTCAAAATCATACCTCGTGGTACGCTTGAGCCTATCACCTTCACAAGCTCACACAGAGCTCATCGCTTAGCTTTAGCTTGTGATTCTTGGCTTTTGAGAAGCTCACCTGGCTGTCTCAAGGTCCCAGTTTTTAGTTTTCAATTTGTAGCTTATTTGGTAGGGCTGCACTCAGCTTTTTGTTTGTTCAAAACACTCAGCATACACTGAGTCTTTACTCAGTGGTTTTTCAGTTTTTTCTCAAGCTTGTCACAAGCTTGTTAATTAGCCTAAGCTTGTGTATTTTGAATTTTTGGAAAGCTTAACTGGTAAACTTGTTAGTTCAAAAGTTTTTTTTCATTTTCTAGCTTATTACAGTGCTTAAAATTTAGCTTAAAGTTACCTAGTAAAACAAAAGTGTCCTGTGCAACCGCTTAAAGCTTGTGCTTATTTTGGCTTATTCAAGTGCTTATTTTTAAGTTATTTGTTTTTTTCGCTTATCATTCTAGCTTATTATTATTTTCTAGCTTATTTCAGCTTTTCCTTTGCTTATTTTTAGCTTATAAGCCATTTTGGCTTAAACTTGTGCTTATTTCCAATTTTTGCCCATCGTTAAGATAAATAAGCTCAAACCGAGCTTATTAGTGGTTTTATAAAAGTTGTAGTTTTGAAAATTGCTTATTTCGCTTAGCTTAAGCGGTTTGTAAAAGAAAAGTCCAAAATAAAAAGTTTGCAAAAGTCATTGTTGGATTCAACCCCGCCACCCACCACCACACACACACCTCACCAACCGCCTTGGGTCTTTTTCTGTTGTATCTTGCACTATCTAATATATAACCCTTGTTTTCATTTTTAGCTTATACGAGCTTATTAGCTTATTTCCAGCTTATTTATACTAGCTTTTTCAACTTTTGTATTTTTCTTAACTTTGTATTAGTATAAAGTATTTTACAAAAAAGTTTCAGATTTTTCTAAATAGTTTTAGTATTTTTAATCATTTAATTAGTCTAAAATAGTATTTAATTCATAATAAAAAATATAAAAGTCAAAAAAATATAAATCTTTTTTCTAAAATTTTCTTTTGTCATATATTAAGTAAGAAAATTGTTTTTACACTTGTAGGACTTTTATTTCATAAATTTTACGCTTTTACTTATGACTCGCGTAATTTTTATACATAACGACGCTTTCATTTTAAATCACGCTTTTAGATAATTTAAGTTTACGTTTTAATTAAAATAGTTTATTTAAGTTATTTTGTTTTATAAATCATAGAAAACATCATTGTAAAAATAGTGATAGCGTTTATTTAATATATTTTAGCTTTTTAATTTTCTTTAATTTGCATTTAAGCCCTGTAATTTACAAAACTTTCTTTAGGTATAAATATTCCAAAATCCTTACCGATCACTATCCTTAGTGATTATTCGACATCCGAACGTGTTAAACACCATTCATCCTCCGTGGGACTTAACGACCCGTGAATCCACTATATTCCTCCGATCTTAATTGTATTGCTTTCGAAATGCTTGAAGTTTATTACGGTTGACCATTCACAAGTGGTTAGCTTGTGTGATTAAACTTGACTGCTCAGACTCAATCAAATTTTGGCGCCACGGGAGGTCAGAAGCGTGTTTTAAGCATTTTCGCACCTGCACTTGCACATATACCACCATTTGTAAATGCTTTTTGTAAAGTTAATCAAAATCAAAAGTTCATTAACACTTTTCCTAAAGTGTTAACAACACCAAAAATATATAAAACAACAAAACAATCGTAACGCTTTTCTAGCTTGTGTTTCCTTTAAGGTGATTCTTAAAGAGATACGATTTGGTTAAACGAGACGATACCAAAAATATTGTCCAAAAGTTTTAAACCCTTAGCACAAATCCATACCTACGCCTTTTCAAAGGTACTTAATAAATACATAAAATCAACCACCGCAAATCAAGGCAAGACACCTACCAACCTGGGTGTGACCATTAATAAGTTCCCGAACAATGATTTAAAACTTGCCTTTGTGTCCTTGTGATTTGGTGTACCTTTTCAAAGAAGCCATTTCATTTGTGATTATTGGTTTAAGTTCACTTGTCGCTTTGCCTCGCATTTGTTTTGAAAACCGATTTTATACTTAGTGCATGCGCACTGCTCTTCCGCTTCTACAAGTCCACTTTCCGAGCTTGCAAATATTCCTCGAGACGAGAGGACGCTCGCTCCTTCACCGCGATCGAGGAACGCCTACCACCACCACCCCCGTCAGAATGGCGAAGACAAGCCGATGAATGAGCTTCTCCAAGCACCCATCGAGGGTTACGGAGATGCTATTGTTGTCCCACCATCGTGGTCGATACCTTTGAGCTCAAAACCGGGTTGCTTAATCTTGTAACCCAAAGCCAATTTTATGGTTTTGAGCGGATGATCCTCATGCACACATTCGATGGTTTAACAAGATTGCATCTACCATCAAATACAAGAATGTCCCACATGAAGCAATTAAGCTTCTTCTGCTCCCATTTTCTGTAGGGACAAGCCCGAATTGGCTTGAGAAACAACCCCTCGCTCCATCGAGACATGGGAGGATCTAGTCACCAAGTTTGTTAACGAATTCTATCCTCCATCCCGAACTACAAGTCTTAAGAATGAGATAATGAAATTTTCTCAAAGATTTGATGAATCATTCGGGAGGCATGGGATCGTTATAAAGAGTTGCTCCGCAAGTGTCCACATCATGGTTTTACCGAGTTAATGCAAATGGATACTTTCTACAATGGTCCGAACCGCACTAACCAAGACTCTTTAAATGCCTCCGCTGGAGGTAATTTCTTGAGCAAGACCACAAAAGAAGCCTTACAAATCATAGAAAACAAG
Organism: Chrysanthemum lavandulifolium; assembly: GCA_022545495.1. NCBI lineage: Eukaryota > Viridiplantae > Streptophyta > Magnoliopsida > Asterales > Asteraceae > Chrysanthemum > Chrysanthemum lavandulifolium. Next base: position 288,274,358 of record CM040242.1, read on the forward strand.
TCCCAGTGTCCGCCTCTTTCCGCACAAAGACATATCGACTCGCCTAATGCAGACCTTCTACTTCATCTCCGTGAGTACATCTAGCACCGATGCTAAGATTGACAAACTCACGGATATTGTTCGTGCTTTGGTTCTTGCTAACCAAAGAAAGTCACTTTCACACGCACACCATCACATGGTGAAGTGAAGAAAGTCGAGTTTGTGTTACTTGTGGTGGCCCTCATGCATACTACAATCAGATCGCCACCGATGGTAGTCCTTTGAAGCCAATGCTATAGCCGGTACTTCACATCGTGGAGGTAATCAATACCATCCTCAAAATGAACCAAACTACCGTATAACACTTATCGTGGACCACCCGGTTTTAACCGTAATCCTAACATACAAAACCGAATCGAACCAACCTAGAATGAACCAAGGTTATCAAAACCAAGGTAATTTCCATCCCGACCAAATCAAGGTTTCCAACCTCAAGGAAACCTTAATCAAAACAATTTCAATCGAGGGAATCAATTTCGTGGAAATGTGAATCCTAACCAAGGAATTTTCAACAACAAGGTCATAATCAAAACATCCGACCTCAAAATTTCCTCCACCGCCTCCAAGACCATCATCCGATGAGTTATTGAAGCAATTCATGAAATCCCAAGATGAAATGAACAGTTGTTGGTCACCGATCACGATCTAAAGAAGTCTTTAAATGATCAACCCTCGGCTCGTGAAAACTTCCGAGCAACACGATCGCTAACCCGAGGGGCGATGCAAAGGCGATCACAACCGTAAGTGGTGTTTCATACAATGGACCCGCTATTCCTACTACCTCTTCTTCTTCTCTCCCGGGTAGTGGAAAGTGAACCCGAGGCTACAAAGGACAAGGAACTTCCTACTAATAACGGAGGTACCAACAATGTCCATCCTCGTTGTCCCGAAACCCAAATCTAATCCAGAGTTGTTTTGAACCTCCCGCAGCTCCCGCTGAAAACCCCAAATCCAAATCTTCTATTCCTTACCCATCACGCTTGAATGAGCAAAGCTCCGCGAAAAAGCTACCATCAAATGGACAAATTTTTTCAAATTTTCCAAGAACTACATTTTGACATAAGCTTTATGGATGCTATCATGTCGATGCCCAAGTTTGCATCAACTCTCAAACACATGTTAAGCAACAAGGAAAAGTCGTTTGAAATGGCTAAAACTCCTCTCGAACGAGAACCGCTCTGCAGCTATCTTGAAGAAGCTTCCAAAAGCTTGGAGATCCCGGAAAATTCCTCTTACCTTGTGTATTTCCGTGAATGGTTGAATGCTTTGCCTTAGCCGATCTTGGTGCAAGCATAAACCGATGCCTCATTCAAGATGGAAGAAACTTTCTTCCGGACCTTACTCCTACATGCATGACTCTCGAGCTTGCGATCGTACAATATCCCGTCCACTTGAATTGCCGAGGACGATTTGTGAAAGTAGGAAAGTTCCATTTTCCACCGACTTTGTAGTTGTTGATTTCGATGTCGATCCACGGGTTCCTCTCATTGTTGGAAGAGGATTCCTGAGAACGGGCCGTGCTCTCATTGATGTATTTGAGCAAGAAATCACATTACGTGTTGGTAATGAAGCTGTCACCTTTAACCTTGATCAAACTTCGAGGTACTCCGCAAACTATGATTCTGAGTCGGTTAACCGAATAGATATCATTGATGTTGCTTCTGAAGAGTACTCTCAAGAAGTTCTTGGTTATGATCATAATTCTTCGAGTGATAATCTCACTCATTCATCTCAACCCATCATCGCCAATTCTACTCCTTCTCTCACCCCGTTTGAGGAAAGTGACTTCATCTTAGAAGAGATTGAAGCTTACTTATCTAGTGATTCTGTTCCATGGGAAATTGATCACGCCCCATCGACATTGAGGGGACATACTTCTCATTGAGAAGTTGCTTAATGATGATCCATCATCATTTTCAATCCCTCCCGCCGAGCTTCATAACAAGGAAGTCAAGTCGCTTGAGAAAATCAAGAATTTCAAGTCGAACTTAAGGACTTACCACCTCATCTCGAGTATGCATTTCTTGAGGGTGATGATAAATTACCCGTCATTATTGCTCGAGATTTGAGTAAAGATGAAAAGATCGCTCTCATAAAGGTCTTGAAGTCACACAAGCAAGCAATTGCTTGGAAACTCTCCGACATTAAGGGTATCAACCCCGAGTTTTGTACTCACAAAATCTTGATGGAGGATGACTTCAAACCAATAGCTCAACATCGAGAAGAGTAAATCCAAAATCCATGATGTTATCAAACAGAGGTTATCAAACTTCTTGATGCGTGATTAATTTACCCGATCTCGATAGTCCTTGGGTTAGCCCAATTCATCGTGTTCCTAAAAGGGTGGCATAACTGTTGTCACAAATGAAGATAACGAGTTAATTCCAACTCGGTTGGTTACGGATGGCGTGTTTGCATTGACTATCGTAAGTTGAATGACGCCACCAGAAGACCATTTTCCTCACCCTTCATGGACCAAATGCTTGAGAGATTAGCAGGAACGAATACTATTGTTTCCTTGATGGTTTCTCGGGTTATTTTCAGATCCCCATTGATCCACGGGATCAAGAGAAGACCACATTCACCGCCCATACGGAACTTTTGCCTACAAACGTATGCCTTTTGGCTTATGTAATGCTCCCGCACGCTCCAACGATGTATGATGGCCATATTCCACGACATGATCGGGAAACAATGGAGGTGTTTATGGATGACTTCTCGGTTATTGGGGAATCGTTTCAAACATGTCTCTCCCATCTAGATAAAATGCTAAACGGTGTGAAGACACCAATCTTTGTCTAAATTGGGAGAAGAGCCACTTTATGGTCAAAGAAGGCATAGTCCTTGGCCATAAGATTTCCAAAATGGGATTGAGGTTGATAGAGCAAAAGTCGATGTTATTGCTAATTGCCTCATCCTACTACCGCCAAAGGTATTAGGAGTTTTTAGGTCATGCCGGTTTCTATCGCAGATTCATACAAGATTTTTCTAAAATCGCCGCCTATGACTCATCTTCTTGAAAAGATGCTCCTTTTATCTTCTCACCGAGTGCATCAAGCTTTTGAAACATTAAAGAAAAAGCTACGAAGCACCCATTCTCGTTGCCCCCGATCGACTTACCTTTTGAGCTCATGTGCGATGCAAGTGATTTTGCTATCGGTGCAGCCTTAGGGCAACGAAAACCAAGCATTTTCACCTATCCACTACGCAAGTAAGACTATGATCAAGCTCAAACTCATTACACCACCACGTAAAAAGAATTATTAGCCGTGGTGTATGCGTTTGAGAAGTTTCGCCATACCTAATCTTGACCAAATGCGTGGTGTATACGGATCACTCGGCTCTCAAATATCTCTTTGCAAAACAAGATGCAAAGCCGAGATTGCTCCGCTGGGTTCTCCTTCTCGCAAGAATTTGATATCATTATACGTGATAAAAAGGAGCCGAGAACCCGTCACGATCATCTCGTCCCGATTAGAAAACCCTCACCAAGATGTTTTCGAGAAAAGGAAATAAATGAAACATTTCCTCTCGAGACACTCAATGTGGTTTCTTTTCGTGGAAACTCTTCTACCCCATGGTTTGTCGACTTTGCAAATTACCATGCGGGTAACTTCATAGTGAAAGGAATGTCGACCCAACAAGAACAAATTCTTCAAGGATGTTAAACATTACTCGGGACGACCCTACTTATTCAAAATCATGCGGATCAAGTCATCCGACGGTGTGTTTATGGACAAGAAGCTCTTGACATTCTCAAAGCTTGCCATGTCGACCCACCGGGGCCATCATAGTCCAAACTACACCGCCAAGAAGGTGTTTGATTCCGGATTTTATTGGCCCACGATTTACAAGGATGCCCATGAATTTGTCAAAACTCGTGACGCTTGTCAACGCCACGGAAATATCTCACAAAGAAATGAAATGCCGCAAAACGCCATTCAAGTGTGTGAGATCTTTGACATCCGGGGCATTGACTTTATGGGCCATTTCCATCATCTCGAGGAAACAAATACATACTCGTGGTCGTTGACTATTTGTCAAAATGGGTTGAAGCGAAAGCTTTACCTACCAATGATGCCCGAGTTGTTGTGAAATTCTTAAAATCTCTTTTGCTAGGTTTGGAACTCCACGAGCTATAATCGCGATCGTGGTACGATTTCGCAATGACCAATTTGATCGTGTCATGCAAAAGTATGGTGTAACCCACCGCCTCTCATCGCTGCACCACCCCAAACAAGTGGGCAAGTGGAAGTTTCCAACCGTGGTATTAAAAGAATTCTAGAAAGGACAAGAGGCGAAAATCGTGCCTCCCGGTCGGATAAACCGGATGACGACTGGCCTTCCGTGACACTTTTACAAAACACCCATCGGTGTACTCCATACAAGCTAGTGTACGGAAAGGCATGTCATCTTCCGATTGAGCTTGAGCACAAGGCATACCGGGCCTTGAAACATGCCAACTTCGATATTCAGACAACCGGTGATCACCGAAAGTTCAAATGAATGAATTAAATGAACTCCGTGATCAAGCATACGAGAACTCTTTGATCTACAAACAAAAGACAAAGAAGATTCATGACTCAAAATCAAGAACCGCGCTTTCAACGTCGGTGATCGAGTCCTTCTTTTCAATTCAAGATTGAAGATTTTCTCGAAAGCTCAAGTCCCGCTGGTCCGGTCCATTTACCATCACTAAGGTTTATCCTTATGGAACCATTGAGTTATCTCAACCCGATGGTCCAAATTTTAAAGTGAATGGTCATCGATTGAAGCATTATTTTGGAGAGGACATTCCACCCGTGATTGTCCCGGATCTACAAACTTTCCCATGAACCAATGAATGCGGGATCGAGTCAAGCTAGCGACTGGGAATCAAAAACAAGAGCACACCATATGGGTTTTCACCCATATTTCGACTTCTTTCTACTTTCTACCACCCTAGTGTGGGGAGTTGCCCTCACTGTTGTATATAAGTTTCTAAAAAAAAAAAAAAAAAAATCAAAAATAAAATAATGGCCGTAATATTTCCTTTTACGTTCTATGTTTCGCATAACCACGGTACTTTGAATATTGAGGGCAATATTCATTTCTAGTGTGGGGAATTCTCACGAATTTTATCATGTAATTATTCCACCCAATTCCCCATTTTTGGCCAAAAAATTTTTTTTTTTTTTTTTTCGAGTAAGTGTTTTCACTTACTCAAAGAATGGTAATCATCCGCCATGTCTAACCCACATAAGGATTGGCTAATCCAGAGCAAACGGCTCTTGGTAAAGATATCTCAAACCGCTTATGGCTTGCAATTTGCCCAAAATTGTATGGTGTTCAACTCACCATATCTTTAACTAGTGAAAAGTTGGCTAGCCCGCAAGTTTATGGCTTGTGGTAAAGGCGCTTGAAATCCATAATTGGTAATCGACTCACCAAAGATAATATTGATAATTTATCTAAGAGTTATAGTCCGTAGCAAACGGCTTCGTAAAGACAAATCAAACCGTTGAAAGTCGGTGATTTGCTCAAAATCATTTGGTTATCATTGTACCAAGGTTCTTACTTGAACTAAAACAATTGGCTACTCCGTAAGTAATGGCTTTTGGTAAAGAGATGAAATCCATTAATTTTTCTCAAAACATTGCTAGGGACTAGCAATATCTTAGTGGGGGATTGATGAGTGTGCAAATACTCATCATTTTGTACTGCTTAAACCGCAAAAACATCCGAAAACACTCGTAAATGCATCAAAATGATAAAATATCACAAATAAGTGTTTTATGTGTTTTAAATGCAAAATATCAAAATCGATGAAAACATATCAAGTTTGCATAATTGGCGCTTTAGTCCCCAAGTTTCAAAAGTTGTCAAATTTAGTCCTGGTAAATCAAAATAAAGTAAAATATCATTTAAGGTCCATGGGATTCAAAAGTTGTCAAAATGGTCCCTTCAAAGTTTAAAAATTGGTCAAATTACAACTTTGGTCCTCAAGTTTGAAAAAGTGTCAAAATAGTCCTTGGATATTTAAAAAGTGAAAATTATCAAATATGGTCCTTGTACTATTCAAGATTGGCAAGATTGGTCCTTTTGATAAGTTTGGAAAAGTTGCGCTTTCATCCTTGAAAATTCACCAAAATTACATAAATAGTCCTTATGATATAAACAAACCAAATGGACCCTTTATGCATTTTGATCCCCACCAATTCAAAAGACCCCTATCATTATCCCTGTGACCCCATTTTGAACCCCATTATATAAATAATAAACCCGCCTCCCCGTCATCTCCTTCCTCCCACTGCCACCATAGCCTCCACCGTAGCCTCCACCATAAATGCTTCCCACTCCTTTCCTCACCCCAACACACTATCCATCACTCTTGTCCCCTCCTCTTCACCCCGGTCAAAACCATCATAGAAAGCAAAGGCCCATCTGCTCACTTTTGGCGCCAAATTGCAAATCAAAGGTCGAGATGAGTTGCAGTGATCCAAAGGCCAAGATTAATGATGGAATTACTCGAGACTCAAGTGGAACCCTAATTTGAGTATATAAAAGGGAAGAGAAGGCTCAAAGACAACAATCTAGAATAATTGTAATTTGCTTATGTCGCTTTAATTATTTTAAGATTTCAAAAGTATTTTTAGCTTTCAAATACTTGGTTTAAGTTATTTCAAATGTATGTTAATCTTTTCCATGATTAATTTCAAGTTTAAATCTCATTTCGCATTTATGCAATTTTTCAAGTTCAAATTCTCAAAATCATCAATGTTGTTGTTAGTTGTTATTAAGGACCGATAAGCCCACATAAGCTCCTAGATAGCTTATTTAAGCTATTAGAAACTCTTAAAATTCAGCTTTAGAAGCAAAAGCAAAATTCATAAAAATCAAGAAAAATTAGTTAAAATAAAAAGCAATGAAGATGGTGATCAAAGTCGGAGCAGGGTTAATATTGGATTGCCTTGGGTTTAGTGCTTTGTGGGAAGCTATTAGGATTGTTTTTGTGCTTTGGTTCTCGCCTTTTACTTGAATCCAACTTGTAAGCCTTTTTTCCATTTTGGCATTTCACCGTTAGAGTTGCTCATTAGCTTAAATCTCTTTGTCTTCATGTTTATTAGTTATAGTTAAGTATAATTAAACAATAAAAATAAGTTGCTTGTTCTTTTAAATTTGTAGTTAGCAAAAATCTCATTTTAACAGCTAATTAGCATAAGTGTAATTTCTTGGTTTTATGTTGTTATTGTTGTTATTTAATGTTTCTTTAGTCTTATTTAATGATAATATAAGGTCTTTAATCAGTTGTATGGTTTTAATCTTTGAAAGTCTTTGAAAATCACCAAATCAGCTTAAGTAAAATGGTGTTTGGATTTGTTTGTTTAACTGTGTTATAGATTGTTTAACCTTTGTTGTTGGTTGTTTCATGTCACATTTGGTCTTAATAACTCAAACAAGTCATAAAACCAAGGCTCATTAGTTAAAAAGTCAAAATGATCTTTTAATCTCATTTCTACTTAACTGTTGGATTTTTAGATCCATAATCATGCATTCTGTTCATAAGTTGTTTATCTAGCTTAATCTAGTCTCATAATAGCTTAATATAACATATTTAGTAGCCTAGGATCATTCAAATTCATAAAAGTCAACCTACTAGTTTATTTCAAAAGTCAAAATCATACCTCATGCACGCTTGAGCCTATCACTTTCACAAGCTCACACAGAGCTCATCGCTTAGCTTTAGCTTGTGATTCTTGGCTTTTGAGAAGCTCACCTAGCTGACTCTCAAGGTCCCGCTTTTAGTTTTCCAATTTGTAGCTTATTTGGTAGGTCGCACTTAGCTTTTTGTTTGTTCAAAACACTCAAAGATACACCGAGTCTTTACTCGATGGTTTTTCGCTTTTTCTCAAGCTTGTCATAAGCTTATTAGTGAAAGCCAAAGCTTGAGATTTAGCTTTTGGAAAGCTTAACCGGTAAACTTGTTAGTTCCAAAGTTCTTTTCATTTTCTAGCTTATTACGAGTGCTTAAAATTTAGCTTAAAGGTACCTAGTAAAACAAAAGTGTCCTGTGCAACCAGCTTAAGCTTATGCTTATTTTGGTTTATTCAAGGCTTATTTATAAGTTATTTTGCTTTTTCGCTTATCATTCTAGCTTATTATCATTTTCTAGCTTGTTTCGCTTTACCTTTGCTTATTTTTAGCTTATAAGCCATTTTGGCTTAAACTTGTGCTTATTTCCAATTTTGCTCATCGTTGAGAAAATAAGCTCAAACCGAGCTTATTAGTAGTTTTATAAAAGTTGTAGTTTTGAAAATTGCTTATCTTAGTTAGCTTAAGCGTTTGTAAAAGAAAAATCAAAAATAAAAAGTTTGCAAAAGTCATTGTTTGGATTCAACCCCGCCACCCACCACCACACACACACCATACCAACTGCCCTTGGGACTTTGACTGGTTGTATCTTGCAAAACTTAATATATAACCCTTGTTTTCATTTTTAGCTTATACGAGCTTCTTAGCTTATTTTCAGCTTATTTAAACAAGCTTTTTCAACTTTTGTATTTTTCTTAGCTTTGTATTAGTATAAAGTATTTTACAAAAAAGTTTCAGATTTTTCTAAATAGTTTTAGTATTTTTAATCATTTAATTAGTCTAAAATAGTAATTAATTCATAATAAAAAATATAAAAGTTAAAAAAATATAAATCTTTTTTCTAAAATTTTCTTTTGTCATATATTAAGTAAGAAAATTGTTTTTACACTTGTAGGACTTTTATTTCATAAATTTTACGCTTTTACTTGCACTGCGTAATTTTTATACATAACGACGCTTTCATTTTAAATCACGCTTTTAGATAATTTAAGTTTACGTTTTAATTAAAATAGTTTATTTAAGTTATTTTGTTTTATAAATCATAGAAAAACATCATTGTAAAAATAGTGATAGCGTTTATTTAATATATTTTAGCTTTTTAATTTTCTTTAATTTGCATTTAAGCCCCTGTAATTTACAAAACTTTCTCTTTAGGTATAAATATTCCAAAATCCTTACTGATCACTATCCTTAGTGATTATTCGACATCTGAACGTGTTAAACACCATTCATCCTCCGTGGGACTTAACGACCCAGGAATCCACTATATTCCTCCTTAATTGATCTTAATTGTATTGCTTTGGTCGAAATGCTTTCAATCATCACAAAAGAAGTTTATTACGGTTGACCATTCACAAGTGGTTAGCTTGTGTGATTAAACTTGACTGCACACAAAAGATATATTTCTTCACCTTAAACAACATATGGTCACACTTATTAACACTTTTGGCCACTTTATGCTTAATTGTATGTGACTAAATACCCAAAACAAATATGCTTTGTGTGACTATACAGTGTTTATGGTCACTAATATAGATTAATCCAACAAAATTTGTACCTAATTAGTCACACATGTTACGGTTTTGGTTACTCTTTTGCAATAGAGACTTAAAAAAAGTCAAACACATGACCATAGAGTACATATGGTCGCGCGACCTTTAGTCACACACGGCCGAAAAATCATGTGTGACTATATGTATATCGTCACACATATTCGGTGTGGCCAAATCCACTTTTTGTTCTAGTGAAACCACTAGGTTTTTCCTTCCTTTGAAGAAACTCATCTTTATTAAGATAAACCAAGTTTCCAAAGTTGATTATCTTTTTGGACAGCATCTTAACATTCATAGTATGAAGAATTTACCACAATTCAATATTAGGTAAATGCATCATCATGATTAACATGTTTACCATAATCCTGCAACTCATATATCTCAGCACATCTATCAATTATCTGAGAATCCTTGCGGATCTATGAATGAGAATTCCACCATCTTGAGGTCTATCATTTACATGTTTAGCCTCATTATGTTATTCACTAGTGTGTGTTAGAAGATTATGTGTTTTGTAATTGTAATTTAATTTCTTCAAGATCTAAACAAAACTCCCACTTGCTTTTTTAATTTAAAGACCATCTATAAATACTTTAGCAATTAGAACAACACTAAATTGTTTTCTTTTGGGATATTACAAATCACATTAACAGTTCATAAATCTTGTTCGTTAATAACCTACTCCATAAATAGTTTTAACAAAATCAAAACTTCAATATATAAGACTCAATGTGATTCATCACATTATATACTAAAATGGTGTCTTATTAATCTTCTAGGTTTTGAGTTTTATTAAGTATATCCAGTCAATACCCAATTTTCTAACCTTGATAACTTTTGGAAGAAAAGAAGATATAGTTATCTTAAATCAAACAATATAACAAATGTTTGATTCTTCTAACTGAACATTTCATATACATACAATATTTCATTAGAATTAATATTTTAAGACAATCTAACAATATATAAGATAAACATATTCCTTTTGGCTTACCTATTTACCAATTAAATCATCTTAATGGTAAAATAAAATTCCAAGCCAATTGCATGCTTTATAACACAAGTACTTTTGATCAAGTCACTTCATGTCCATGTCTCAACAAGAAAACATAAACAATTATAATTCCATTATACGTTATAAGTCATTCACCAATGACTTTATATCTTAATAACAAGACATAATAAGTTAACGTATTACTTTATATTATATGTCTTGTAATAACGAAAAGACTTCATGTTTGTGACTTTACAAAGAAACACATAAACATTTATAATTTAAAGTAGTTATGAACACCACCTCGTGGTTTCAATTAATTTATTTTCAAGTTAATATACTACTCCATCTATTTATGTCATTCTAAAATACATAAATATTTAAGAAAGCATTAAATTACTTTATTTATTTATGTCATTCCATGAAGTGTCCAACTTAAGAAACTGTAAAAAACATCCACGCCCGATCCCACGACAAGTGGAGATTTACCTTGAGATTACAATCTAGCCAAGATCTCACTTAAACTAAAATGTAACTTCAAGTGTTTCTATATTTTGAATGACATAAGACATAAAAGTAGTCTATGTTATAATCTTAACACATGTTCTAAACAAGTCAATCTTATTAGAACGTTAATCTCTTACCTTACGATCAAGAGAATCCATTAATCATATTTGTATGTGTTGTTCCTTTGCACACAATAAATACTTCTCCCACTTGTGCATAGAACAACATCATATACCACACAAACAACACGACTTGCATTTTGTTTATGTGAACAATATGATAGTGTTATAGATATATAAGAATTACAAGTAGATGTAGGACCACTTAATTTATCAAGGAAACGTTCATGACTATCCTTGAGAATATGAATGTCTACATTATTGAACGTAATGTATTATTTCAAGAAAATCTAGAAATAATCTGAGTTACTACCAAGATAATAAAACTTGTAACTCCCACTTGAATTGAACAACGTTAAAATAATGTCTTATTCAAGAATACACCATACTCCCAATCGGATTTAACAACATTTTAAGTGTTTCATTAACTAGTGAAAATAGCGTGCTATTACGTTGCTACCCTTTGATAGACCATTCGTAACAATTACTTAGGTACGAAAAGAGTGTATTCTACTATGTAGATGATGGATCATCCATCAATACTAATAACTTGAAAAATTGAGCATGCAATTTCTTCCTTAATGGGTCTACCATCGCCATAATGTAGTCAAAACAAAACAACTAGATAAAATATACTAGTTTGTCTTTTACCAATTTTGCGGTAATTAGTCTAGCTTCTAATTTAATAACTCATAAAATGTCAAACATGTTTTCTAGTTGACCAAAATGTCATATAAGAATTCAATCACCAACAGAGGGTAATGAAATCTCTTAAGGAAAACATGGCGTGCAATTTTCTTAACTATTAAAGTTGCTATGAGTTATATTAGAATTTAGACAATTCTAATGTTCCTAACATACCTTTCTCAATCATGAAAAGGAATAGGATTGAGTCTCACTCTTCTTCCATGGAAAAGAGTTTATGTTTGTCTTTAGTAATTTTTCTTGATCAAACATTTGTTTGAAAACGTAACTAGATCAATTTACCAAAGACCAAACCACGTTCTGGTTTAATGTTGCATTAATACAATCAAAATAATTAACAAAATTTCATTTTTTAGTATTTTCGATAATTAAATCTTTCAAGAAAATAAAATACCCTTAGGTCAATATTCATATAAACCATCAGTTGATCTGCTAGTGATGAAAGTATATAATAGGTAATTGTCGAAGAACAATAATTGACAAACAAGTTTTCAATTCCTAGAAAATATGGGATTTACAATTTTGCCAAACAATTATGCAAAACGTAAGCATGTTTTATCCCATCTTATGCCTTAAGTAATAGGTCTCACTAACTAACTTAATTAAGTTGTCTAATTTAGAAACTGCAAATTATTTAAACTGAGGTCTCACACAACATAAAGATTCACCTTGTTATTGTAATTTAGTTCAAGGTCTCACATAACGTAAATTACAACTTCAAGTGTTTCATATCATTAGATGGCATAAACTTAAATTTTAAAGGGTACAATTTTTGATGTGTAATCAAAACTTATGTATAAAGAAGCATGCATACATCTTCATAACATAAAATTTTTCAAAACCTTACTCATAGTTTTAAATTGCTAAGATTAAATTCTACAAAGTTTTAATCGATGCGTTGAGAAACTTACAACTTTGCACTAAGACGCTTCGTACATAGAATAGTTATACTAGGTAGCTCCAAATATAACTCACAAAGTGGCAGAGAAGTTGGTCAGCGCGAAGCATATTATGAATAACCCTTCTTCTTTTGAGTCTCAATTTAATGTCGAACCCTCCTTAAACCACTCACACAGTTTGTTATAATGGGTGAGCCGTTCTAACCATTTAGTACAGTCGCATCAGTCGATTAAAAGTTCAAGATTTAATACTTAGAAAACAAATCAAATTTCGCCATTATTTAGTCCATTTAATTTTCTATTCTAAAAAAAACCCTTTTTGCTTACTAACGTGTCATACAATATAAAAAAAAGCACTTTAATAAAAATTATAACGAACTCAAATAATATACATATAACTAACAATTTAACATATGTAAAAATAATTAGCCACATGCATAATTTGTTCGATAAAACCTAACAAACAATTCTAGGCGTAAAAACCATGCATATATTAACTAGGGCTTTCACCTACCAATGCAAGTGAGCCACATACATCGACAAGTCAATTGCGTAAGCCAAAGTTAATGATATACCATATTGCACATAACGAATTATTATTAGATATATTGAGGTCTTCCCCAATTTTATATTTATCAAACTAATTAACATGTGAATTTTACTTAACAATTAATCAAAACAGTCAATAAACAATAATCCATGGTAAAATATGCATGTTCCACCATGGATTCCTCATAACAATTATAATCCCAAGATACGCATATACATGGCACATAACAATTATTCATTAAAACCACATAAATATATACATGCAATCCTAGGGTTTCTACAAGTTTTTCAAAAAAATAAAACCTAATTAAAATATTAAAGGGTAATCGACCCTTATAATAAAAATTAGGGTTCCAATTTTCAAAACCCTAGAAACCAATAAAAGCATGTAATAATCACAAAGATTCAATTTTTATGTGTTTCGGTAATTAATTACAACATATTAGCGGCTCGTGATGCCACTGTTGGATTTTACTAATCATAACAATTATAGAAAAACACATAAACATCATCAAAGCATGCAACGGAAGTAATAGGAATAATACTTGTACATTAATTAACCGAATTAAAAGTATATGCGTACCTTTTATCAATCAATGCAATTAGGGTTTATGAAAAACCCCAAATTAAGATCAAGAACCAAGAAACCCTAAACCCTAATAAATTAGGGTTTAACAAATTCGACTACACCAAAACTCGAATACCCAAGATATGCAAACACTAGTGTATTTGCTCTTCGTTCTTGTACACACGTACTAATATCGAATTAATGTGAAAAGCTAGGTTCTTGAATCACAAATAAACCAAACACTTGTTTCTTGATGTTGGAAAATCGATCCCTATGGGTTTAGGGATGGAGTCGATAGGTCAAACACAAGAGGGAAGGAGAGGAGAAAGAAATTAGGTTTCTAAGTGATCCAAGGTTAGATTTATGAATACAAGGGGTTTGTATTTATAGGTATCTAATAACTTGGTGATCAAGAAAAGCCTCCCTTGGACTTTTGAAACCCACGGTCGGCCATAAGGACCCAAGAGGAGTTCTAGATCCTTCTTGTCCACTAATTTCATCTCTAGTCCTTGTAGTTTACATTTAACGACCGTTAGTCTAAACTCGTTAAATATTAACTATCGTTAAGTATTTATTTCGTGACAAATAATTAATAATAATAACATTTATATATTAATTATTTTAACATCAATTCTCATACGTAATGTGTGCAATCCCGAAGTATCGAGTTCGAATCCGGTCATACGTATATTAATAATTATCCATAAACCTTTCAGATCCTCCACGACGGAGGGGCTCAACTGAAAAAATACCACACTCAGTGTTTTGGGGTGGGTTTGATAAGTATAAATAGTTGTTATGGTGTTCCTGCAGATTAAGCTGATTTTCATTAAAAACATAATGCTACGTTCAATAAACTAGCAACTAAATTTGTCAGCTCTTATATATGTTTCAAAAAAGAAACACAAGCTTTCTAAAATTTTATTTTGGTTGCGAATGGTGGTTCTATATATTGTATATATAGAACTTTGTTTGAACATTTTACAAAAGGGAAAAAACCAGTGTTATTTTTAATTGGGCTAATAACCTATTAAAGCATCATACTTGTCACAAATGTCAGTTCGACGTAGCGAACAAAAAAATAGCTCTTCTAGACATTAAACTTGACATTTTTGTCTTCAATTGAGTATTATGACCATTTTACTGTTCCAAATTACATAAATGGTCCCTGTGGGTTTGTAAAAATTGCATCCATCGTCCCTAGGCTAAATTACATAAATGGTCCTTGTCGTTTGGAAAAAAATTGCGTCCCTCGTCCCTTTTTTTTCTTTTAGAGCCATGAGACCATGTCTCCATTTAACACTAGCGTATAACCACACACAAACATTATGCTAATTATGAGTAGGTTGTCTCATTTTGCTTTAGAATACAGATTATGAGTAGAACATGATCTTTTTACCAGCAGGTTGCTGTAACGTACGTGTGATATCAGCTACCTGCAACGTAAGAAAAAAAAAGTTGAAATATGAGAATAATATTGTACTTCAAGGCCCTAGTGCATATAACATGGTGAGAATAACTTTATAAATTCGTGATGCATCAATATCAAGTACTTACGACAGGACAAGTAACTTCTCTCATCCACTCGAAGTTATGTGGATCAACAATTAAATCATCTGCATGAGAAACATATAATAATTCTTTAGGCGTGAACAGGAAGAAAAACAAGTAAAGATCAAATCCATTGTATAGAGAAAAATTAAGCTTACAGCAGCTTACTGTATCCAAACATGATTCCTCTCACACAAACTTTAACGTTTTGATTTCCAGCCAAGCTAACTTTTTCAGCAGAGTTGGTCATGACCTGCAATGAAAGAAGAGCAAAAACTTATTAATGTCCAATAGCAACCAAGATTATGGCATTACTCTTTCCACGCTATTAAACATGGCAATATGGTTACCCAAAATCCAAATAGTCAATGAAATCAAGTAATCACTACATATTGAAACTTACAGAGGAAGCACATAACTACCCTTTCTTTATGTTTACTATAGTCTTGGCGGCTGCAGCTAGAATATCATTCTATCAGAAGAAATCAGATAAAATAAGTTAACTTCTAGAGCAGGCCTTGTCACAACATAGTGATACACGGGACATCTTAAGATAACTACTACTAAATTAAATGATAAATAATGGAAATGATGTCGTTGGACATCATGAAACAATTGAGTGGGATCAATCTAACCTGTCGACACAAAAAGGTAGGGATTTGAATTATATCTACAACTCTGCCGACTGCTTCACACTGATAGAATTCGATAGTTAAAAGAGAGTCAGCTATCTGATATATAAACTTGGGAATGAATAATGCTTTATATAGGAAGTCATCAGTTAGAGGTTAAATTTGAAATTTGGTAATGTGGGTGATGGGTCATCTGAACATCATACAAGTATCTACAAGAACCGTGTATCTTCAAGAGGAATAATGATTACCAACAATTGTATAAAGATAAAGTAACAAAACTAAAAAGAGATAAGATTAAGCAACTCACCACCAAATCCACCTTCAAAAGAAAACCTCCCTTCATTACCACCAAAACCATTAATCAGATGAACCTCATTCTCACCACCCACATCATTTTCAGTCACCAAGTTTCCTACTTGATTATCTGTATAATCATTAGTTTCTACTGAAATCAAATCTTGCTCATTTCCGGTGGTTGTTCCGCCGGATAATTGTTTTCTTGTTTTCTTCATCTCTGACATTAGATTAATGTTCCGGCATAAAGATTTAGCTTTCACGGCGCCGGATAGTTGTTCCGGCATCTCTGACATTAGAAACACGAGAAGGTAAAATGAATGTTATCATGAGAAGGTAGATGACGGCGAAAAGAAAAGAGAGGTGTAGGTTTAATTCTGTGTGTTAAAATGAGTTAAAGGGTTACTTATATACTAGGGACAAAGGATGCAATTTTTATAAATTTAAGGGTAAAATGGTCATCATAAATTTATTTTACTCAATTGAAGACAAAATTGTCAAGTTTAATGTCTAGAAGAGCTATTTTTTTGTTCGCTACGTCGAACTAACATTTGTGACAAGTATGATGCTTTAATAGGTTATTAGCCCTTTTTAATTTCCTGTGTAAATTTCATGTTAAGTCTTAACAAGATCTATAACACTAAATTTACAGGTGGTTCTATATATCATATGGTCAAGTTCATGGTTCGATTGTAATTAATGGATGACCAACTAAGAGTCTCACGAGTTATATTACTTATATAGCAACACATATATGAAACACTATCATACATATATCAGAACATAATGTGATGCAATACCAAAAAATGAAATAAAACAGGGCTATGTAAAACAGAGGGTGTGTAAACAGAGAAACTCATATAAACATGTAACAGATCAAATGCTAGGCTAAGAGTTGTAACAATTCGCATTTTCGGGTTTTAACTATTCATCCTCGGATTTTCACTATTCCCTATTACTATTTTTCTTCACTATTTATCGTATTTTGGGTCATTATTTAAACTTAAGCTTTTCCCAAAAAATTACTATTCACAAATTACTATTCATGAGTTACTATTCACCGTATTTTTATTATTTACTAATTTCGTGTAAATTGAACAAGTAAATACTTTTACACGATTTTCATGCATAAAACAATGTACTATGTACTCCTAATATATAAATATCTAGTTATTATTTATCAATATCTAGATATTTTTAAAAATATTTAAACACTATTTATCAAAATATCTAAACACCATTCATCAAAATATCTAGATATTTTCAGATATTTTCTTTATAAATAGAAAGAAAACTATTTCATTATTTACACAGAAAAACACATAAAACCCCCTCCTTCTCCTTGATGCCACCACCCTCAACCCTCCATACTTGATTTTCAGGCTCCGAGTTATGCACATAATTTGAGGGCATAAGTATTCTCTAAGTAAAAATTAAGTTTATTTTGTATTTCCGCAGTCGGACTAAGAGCTACACAATGGTGGATAGGAGCTGTGGTTCTCAGAAATTTCTTGAAACTTTGGCAAGGATATATCGGCTAATTCTAAGGATGGGTTTTTATTATGGGAGCAATTAGTATAGTTTTAGGGTTGATATGAGGTGATTTAGAGGTTTTTATAGTTTAGGAAATGGATTTTTGAATTTAGATGCGGAAGCGCTGCCCAATTTGCTAGTATCATTCATCGGTTATTATCATTTGAGATTCATAGCCCCTACTTTTATATGTTTTGAATTACTTTTGGGGGAGATACATGCTCAACTATTTTTATTTACTTTCACAAGTACTCTAAACTTTTAAGGATTACCGTGAGTTCGTAGCCCTACTTTTACTCGTTTAACCATCTTACAAACTCTTTGGGGGAGATACATGCTCAACTACTTGTATTTACTTTTACAAATACTCAAAACATTTATACTTGATTGCATTTGATTGCAGTATACTTGATTGCATTTATACATGATTACATTATACTTGATTGCGTTATACATGATTTCGTTATACATTCTAGGAAATACTTTACTCGTTTAAGTTAAATACATAATTATTGAATTTACATACCAACACAATACTCTATACTGTCGGAGAGATATTGATAGTACTATAAGTCGGGTATATGCCCCCGCCTATGTGTACCAGATTCATGACTTTGGGAGCTATGTAGTTAATCTCAGCGATATATCACCGATATATCATCGATATCTCGTATCGCCCTTAAAAAATATCGGTTCAAATTATCGCCCCAAAATATCGGATCCGATAATATCGGTGATATTGGGCGATATTTTGACGATATTTTGAAACTTTCTGTTAGAAACTTGAAACTAGAAACTTTCTGTTTGAAATTTTTGTGTTTGAAAGTTTCTATTATTTTTAATGTGCAGCCGGATGTTTCCTTAACCCTGCAGTTTTTCATAGAGAAGATTCAAAGCTTGATACCAATAATGAGATTACGACAAGTCTTTATGTTGCCATTGACCATCTTGTTCCCTACCCAGAAGAAAATGATACTGTGAGGGAAGAGTTGAATATGTACATTGATTCTAGCGGCCAATTTGGAACTAAATCCGCTAAAAGGACTAGAACAAAATTTGTACCATATATATGGTGGCGTTCTTATGGGATCGATACACCTTTGCTCCAAAGATTTGCTATCACGGTCCTTAGTCAAACTTGTAGTGCTTCACCTTGTGAACGCAATTGGAGTGTATTTGACAATTTACACTCGAAGAAAAGGAATCGTCTTTTGCAACAAAATCTCAATGACCTTGTATTCATCCAATACAATACTAGGCTACGAAGACGATTCGAGTCTATAAAAGCCAACAAGTCTTTAGA
Organism: Chrysanthemum lavandulifolium; assembly: GCA_022545495.1. Classification (NCBI taxonomy): domain Eukaryota; kingdom Viridiplantae; phylum Streptophyta; class Magnoliopsida; order Asterales; family Asteraceae; genus Chrysanthemum; species Chrysanthemum lavandulifolium. The sequence goes on from CM040242.1 coordinate 288,293,458, forward strand.
CCCTATCTTGTTGAGAGACGTAGAGGAAAACGACGAGTGGATGATACCAACGGAAAATGAGCTTCAAGACTTTGTGGATGCAAGTGATGGTCTTCTTTGGTCGGATGTAAGAGAAGTGATGAGAGGAAATGAAAACATCAGACCAAGTACAAGAAGTAAAAGTGAGCTCTATAGAGATGACGATGATGAGATTAGTATTGAAGCGGAAGATCTTGGTGTAGGTGATGACTTGGAGGCAGAAGTGAATGCTTTAAAAGATGTTGATTCGGATGCTGAACCCGTGGATTGCAATTAAATTCCGTTTGTTTTCTGTCATGTTTTAAGCTTTTAACTTTTATGCTATGTTATGGAACTTATGGTGAACCCTTGGATTGCAAATAGTATCTAATAACTTTTATGCTATGTTTTTTTTGCTTAATTTGTTATGATTTTAATATATATATATAGTTAATATTCTAGATAATATAAAAAACCGATATCTCACCGCGATAACCGCTATTTCAAATCTCGGTCCTTGAACGATATGTGATTTTTGATCGAGATAACTACATAGCTTGGGAGTAATATATTACTATTTGGGAAGATGCCCCCGCCCTTGTGTACCAGATTCATGATCTTGGGTGAATATAATCCGGTATATTGTGCAAACTATATTTTGGCAGTGGGTTGTGAACACACAGGTTGCAAGTTTTGTATGGGCGGAACTTGGAATTGAGTGGATTTACAATGCCTTTGTTGTGTAAACATTCTTTAAAGGCTTTTACATGTTAAAAAAAAAAAAAAAAAAAACTCACCAACCATTGTGTTGACACTTTTTAGTATGTTTATCTCAGGTCAATAAGGCGATAGCTATTGCATGGAACTTAGAGTCGCACGACACGTTTTGAAGACATTATACATTCGTATTTACCATTCGAAACATTTTGTAAACACTTATGTATCATACTTTGGAATCTCATTGTTTGTAACTCTGATTTTATTAATCGAATGATAACTTTTCAAAAAGTTTCATTTAGAGGTCGTTTTCTATAACTTGTACTTTGTATTATGAAGTAGCACCCAAGTGACACAATCTTCACTGCGGTATTTTGAGGTGTTACTGATTGGTATCGAGCATTGGTTATAGAGAACTAATTTGCATTTAAGAGCCTAGACTATAACGCATTATCGTTAAGACTCTTCACTATAATTTCCTTACACACACTTCGCAAGATATGCTTCTTGTTAGTTGTTTGCTTAGATCCACGTTGTTGGATGATATGACTTTAGTAATAATAAGGAAACCACGAATTTAATCTAGTCATTAAAATATGGAGCTCAATAATAACTAATTATTTAACTTGATCTTGTGACAGTTCTTGTTTGATGAGACATGAGATTTGAGTTAAATAATATTATTACTTAGCTTCAGGGATTTGATGACTTGGTTATCTTATTATCTGTCTTAAAAAGCGTGTTTTGTGTCGGGAAATCTTAAGTAGGATGATTTATAATATCCTTATTTGAATGGATTGGGACGCCTCTTTACTCAAATAAAGAAGTTATAAACCACCGAACCATAGGTTTATAACCCATTAATTACATAAATTTGGACGCTTCTTTATATAAGTAATGAATTATAAAGAGTGGGCTTATTTGAATCCGATTGGACTCCTTAACCACAATCTTAGATAAACCAGAGTGAACCCCGCGGTTTTAGAAATCCCGAAATCACGCCTTTTCTAGACACTCTGTCAGCAGTTAGCATTCACAGAACTTCGGGACGAAGTTCCCTAGGGGTAGAGACTGTAACAATTCGCATTTTCGGGTTATTATTTAAACTCAAAACTTTTTCCCAAAAAATTACTATTCACAAATTATTATTCATTAGTTACTATTCACCGTATTTTTATTATTTACTAATTTCGCGTAAATTGAACAAGTAAATACTTTTACACGATTTTCATGCATAAACAATGTACTATGTACTCCTAATATATAAATATCTAGTTACTATTTATAAATATCTGGATATTTTCCAAAATATCTAAACACTATTCATCAAAATATCTAAACACTATTCATTAAAATATCTAGATATTTTCAGATATTTTCCCTATAAATAGAATGAAAACTATTTCATTATTTACACAGAAAAACACATAAAACCCCCTCCTCCTCCTTGACGTCGCCACCCTCAACCCTCCATGCTTGATTTTCAGGCTCCGAGTTATGCGCATAAATTGAAGGCATAAATATTCTCTACGTAAAAATTAAGTTTATTTTGTATTTCCTCGATTGGATTAAGAGCTACACAATGGTGGATAGGAGCTGTGGTTCTCAAAAATTTCTTAAAACTTTGGCAAGGATAGATCGGCTAATTCTAAGGATGGGTTTTTATTATGGGAGCAATTAGGATAGTTTTGGGGTTGATATGAGGTGATTTAAAGGTTTTTATAGTTTAGGAAATGTGTTATTGAATTTAGATGCGGAAACGCTGCCCAATTTGCGAATGTCATTCATCGGTTATTATCATGTGAGTTTCATAGCCCCTACTTTATATGTTTTGAATTACTTTTGGGGGAGATACATGCTCAACTATTTTCATTTACTTTCACAAGTACTTTAAACTTTTAAGGATTACCATGAGTTCGTAGCTCCTACTTTTACTCGTTTAACCATCTTATAAACTCTTTGGGGGAGATACATGCTCAACTACTTGTATTTACTTTTACAAATACTCAAAACATTTATACTTGATTGCAGTATACTTGATTGCATTTATACATGATTACATTATACTTGATTGCGTTATACATGATTTCGTTATACATTATTGGAAATACTTTACTCGCTTAATTTAAATACATGATTTGTATTTACATACCTACACAATACTCTATACTATCGGAGAGATATTGATAGTACTATAAGTCGGGTATATTCCCCCGCCCATGTGTACCAAATTCATGACATTGGGAGTAATATAGTACTATTTGAGAAGATGCTTCCCGCCTTTGTGTACCAGATTCATGACCTTGGGTGAATATAATCCGGTGTATTGTGCAAACTATATTTTGGCAGTGGGATGTGAACACACAGGTTGCAAGTTTTGTACGGGCGAAACTTGGAACTGAGTGGATTTACAATGCCTTTTCTATGTAAACATTCTTTAAAGGCTTTTACATGTTAAAAAAAACTCTATGAACTCACCAACCATTGTGTTGACACTTTTTAGCATGTTTATCTCAGGTCAATTAGGCGATAGTTGCTGCATGGAACTTAGAGTCGCACGACGTGTTTTGAAGACATTATATATTCGTATTTACCATTCGAAACATTTTGTAAACACTTATGTATCATACTTTGGAATCTCATTGTTTGTAACTCTGATTTCATTAATCGAATGATAACTTTTCAAAACGTCTCATTTAGAGTTCGTTTTCTATAACTTGTACTTTGTATTATGAAGTAGCACCCCAATGACACCATCTTCTGCTGCGGTATTTTAGGGATATTACAAGAGTGCACTTAACAAAGAAGTAATCAGTGTAAGAATTATCACTTAACAAAAAGTAAAGGTTATTACAGCTTAGGTACAATTGACTAGTTGTTTAGTGATATGCTACGGAGTATTTCATTAAATTTAGATATAATGTAAGAGAAAGTAAAATAAAGTTATATCACTCTTTATTTTGACTAGTTTTTAGCATTTTTATCAAAAGTTTCTTTTATTACATAAGAAAAAAGAAAACATATTCCAACTACGTTTATTTCACTAACTACAAATATAGAGAGGAGAAACATAATACTTGCACCAAATTTTACAAACATAAAGTTTAAGCCTAATACCTGTAATAGACTGGGTTGAAGCTAATAAATGTGGTTACTTTCTCGAATAAAACTAATCAAACGACACACAGTTTCATTCATAAATGATTTTGCACACGTTTCATGATTTTGCACAATTTAATTCATAGATGATTGTTTAAAGGAAATGTGAGTCCATGATTTTGCACACACATAGTGATTCGAGTTCCGTGGTTTTGGGCATTAGTTTGGATACTCCGATTGATGATGCCATTGATTCGAGTTCCATGGTTTTGGGTATTGGTTTGCGCACACAGTGAGGGTGGAATCGACTGAGTTTAGAAATTGGTCGGACCTGGTGGTGGATGGCCGGAATCTGGAAACATTATGAATTTTATTTAAAAAAATAAAGAATAAATTACACCGTTCGTCCTTCTGGTTTACGTTGACCTAAGTTGCACGGGGACGCAAACGGAAACGGGTACGGGTACGGGAAAACGACAACATCCTAAAATTCAAGAAACGGGTACGGCGAGGAAACGTATATGTGTTTAATAATATTTTAGTATATCGCAAATTGTCTTCCAAAAAAATATTACACATAATTCAAAAATCCAAACAAATATTACTTATAATCAATAATTAAAAACTTTTAACCATCAAATTGTCTTCCCAAAAAATATTTAAATAAAAAAATCAATTAATTATACTCTAGAAAAAAACATCAAATGTATACACAATTGTTCTTTTCAAGTCTCTTTTTCTAAAGTTTTATTGACTGCCTTACAAGCTAGCAAACAAAAATTCAAAAGACTTTTCATAACTAGTTAAGAAAAAAGAAAAGAAAAAAAAAGTATAAATAAAATCGCTTGGAATCTTGGACAACTTCAACTTATTATAGTTGATCAAAGTAATAAAACATGAAAATAAAATTATTTATAAGTAAAAAAAAGCATAAATAAAAACGCTTGGATCCATAACTTTTTTTAAAAGACATATTTAAAACTGGATATACTAAAATCAAAGAATTGAAAACTTTAGAAAGAAAGAAAATGAATTTATAGTTTTACATATTTCAAGACATGCCACTGCATATGCTACACATCACTCAAAAAGTAAAACCCACTTGTTATCTCTCATCTCCTTCATCTTCCTCTTAAACTTTACCAAAAACTAAAAATACCTTCACTGCATTTTCCGACCAGCCTTTCCGACCACAATCTTGTACTTGCATCCGCCCCTAGAAACGTGAATTTTGGGCCAGAAACGTTTCCCCAAACGTTTCCTAGTTAAGGATCGGCGTACCCCAATTGAAGAAACGTTTCCAGTTTTTCCGGGGACGTTTCCCATGCGTTTCCTGGCGTTTCCCGGCGTTTCCCATTTCCGGGACGTTTCGGGTACGTGATACGGCATTCCGGAGGCGTTTCCGTGTATCCTAGACGTTGACCGCAACCTTTCTTCCTTTGACTGAAAAAAATGTGCCGTTTGTCCCTAAGTGCCAAACGTTACTCGCTGTTTGTCCCTCCCTCTAACGGCCTTTAGTAACGCTCGTTAAGTCATTCAAAAAAAGGGTATTTTCGTCATTTGAGGTCTACAACTAAAGGTAAAGTGGTCATTTAACATTATGACCCACTACCAACTAAATCAACTGTAATAGCTAATTGTGAACCCCGCCACTAACTCAGGCCACCCTCACAAATCCTAAACTCAGCGCCTAAAAATGCTTAATGAACATCTCATTGTCATAGACTTAAAACCCACAAACACCAATACCCCATTAACATCTTATCTTACCAATTGAGCCCACAAAGTAAACCATCAGAAAATCACGAGATATCCACACAATATGTTTTTTTCCCATAAAAAAAATCAGTAACCATTACTGACTTTTTCTAAACAAAACAAACTTTATAATGAATTTGCCACAAAACAAATTCACAAATTTATTCAATATATAAAACTGATTCATTCACAAATTAAGTTATGATGTAAGCGTGTAATCTTTACTGTAGAGAGAAAATGAGAAAGAGAGAAATGAGTGACTAGGAGTGAAATGCGAAGGGAGTAGAAAATTCAAAAGACCAAAATGTCCTCATTCGAGATTACTTAACGAGCCTTACTGGAGGCCGTTAGAGGGAGGGACAAACGTTTGGCACTTAGGGACAAACGGCGCATTTTTTGGGGTTTCCTAGCACTTCGCTTATAAAAATTAGTGGCTGGAGTGGGACCCTTGTCGGGCAAGGTTCCGCAGTAATCATGGATGCGGACACAGATCTCCTTCCGCGACCATGGATTTGGTCCGCGAGATGTTCTGCATGCGTCTTTGAGTCCGGACCGTAGCCAATTTGTTATTGGGCATGGCCCCGAAATACGTATAACACGGGCTAAACCTAAGAGCACTCGCAATAATAACACCGTAACGGCGTTAAAGAAGAAAAAACAGTGTATCGGCGTTATTACCATTGGGAGCTCGGCGTTAAAGAGAGAATTTGAAGCCCGCGTTGCCAAAGCAACGGGCGTTAGAGGCGAAAAAAAAAAAAAAAAAAAAAAAAATTCAAAATTTTACACTTTCTACCCTTAAACGGCTACTAGCCGTTATTTAAAAATTTCAAAACACCCTAAACGGCTACTAGCCGTTATTTTTCAAAAAATTTCAAAACCTTTTTACCACTATAAATACCCAATTAAAACACCATTTCTTTTCACACTTCCACTACTAAATCCTCTTCATTCTCTCAATCTTTCAACTTCTATTAACGCAAAAAAAAAAACAATGTCGGGAGGCAACGACGATACTTTCTACAATCTTCTTGCTAGTGGTGGAATCCTCAAACCCGGTACATCATCTAACCCGAACGCGGTTCATCTTCAATCCCCAACCCACTAGGCTTATCGAGCCAAGAAATGTATCAACAACATCAAGCATTTCTTTATTGGCAACAACAAAACCAACAAAACACCTTAAACTCTAACTTTCAAAACCTACAATTCACACAACAATCACAACCGAAACACATGATGTTGCCGACACCCATCGTCTCCTCCAAAAAGGAAAAGGTCGCATTAGCGAAAATCAAAGAAATCCAAAGACCGAGGCCGAACCAATTGATTACGATGAAGGCGGTTGTTGTTAACTCACGTTGGACTCCAGAGAGGAAGCATTACTTGCAACATGTTACATAGTTGTTTGGAGGATCCGAAAGTTGGAACCAGGGATACGTTTGGTATCGGTGCGAATGAGTTTAATAAAACAACTTTCAACGGCAACAAGGACATGCTGTCAAGCAAGTGGAAAACTTTGAACGACATATGCACAAAGTTCAACTCTCATTACAAACGTTCAAACGGGATCAACGGCGGGAAAGTGAGTGGATGTGATGCAGCGGGCAAAGCAATGGTATCGTGAGGAAACCAAGGATAAGCTTTTGGCCTCAAGAAGCTTGGGAGGCTTTGCGTCATTATAAGAAATGGAACACGCGGAACGGTCGATTTAACGGCGAGTCCCAAGCCAAACAAACGAGGATTGTTTGGTCAAGATGAACAACCTCGCCCATGGGAAAGAAACGTGCTACCAAGAAAGCAAGATCCGAGACTACAACAAGTCTTGGGGAACAAGCCTTGGAGGAACGAGCTCGTCGACTTATTTCACGAAACTATGGCAAACGAGTTTCGTATGAAACGAGAAGTCTCCGGCGGCGATCGGGCCGCAGAAAAAGATCGACAATAACCCGGTTGGAAGAAATAAAGTTTTGATGACGCCTTCTTGCGGGCAAGATCCAATGGTCGTGCGGTGGATCAATGACGAAAAAGATCGAATCATCGCAAAATATAACTTGAAACCTCGTCGAGTAGATCGTATTCGTCATTTCCTTTAATTTGTTGTAACGCTTTTATTTCGTTGTATGGTTTTTTTTTTTCGTTGTATTTTTTTTTTTTTTTTTTCGTTGTATTTTTTTTAGTCTTGTATTGTAATATGTTTTAAGTTTTAATGAAATGTTTGTTTTAGTTTAAAAAGAAGTGTTTGATTTAGTTTAGGGTTGAAATTGAAAATATGAAATATTAGTGGTGTTATGGTGTTATTGGGATGTTATTGTTGTGGGTGTTTTGAGGATGTTAATGTTAAATGGTAAAGGCGATGTGGCCGACGAGCAGTGTTATTGGTGTTATGGTGTTATTGTTGTGAGTGCTGTAATAGACTGTTATACGTACTATACGTAATCAAAACCTATGTATGGGCAGTGCATATTCAACAACCGTACAGAATCTATCATGGCTAGACCCACAAATAATAACAGGTCAATGTCGTTATTTTTTATGTGTAACATGTCACGTGGTAAAAATTGTAAAATTTAGTAAAAGATAATATCTGATCGGTAAAAACTAAAAAGTGTGTTTAGTAAAAAAATTTAAACTACTTGAAACTTAAAAGTGGACTAATAATTGAGACAAACGGAGTACTGGTAATAAATAAGAATCACTACGTTTTCACGAACATTTTCGTCACTAATAAGTAATTTTAGTGACAAACTTTGTTGTCTTCGTCAAAACCATGACTAATTTCAATTAATCCAAAAATATCTATCACACATTTTTGTGACAAGCTAATGGCGAGATGAGTTTCTTCAATAGTTTTTAGTTTGTGACGAAACTTTGGTGAGGATAATTTACTTCGTCACTAAATGGTCCGATTAGTGACGAGAATACGGGTCGTCAAAAAATTGTTCGTCACTAAAAGCACTTTTTGTTGTAGTGTATGTAAAAGTAGCTACTAGCTAGTAAAGTGATAATACTAAACTAAAGGCTTTTGTTAATCACTTAATCATATTTTTAGGTTATGCTTTAATTTAAACACCTACATATCAGTGATTCAATTACTAATTAGTTAGATGGGATTTATTAGTATTTGAGTTATCAAATACTAAAAGTTGTAGCCTAACGTCGATCAAGTGATGGACAATGGGGCATACAAACTTCAGGTTCAAAGTAATATATACTTTCCCACATGCAATGTTATACAGTTGACAAAATTCGCCTTCTTACACACGGTGGTTAACTAATGTATTCTTCAAAGATACAAAAACATTTTTACGTTTGATTACTTTAAAAAGAAAAGCGTGACACCATTTGTTGTAACATCAATTCAAATGGCTAAACTTGGTGGAAATAACGTTATTTTAAGTCTTTTTACTCTTACCGAAAGAGTATATTGGTGTGCAATACGTTGGTCTATACAAAACCAACCCCTACAAAAATAGATCATATCTATAGTGTAATAAGTACGTAAAAATAATGTATCTTATTTGAAATTGTTTATTACAACATGAAAAAATTACATGTTTCATCCATGTGATATACCTAAAATCACAATCATCGTCCATATTCGACTTTAATTACATAAATAATTTCTAATTTTCAAACTATTTACATTGATAGTTCTTATTTTGAAAAATAAGGACTATCCACATAATAACGATAGGGACCACCCGTGTAATAAAAAACTATAGATTATTACACAGATGATTACTATTTTTCAAAATAGGGAGCATCGGTGCAACAAGTTTGAAAATTAGGTATCAGTGGTGTAGCTAAAATCAAATAGGGGAGACGAGTTTTATCTTGAGCAAACCACATGGACGAAACATGTACTCCGTAATTTTTTCTTACAATTCTAACTTTTACAAAGTAATGTCATCCTTTTAATAAATCGGGGCCCGTAAAAACTAAATCTAAGTATGATACATAATATCTTTTTAATATATTTCTTAAATGTGAGGCCTAAATAAATCGAACTTAAATGGCATTATATTTATTAATAATTTCTATTTCTATAACATCAGGTGGTCCAGGTTACTTGGACTTGGATAGGAACAACATAAAGTTGTTTATAAGTATTCATTCAGGGACCAACATTAGAGTAAATTAGATGTTCGACTTTTTGGATATGAGGTATAGAACAAAAACGGAGCTATCATACATTAAATATAGAGTAAAATACACCGTTAGTCCCTAAAGTTTTGCCAAATTTCATGTTGAGTCCAGAATCAAACAAAGATATACCATTGCTCCCCAAAGTTGCCGATATTGCTTGCCGCTCATCCAACTTCCTAAGGACGTTAAGTTTTTCTGGTTATCTCCAGTTATGTGCCAGGCACAAGAGGGTAGTTTATTCATTTTCTTTTTTTCCTTTTCATCTTCATCTTCATCTTATATCCCTATCTCTTTTTTTATGTCTTTTTTCATTCATCTTCTACATCTATTTCGTTCTTGTTTTTTATTTTTTAAATAAGTTCAATATTTTTTTTAAAACACAACCCAACACAAATTTCTGGGGAATTTTTTTCGTGTAATTTGCAACACAAATTTCTGTTCAATATTCTTTCCAAATTCTCAGATTCAATATTTCTTTCCAAATTCGAATACACCTGAAAACACTTATCATTAATTGTGTATGATGTCAACTCATTTAAACTCAAAGATTCTATAAGTTAGATCTGAAACATACATCATTTTACCAATAACAAAATAAGTACTTAAATTTTTTTATGATGTCAACTCATTTAAACTCAAAGAATCTTATATCAAACCTCAATGATTATCATTGGCTTCAAACAGAGACAAAAAATATGAAAGTATTTTTCAAAAATGAAGGGTTACCAACACCACTATCACACAACATCACTAAACAAAAAATATAGCAATCAAGAACACAAGCTTTTGCGCGATGATTAGGCATTTGAATCTTGCAACAACAAAAGAAAAACTTTAGCCTCAAATTATATCATCGGCTTGAACTAAACTATGCTTAGGCTTAAAGAAAAAGTTAGATTCGTAAGAATCTATAGCACCAATAGCCTCAAATCATACCATGGCCGTTTAGAAGCTTTAGATCTAACCGAAACCTCACCAAACCGTTTAGATCGGCATATTAAACCAACATAACTTTATAGATTATTACATAGATGATTACTATTTTTCAAAATCGGGACAATCGGTGCAACAAGTTTAAAAATTAGGTATCAGTGGTGTAACTAAAATCAAATAAGGATGACGAGTTTGATTTTGAGTAAACCACATGGATGAAACATGTGCTCCGTTATTTCTTCTTACAATTTAATTATAACTTTTACAAAGTAATGTCATCATTTTAATAAATCAGACCCATAAAAAACCAAGCTAAGAATGATACCTAATATCTTTTTAATATATTTCTTAAATGTGAGGCCAAAACAAATCGAACATAAATAACATCATAGTTATTAAAAATTTCTATTTCTAGAGCATCAGATGGTCCAGGTTATTTGGACTTGGATAGGAACACTTGTTGCTTGACTTGGTGAAAAATGAGATCGTTTATAAGTATTCGATCAGGGACCAACATTAGAGTAAATTAGACGTTCGTCTTTTTGGATATGAGGTATAGAACAAAAAAGGAATTATCATACATTATGTATAGAGTAAAATACATTGTTAGTCCTTGAGGTTTTTCCAGATTTCACGTTTAGTCCAAAATCAAACAAAATTACACCATTTTTTCCCACGTTGCAAATATTGCTCGCCGCTCGTCCAATTTTCTAACGACGTTAAGTTTTTCTCGTTATCTCCAGTCATGTGCCATGCACAAGAGGGTAGTTTAGTCATTCTATTTTTTTGTCCTTTTCATCTTCATCTTCTATCCTTATCTCTCTATTTTTTTGTGTCTTTTTCCATTCATCTTCTCCATCTATGTTGTTCTTTAATTTTGATTTTTTTAATAAGTTCAATATTTTTTATCCAACACAAACCAACACAAATTTTTAGGGAATTTTTTTTCTTGTAATTTGCAACATAAATTTCTGTTCAATTTTCTTTCCAACTTCCCAGATTCAATATTTCTTGCAAATTTAAATACACTTGAAAACACTCATTATTAATTGTGCATGCCATAAGTTAGATCTGAAACATACATTATTTTACCAATAACAAAAAAGTACTTAAAGTTGTTCACGATGTCAACTCATTTAAACTCAAAGAATCTTATATCATACCACAATGATTATCTTTGGATTCAAACACAAACAAAAATACGAAAGTATTATCCAAAAATGAAGAGTTACCAACACCACTATCACACAACATCACTACTAAACAAAAAATATAGCAGTCAAGAACACAAGCTTTTGCGTGTTGAAAAGGCATTTGAATTTCAACAACAAAGAAAAAACTTTAGCCGCAAATTATATCATCGGCTTTAACTAAAATATGCTTAAGCTTAAAAAAAAGTTGATTCGTAAGAATCTATAGCACTAATAGCCTCAAATCATGCATGGCCATTTAGAAGCTTTAGATCTAACCGAAACCTGACCAGACCGGCTAGATCCACAGATAAAACCAACATAACTTTATAGATTATTGCAAAGATGATTACTATTTTTCAAAATAGGGAGTATAACCTCAACGTTTATATATCTTAGATTCAAAGAGCGGTTAACAATTATTATAGCTTAAGAGTAGCTTAATAAAGGAGTAATCACTATAAGAACTATAACTTAACAAAAAAGTAACAGTTATTATAGCTTAAGGTACAATTGACTAGTTGTTTAGTGATATACTATTTCATTAAATTTAGACATAATGTAAGAGAAAAGAAAATAAAATTATATCACTCTTTTTCGACTAGTTTTTACCAATTTTGCCAACCGTTTTTTTTTTTTTTTTTTTGCGCAAAAGTGAATTATATTACCAACCAAACATTGTACATCATAAGAATAACAAACACTGATTTGGACATGTCCCAAATCATATACAAAGCAAAAACTCATACCTCCGATATCTATTAGAACTATAAAACATATCGGACAAAACTAAACTCTAAAAAACAAAACAAAACAAAGCAGTTTTCTTCACTGTTACATTTTTATCAGCATTTTCTTTTATTACATAAGAAAAAAGAAAACATATTCCAACTATGTTTATTTTACTGACTAAAAATATAGAGAGGAGAAACATAATACTTACTCCAAATTTTGCAAACATAGAGTCTGATGTAAACTTTTTTATATCTCATAATGAAAGCTAATAGGTGTGGTAACATTCTCATAATGAATCATACGGATTTTATTTTGCACGCCACAAATAATAATAATACAATAAAAACTATCGAAACGCTAGAAACAAAGTACAAACAACAATAAAAATCTTAACTGCTACAAGGATTGACAAAGAGCAAACTCAACAGGAGTTCTTACCAAACTCTGAAAAGTTGTATAAAATTTTAAATGTAGCTCATTATCAAGATAGTTGAGAAGAACCCAATCGGAAAACCAATCCATGTTCCTTCCCAAAACATCCTTGATAGATCCTCCTCTTCCTCGACTCCTCCTTCCGATGATGGAATATCCTCCGGACATTTGATATTAATCGGTATACCACATAATCCACTATTGTTTTGAAAACCCAACTCATCCATAGTGTCCATTTGTCGACCACGAGGAATTTTACCCGTCAACATGTTGTTGCTCACATCTAGAACTGTGAGGTTGCCAAGTTGATCTAGTGATTGAGGAATCGAACCCGAGAGCTCATTATGTGAAACATCCAAGCTCTCAATGCCCACTAGATTGCCAAGTGACGGTGGAATGTTCCCAGAAATCTTGTTGTGTGATATGTTGAGCTGTTTTAGAGCTTTGAGATTGCCTAATGATGCTGGTATTTCACCAGAGATATTGTTGCTAGACAAGTCCAACAAAACAAATAAATGGAGGTTTCGTAGGCGTTGAGAAGATTTCTTCCAATTCACTATTAAGTCTTCATCGAAATCCGCTGTGGAATAGGAAATAGGATTTGATGATGCTGACATATTCAATATCGGAAGGTTTGCCATCTCTAGTGGAATGCTTCCAGTTAGGTTGTTCCTAGAGAGATCAAGAATTCGAAGAGAAGTGCACATGGAAATATTGTTCGGGATAAATCCATTGAGGGAAGTGTTTCTTAGGATAAGGATTTCAAGAGTACGGATTTTAGGGAGAATATCTTGTAAATTGCTTGTAATAATGCTATTACGAAGATCAAGAACTCTAAGGTTGACTAATTTAGTCAAACCAAAAGGACTGCCAGAAAACTTATTCCCGCCTAAATAAAGAATTTCGGTTCCTTCAGAAAAATTCGTCGGGATCTTACCAGAGAATTCATTGTTGGACAAATCCAGGCACTCAGCTCCCAAAAAAGGTAAACTGTCTCCAGAGAATCTATTTCGGGACAAGTCGAGTACCGATAATCTCATTAAATTGGAGATGGATTTTGGGATTAGTCCTGAAAAATGATTTTCCGAAACCGCAAGAAAAAGAAGATTTACGGTGTAGCCTACTTTTTCTGGCAACTCCCCTGAAAAATTGTTCCGTGACAGATCAAGACTCTCTAACATTTGTGATGTAAATATGTGAGGCGGGATTTGTCCGCTGAGGTTGTTATCTGAAAGAATTATCGTATTGATGTTGTTCATCTCCGCCAGCCAATGTGGGAATCTTCCTTCCAATTTATTCCCGCTCAAATCAAGATCATACAACTCTTTCTGTGATGAAATCCATTCTGGAATTTGGCCTGAAATTCCACAAGAAGGCATGGAAATATCTGTTAGACTACATCTTTGATCAACCTTGGTTGTGTTATTCCAAATCAAGTTGCTTCCCTTTCCACCGATGTATAATTCCTTTAGAGTTCTGATTTTGAATAATGAAGTTGGGATCTCCCCTGCGAGCATGTTGTCTTGGAGTTGAAGGAAAATTAACTTGCTCAAGTTTTGCATCGATGATGGTATCCGGCCTGTTAACTGGTTACTCCCCAGGTAGAGAGAAGTCAAGTTGGTTAGTCTTCCTATAAGGGTTGGAATTTCCAATGATAAAGAATTTTGAGACAAATCTAGTGATTCTAGTTTTGTGAGGTTTGCAATCGATGATGGTACCGGGCCTGTAAACTGGTTACTACTCAGGTACAGAGAAGTCAAGTTGGTTAGTCTTCCTATAAAGGTTGGAATTTCCAATGATAAAGAATTGTTAGACAAATCCAGTGATTCTAATTTCCTGAGGTTTGCAATCGATGATGGTATCGGGCCTGTAAACTGGTTACTTCTCAGGTACAGAGAAGTCAAGTTGGTTAGTTTTCCTATAAAGGTTGGAATTTCCAATGATAAAGAATTGTTAGAAAAATCCAGTGATTCTAATTTCGTGAGTTTTGCAATCGATGATGGTATCGGGCCTGTAATCTGGTTACTACTAAGGTACAGAGAAGTCAAGTTGGTTAGTCTTCCTATAAAGGTTGGAATTTCCAGTGATAAAGAATTTTGAGACAAGTCCAGTGATTCTAATTTCGTGAGGTTTGCAATCGATGATGGTATCGGGCCTGTTAACTGGTTACTTCTCAGGTACAGAGAAGTCAAGTTGGTTAGTCTTCCTATAAAGGTTGGAATGTCCAATGATAAAGAATTGTTAGACAAATCCAGTGATTCTAATTTCGTGAGGTTTGCAATCGATGATGGTATCGGGCCTGTAAACTGGTTACTACTCAGGTCCAGAGAAGTCAAGTTGGTTAGTCTTCCTATAAGGGTTGGAATTTCCAATGATAAAGAATTTTGAGACAAATCCAGTGATTCTAGTTTTGTGAGGTTTGCAATTGATGATGGTATCGGGCCTGTAAACTGGTTACTACTAAGGTACAGACAAGTCAAGTTTGTTAGTCTTCCTATAAAGGTTGGAATTTCCAGTGTTAAAGAATTTTGAGACAAATCCAGTGATTCTAATTTCGTGAGGTTTAACACTGATGATGGGATTCCACCGGAGAAACTATTATTTTGTAATGAGAAAGCCCTTAACTTTGTTAAATTTCCAATCTCTTCCGGGATGTTTCCCTGAAGATAATCTCCATTTCTCAACCACAGTGATTCAAGATTTCGAAGCTTACCAATTTCAGGGCTTAAACGTCCCCCGATCTTATTGTCACTAAGATCAAGATCTCGAAGAGATTCGAGTTCGAAAAGTTGAGTAGGAATCGGACCATGGAAACGATTTTCACTTAACCACAGTGTAGTCAATTTTCGAAAAGAACCCAGTTCCGGTCCAAGTTTTCCCTCGAGACGATTAGAACTCGTGTCCAAGTAACGTAAATTTGTTAACTGGAAAAGTTGGCTGGGGATGGAACCATTGAAGTAGTTACCCCACATCTCAAGATGAAGCAGTTTGGTGAGATTACCAAACCCATCTCCTGGGATCTCGCCTTCCAAATAATTCTCCGATATATCAAGTAATTCAAGTGACTGGATATGAAAAATGGGACTCAAGATTTCAGATGATATCGAAACAGGATCCGCATCTTCAGGAGGTGTGGCTAAATTATCTAGCTGAAGCTCCGTAACACTTCCAGTTCTACAAACTTATCGGAATATTTGGAATTGTAGACGGCGGTGAGGGTGGATTTGAAGTGTAGTAATGCTTGCTTTTGATGAGTGGGACAAGAGAATGATGGGATTATAACGGAAGTGAGTATTAACAAGATGGATAACATTAACTTTAGCATTGGTGTGCTTGCCATGGTGGATTTTGGTTGTTCTATATTTTTGATGCGTTGGTATATGTTCTGGTAGTCATTATATAGGAAATGAAAATGTATATATTTTTTTCTTTCTTTCTTTCTTTTCTTTGTTTATATAAATTCATAGAAAATAATGCGCTACTTTATTGTATGTGTACAATATTTAAGTCTGGCCGTATATGGGAAGGTTATATGGGCACTCGTGTATACAAATCATATAATGACATGACTCTTTTGCTTTTACATGTAAAAGTAGCTACTAGCTAGTAAACTGATAATACTAAACTAAAGACTTTTGTTAACCATATTTTTAAGGTTATGGTTGAATTAAATACCAACATATTAGTGATTCAATTGGTAATTAGTTTGATGAGATTTATTAGTAATCCAGCTGTCAAAAACTAAAAATTTGTAGCCTAACGACTAACGTCAATCTTGTGATGGACAAGGGGCCATACAAACTTTGGGTTCAAAGTAATATATACCTTCCCACACGTGATGTATTCTTTGAAGATACATAAACTTGTTACGTTTGATTACTTTTAAAAAAATAAAGCATGACACCGTTTGTTATAACATCAATTCAAATAGCTATACTTGATGGAAATAAAGTTATTTTAAGTCTTATTTATTTTTACCAAAACAAGAGATCATGAGTATATTGGTGTGCAATACGTATACGAAACCAATCCCTACGAAAATAGATCATATCAATCTATAGAGTAATACGTACTTAACAATAACGTACAATATTTTATTTGAAACTGTTTATTACAAGATTTAAATCTAACTTTTACTAAGTAATGTCTTCATTTTAATAAATCGGGGCCCGTAAAAAACAAAGCTAATAATGATACCTAATATCCTTTTGATATATTTCTTAAATGTGAGGACCGAATAAATCGAACTTAAATGACATCATATTTATTAAAAACTTCTATTTCTAGAGCATCAAGTGGTCCAGGTTACATCGACTTTGATAGGAACACTTGTTAGCTTGACTTGGTGGAAAATAAGGTCGTTTTTTAGTATTTGATCCGGTCAACCAACATGGAGTAAATTAGACGTTCGTCTTTTTGGATATGAGCCATAGAACAAAAACAGAGTTATCATACATTAATCAAATGCTGTAAGAATAGGGAAGCAATTGACACCAAGATTATTTGTACATGAAAACACTACATGTTAGTACAAAAAGTGTAATGCGTTAGAATATGTGTATAGGATGCATGTTGGGCTGGACCAACAAGCTGCTGATGGGCTAAATCTGTACTAAACCAAGTGATAGATTGAATTCCTACACAAGTGAAAGTAAACCGTTAGCCTTACCGTGAGGACGGACCCCACGATTAAGCTCCAGCGTGAGAGTGAGTATACATTCTTGTCAAAGATAATAAAGATGTGTGTGTTATTATGTGAGAGAAAGTTGTACCTTATGAGAGGATTAGAACTTTTATAGTCGAGGCTTAATGCTAAGGTTTCCTAACATTTTGTTTATAAAAGTTAGTGGCCGGAGTGGGACCCTTGTCAGGCAAGGTTTCGCATGATCGCGGATGCGGACACAGAACACCTTTCGCGGCCACGGGTTTGGTCCGCTAAGCATTCTGCGTGCATCTTTGAGTCCGGACCGTAGCCAATCTTATTATTGGGCTTACTGGCGATCCAGTACTTGTGGTTGTTTTGTTGTTGGGCCTGGGCCCGGAATACGTATAGCACAAGCTGAGCCCAATAGACCTGTTGTACATGCTATACGTCATCACTACAATCTTTGAACTAATCAAGAATATTGGACTTTTTAGTTCAGTGATACTAATCAAGCATGTAACAGTTAGGCTGTTTGTTAATTTAGACTTTGTTTGAACGTTTTATATTTTAGTGCAAGTCTTTATATTACAGCAGGAGTATATATTTGCTAGTTTTAATTTCCAGTGTAAATTTATGTGTATTGTCTTAGCAAGATCCATAACACTAACTTTACCATTAGTATTTGGTTTTCATGTTGCCAGTGGAGGTTTGATATATTATATAAGTTACATTCACATTTTTATTTTTTTAACATGGAAGCGTATCTGCATACGCCTTTGCCTGTCAAACACCATTACAAGGAGCTATTAAAGATTAGATTATGGTTTAGGATAGTCGGCCAAGTTCAATATGTGGGCTTATGGTCCATTATAATTATTAATTATGCACATTATATAGAGATTACATGAGTAAACCCTAACGGACCCTAAACTCACATACCGGACTTGGGCCGACTATCATAAACCATAATCGAATCTCTAATCTATACTACATACTAATGTATTTAGAACTTTCTATAAAAAGAAGTCTAAAAAATGTAAGCCTACACATTTTACTATAATTAGTAATTCATATAATTAAATTCTACACTATAATAATTGCATTATAATATACACTAATGACACCTTAAAGTTTAGTATTAAAATGGATGTTACAAAGGGCCTGTTTGGTACGCAGCTTTTTGGGAGCTGTAAGCTTTTTGTTACAAAAATAATCTCATCCAAAATAAGTAGCTCCGTTTGGATATATCAACTTCAAGCTTTTATTTTAAACGAGTAGCTCCAAAATGAAAAGTTGATTCATGAAGCTTTTAAAATATCTCGGGGATGTTAAACATAAAATAACTGTTAACAGCTTATAATTACATTTAACAACTAATTTACTAAACACTTTTATTGAAAAAAAGATACAACGTGTAGCTCATGTTAACAGCTTTGCAGCTTATAGCTTACAACATACAGCTTACAACTAATTTTGTCAAACATACCCTTTACAATAATAATTTATAGTTGTAATTTTTATCATAAACATTCAAGTTTTAGAAAGTTCAAATGAGTATAAGTATTTATATCTATATATGTGTTAATATACTTTACAGAAATTCAAACACGCATCTACTCTTTTCGAACTATCAAACGGGTAACCGTCAAATATTGACTCTCATTGCATACCGCTTAAAGATAAAAGTATGAGAAAAACTGGCATGTTAAGTACCGCCGCTATTCTGCGCGGGTACTATGTTAGTAAATGTACCGTTATTTTTGAATAATGTACAAGTTACAAAAAACATGATTGTGATGTACCGTTATTTTTGAATGATGTACAACTTACAAAAAACATGATTGTGGTAGTCGAAAACAGATTTCTGGAAGTTGTATAGAGTTCATGCATTAAATTCCTATTGGTTCTATATCTCATATATGTTCTAAAGTTTATATAATATTACGATAATTAAGATTTTATACTTATGCTATCAATGCATATATCATAATAAACTTTACCATAACATTTTTTTTAGTAACCTACTTTTTATTTAATAATATATTACTGTTATTATCGTCCAATCCGACTTATATCTTATCCATATTTCTGTGAGAAAAAATATCTTCTTACAGCTTCTGGTGGTCCAGGTTTACTTTGACTCCAATATTGTCTTGCGAAAATAATCAAACAAGACTTATATACCAAAATGAGAGTAACTACTACATTAGGCAATAATAAGGTCTGAGCCCGTTTATAAGTTCGGGTCTATTAGGCTTTCTGGGTTTCATTCTTAAATATGTGATGAATAATACAAAATATCTCATGGGAATTATCAAAGTTAACATGGCATCCAAGAATGTCTTATCCTGAGATATAGTCGGCAACCTTGAGCCGACGTCTCAAGCAACCCCTTCAAACCCAAGCCATCGTTGTTTATCCGTTCTAAAAAAAATTCGAATTAAACCCTAGGCGGTTTTTTTCGACCATAACTCCTAAACCGTAAGGAATTTGACGTAGTCAGCGCCATTGGCTTCGTAATCAAATTCCAAATAAAATCATTTTGGAATTGCTGCCATAGCCCTAAAGACGTGTCGTCACGCGCCGTAACAAGCCGTTGGGTTCAGAAAACAACATTGACTAACTCTTTTGCTTATAACTCTCAAATAGCTAAGAGTTAAATGACGGCGTTAGCGGCCGTAGATTCGTAACTAAATTCTGAAGAAAAAAATGATATCGGAATCGCCGCCTCCACCGTTCGGACGCGCCTTCACTCGCCGTTATAAGTCCAACGGTTGTCGAAAATAAAATCTCTCTTTTTCAGATATCGTTTATCCACTACGACTGGTTACTATCATTGTCTTGATTCTTTATCAAAATATCTATCTTTATTTTTGTTTCTTACTAATTATAGTTTACACTCCAATTTGGAGCTTTCATGATATTGTCGCTCTAATTGCAAGGGAGTATTAAGCATTAGATTATAAGGGTCCAAGCCCGTCTGTGGATTCAGGTTCATTAGGGTTTCAAGATTTCATTGTATTATTATTACAAATATTTGATGGATAATACAAACTATCTCGTGGGAAATGATCTAAGTTAAACAATTACAAGTCTTTCATGAAAGCAATCCATTAAGAAATAGATACACCATAAGGTATATTACAATAACTTATATTATATTTTAAAAAAAGTTTGTTGTCTTTATATTTAAATCTAACTATTACAAGTATCTTTCTTTTTCATACATCACAATTTAGTACACTACATTTTATTTTGATTTCTATATAAAAGACTCTTAAACAATTAAACAACACTGATAGGATTTCCTATAAAACTGAAAATAGCTTTTTGTTTTCAATTTGACTTTCAGTACGTTATATTTGTTACTTTTTTTCGTGTTTCAATAACATCTACGTGGTCTAGGTTTCCATCAACTTTGATACACATGTTGTGGAAGAATTAGAAAAATAATCGACAAAAGGACTTGTCTGATTGATTTGGTGGAAAATAAGGTCGTTTAAGTATTCGTCTACCTAAATGAAAGTAAATGAAATGTTAGTCTTTTTGGATGTTAGCCATAAAACAAAAAAGAGTTATCATACATTATTTCTATACAATTTCCTTTCTTGAAACTAAGGCACCTAATTTTTTTGACCATTATTCTCATTACTTGTGAGTATATCTTTTGCATAACAAATCCGACACTTTTGCTAAGTTTATTGAATTTCGGTTCTCTTGTAAAAACTCAATTTAATAAGGAAATTAAAGCTTTTCAATGTGACCACAGTGGTGAGTTTGATAACACCTTATTTCACCAATTATTTACCAAATACGACATCCATACACTTTTCTCGTGCCCTTGTGCCTCTCAAAACAGTAAAAAAGAATGTATGATTTGGTCAATAAACAACGTTATCCGTACTTTAATTTTCCAAGCCTATCTTCCACCTTATTTATGGGTTTTAGCCCTTCATATGGCCACCTACCTCTTAAATATTTTACCATCCACCGCTATAAGTAATGACACACCTCACTTTCGCCTATATAACACAAAACCCTACTAAACGTCTTTACGTGTCTTTGATTGTTTGTGTTATACCCTTATTGACACCTCTCCAAACCTTATCGCTCGCCATATTCTCCAACAACTAACCCCTAACCCAAATACTACCGGCCCAACTCTTATTCCAAATACCACCAGCCCAACCACCACATCGGTTTATACCGTCGCAACACCACCTCTCCAGCCCATCAACCCAACTCCCCTCCCCCATTCCATTGGCCCACTCCCCACACCGGTTACTCCAAGCCTAACTACTCATATCCCTCCTACCACCGACCCAAACATCACACCGGTTACTACCGGCCCAACACATCTTGTCCAGACCAACCCGCCTCCTCATCTTGTGCCTAATCTAGCCGCGCCTAATCCTCATCCAAACCCAACCTCAACTCATCTGATGGTCACGTGTTTTCATGTTGGTACTAATAAAAAGAATCCTCTTTATATTTATCAATTGTCTACCATTTCTCCTGTTCCAAAGTCGTACACTCTTGCAATCAAAGATCCTAATTGGCAACGTGCTATGGTTAACGAATACAATGCATTAATTAAAAAAAAATACTTAGGTTCTTGTGCCACGACTACCTGACGCGAAAATTGTTCGTTCCATGTAGTTGTTTAAGCACAAGTATTTTTTAGATGGATCTTTAAGTAGGTACAAGGCTCGTCTTGTCACTAATGGGAACAATCAACAACTAGGTGTTGATTATTATGACATTTAGCCTGGTTGTTAAACCATCCACTATCAGGACGGTTCTTAATCTCGTTGCTTCTTGGCATTGGCATGTTCAACATCTCGATGTCAAGAATGCTTTTCGCGATGGTACTTTATCTGAGATTTTCTATATGCATCAACCTCCTTGTTTTCGGGGTGCTCGGCGTCCTGATCATGTTTGTCTTCTTCAGTGGTCGTTATAAGGCCTTAAATAGGCACCTCGTGCCTAGTTTCAGTATGCGAGTTATGCTACTCGTATTAGTTTTTCTCACAGCAGATGCGACTCGTCCTTGTTTATTTATGAACAGGGTTCCGTTGTTGCTTATTTATTACTATATGTGGATGATATTTTGCTGAAAGCTTCCTCTACAACATTGTTACAGAGGATTATAGCTTTTTTACATCAGGAGTTCTCTATGACTGATCTTGGTCCGCTTAACTATATTTTGGGCATCTTTGTCACCCACACCACCAAGGGGATGTTTCTTTGCAGAAAAAGTACGCAGCGGAGGTTCTTTGTTAGTTGACTAGTATTTAGTGTTAGCATTGTTTGTATTGAGCCAAGCTCGTTTAATCATTTAGCATTATTTATATTGTACTCAAACTCATTATTTAGTTATCAGAATTATACAAATTTACAATATGAAGTTGTTTAAGTGACCGGATACTGAAAACCGGAGTCAAGATGTTGGATAACACAGTAACATGAGTGAATAAATGGATGATATCGTTTAAGTGAAGTCCAGTAACTCTTCTAGTTTTAGTTGTAGCTCTGAATTGGCACGGTCCCATGGCTCCATGAGCTAGCTCTACAAACTGGTTAAAACTCGAGTTCACGATTGGAAATTAATAGTGTGGATTTGAAGTGAAAAAGTGCTTGTTTTTTATGAATTAATGGGACAACAGAATGATGGGATCATTGGAATGAAATTTAGTATAGACAAGATTAGTAAAAACTTTAGCTTTAAGATAGGTGGTGTAATGGTGATGATCGACCATGGTGATTTAAAGTGGTTTTAGGCTTGGTAATTTATTTGTACTAATGGTGGTGATTATAAAAGGGGATGATTTTATTGTTTATGTACAAATTATGAACGCATGATATTAGAAAGGAGTTGACTAATGTATGATTGTGAAGTCAATGGATAGTGATAGACCGTTACATGTCTGAATATTGTGGATGAGAATTTTCCTAGACAAGTAGTACTAGTTTGAACTTTGAATGTTAAACAAACCCACACGACTCAGTCTCTCGAAATTAAAAGGAACGTGTGGGGTTCAAACTAAGGAATCTATATTCAATAATTGCATGTAGCTGTAAACTAAATTTATTAAAAAAATTGCTAAATACATAGCGTGGTGTTTGTTAGTGATTTTAGTGTTACTAAATATTTTTGTGTAAAGGTGATTTACCTAAGATCAAATGGATTTCAAGTTAAGTTATAATACGGAGGTGCGAAGTACACGCCTGTATAAATTATTAACTTGATTTCTAGTACAAATAATAGTAAAGGTTGTCAATGTAAGTCAAGGGCATTTAGCGACAGAATTCGTGTAGTCACTAAATTGTCCATACACATGTCTTTAATGGTTGCAGTTAGTCCAGTTTTTTTTTTTTTTTTTTACAAAACTGCTGCTGGAAATAATTAAAAGATGTGTTGTGACTCTTCACCAAAAGGTATGACTTTTCACCAAGAGTCACAACCTTTGCCAATAACCCCTTAATGAACCCATTTATTTCGCTAAATAAACCCTCATTTATTACATCAATAATTGAATTTATTATTCTTAAAGGTAAATGTGCACTAATGATGATATGATCATAAAAATACTTTGACTATTCATTAAAAACCCTTAATTTATCCAGGCGGGTTTTAATTTACATTCACCTTGTAACATGCATTTATAAGTCGCATTCGTATATTTTGAATCTAGTAATCATAAAATCATTTTTATAACGCCACGTAACTCTTTAAATTTTTGTTGCGGGTTGTTTAGATGGTGGTGGTGAGCAGTAGTAGATAAATAATTTTGTTGTGGTTAAAATTTATATATATATATATATATATATATATATATATATATATATATATATATATATATATATATATATATATATATATATATATATATATATATATATATATATATATATAAGGCGTTACGTAGATAATGTCACGTAACGCCACCTCATTGCCCGGTAATTCATTATCAGCCATGTCATCACATTGTTGCCATGTAAGCATTTTTAAAATTTATTTTATTTGAAGACATGTAATTAATTTTGAATTTTAGGCTATTTTTTTATTTTTACCGAAATTATTTATGTTTTATTAGCAAAGATTAAATGTTTAAAAATTGTAATTTAAAAATGTAGTTAGTATGGTTCGAACCTTGGTCACTCTCCAAACTTAACCAACATCTCTACCACTCGAGCAATTCAATTTTTGTTTTATATTTTGCAAGACAAACTTAATAAATGCAAAAAAAAATGATAAATATAGATAATGTGTAACATACAAAATAAAAAAAATGTATCTGTAAATATTTTCCAAAAATTAAATACGTGTAAGTTTGTGTTTTTTTCCTAAAAAAAGATAAAGATAAGTTTGGTAGTTATTTATTATTATCTTAACGATTTTGTTTTAGGTTTTACATAATATTACAGTATATATACAACATTATTTATTCTGCAACCTCATAGTCGCATAAGTCGAATAACAGTGTAAAAAAAATGCAGACGCAAAGATCTTCACAGAGGCTTTTAAAAGCGAATGAAACTAATTCATCCAAGAAGGAACAGGAGGAAAATAAAAAAACTAGAATGAATTCAGGTTAAGTGAATCAATATATATATAATTTTTGTTTGTTTGATCTTTAAATCTTATAAATTTGTTAGATTCCTCTTTAAATCTAACATATTACTATTGTGTATGTTTTGATTATTTGTTAGCAGGTAAGCAACCAGAAAAGAAAGGTTTTCCACAAAATCCAAGAGGTATGTTGGATATTAAGAATTAATGATGGATTGTTGTATAATTTTTTTGATTATAAGATGCAATTTAAAGTTTACCATATTGTTATGAGTATACAGATTATTGTTTATATTAGTTTTAGAATATTATATCTTAGCATGGTAGTAATATCAGTTAATTTATATGGTAGTAATATTTGTTAATTTATATGACGCATATCTAGGTATATTAGGTTGTTAATGTGGGTTTATTTTGGCTATAATCGACTTCTATTTCTGTTCATGTAACGATAATATGGTGATAAGAATTGTATAGTTGGTGACTTATTCGACCCACCTGCACATTTAATAGTGTAGTATTCATATATTTTGCCTTAGTTAGCCCACTAGAGCTTATTACGTAGCTTAATTCTTAGCCCGCAATAGTATCCCTTTCTTGCCTCTCTGCTCCTTTAACTGATGTTACATCAGTAGGCTTTTTAAAGCTTAGTTGGCTTCAATTATAGCCTATTTGATTATTTAAGGTTAGATAAGTAGTAATTTAGGTTGCCTTAGCTTATTCTAGGTAGCTTTTCAGACTTTTAGTTCAAATTAGTTTGGTTAAAGGTATGTTTGGTTTAGCTTAACGTGATTCCATCTCCTTTTCTGTCCAAGCTTATTTTGTTTATTCCAGCCTATTTGTTTATTTAGATTGTTCCTTTAAGTCATCGTAGCTTATTTAGATTTAGTCAATACCTTCAGTTTATTGAGTTTCCTTTAGCTTTTAGCTTATTTGTCCCTTTAAATTTCTTCAAATGTAGTTGTCTTTCAAATGTAGCTTATTTGTACTTTAAGCTACTTAATTTGGTGCAGTAGATTTTTTTTTTGTGCTTGACCCTCACATGCTTCCTTTAAATACAGACCCTTAATCTGATCGAAACCCATAAGTTCACAAACTGATTAACCCTATATATTGTTGTTTCATTCGACCCACAACCTGTGATGTTCGTCTTTTTTTTTTCCTATATATTGTTGTTTCATTCGACCCACCTGCACATTTAATAGTGTAGTATTCATATATTTTGCCTTAGTTAGCCCACTAGAGCTTATTACGTAGCTTAATTCTTAGCCTGCAATAGTATCCCCTTTCTTGCCCTCTCTGCTCCTTTAACTGATGTTACATCAGTAGGCTTTTTAAAGCTTAGTTGGCTTCAATTATAGCCTATTTGATTATTTAAGGTTAGATAAGTAGTAATTTAGGTTGCCTTAGCTTATTCTAGGTAGCTTTTCAGACTTTTAGTTCAAATTAGTTTGGTTAAAGGTATGTTTGGTTTAGCTTAACGTGATTCCATCTCCTTTTCTGTCCAAGCTTATTTTTTTTATTCCAGCCTATTTGTTTATTTAGATTGTTCCTTTAAGTCATCGTAGCTTATTTAGATTTAGTCAATACCTTGCTTTATTGAGTTTCCTTTAGCTTTTAGCTTATTTGTCCCTTTAAATTTCTTCAAATGTAGTTGTCTTTCAAATGTAGCTTATTTGTAGTTTAAGCTACTTAATTTGGTGCGATAGATTTTTTTGTGCTTGACCCTCACATGCTTCCTTTAAATACGCACCATTAATCGATCGAAACCCATAAGTTCACAAACTGATCAACCCTATATATTGTTGTTTCATTCGACCCACAACCTGTGATGTTCGTCTTTTTTTAGTTTTTATTATTTTGGCTATAACCGACTTGTTTTTCTGTTCATGTAATGGTGATAAGAATTGTGTAGTTGGTGACTTACCCATGCGTGTGTAAAAGTTTGCAGTAGATTTTTTTGTGCCTGACCCTCACATGCTTTCTTTAAATACCGACCCTTAAT
The DNA here is from genome assembly GCA_022545495.1 of Chrysanthemum lavandulifolium. Lineage (NCBI taxonomy): Eukaryota > Viridiplantae > Streptophyta > Magnoliopsida > Asterales > Asteraceae > Chrysanthemum > Chrysanthemum lavandulifolium. The sequence continues at coordinate 288,320,688 of CM040242.1, forward strand.
CTTATCGAAACCCATAAGTTCACAAACTGATAGACCCTATATATTGTTGTTTCATTCGACCCACTACCTGTGATGTTATTGGTTCTATATATATTATTGGTTCTATATATAACAGATGCGTTAGATTATTATTAGTTCAATAACCAGAATGTTGGGCCTTCATGGTGATATATTCAATTTCACGTGCATACAGATGCGTGATCATGAGCTGAACCAATATATGACGATTATTCACATGCGAAATATCAATGCATGGTGGTATATTCAATTTCACGTGCATATAGATGCGTGATCATGAGCTGAACCAAGATATGACGATTATTCACATGTGAAATATTGATGGCAGTTTTGTCATCTGATAATGACGAGATGTGTGTGTTTACATATTGTTTTTGCTATTTTATTTAGATTCTCATATCCAACCAATGACTTAGGGTGAAGATTAGTTTTAATGTTTTTGTTACTCAGATTAACGTTTAGAAGATTCTACACCATTAAAATAAATCCTCATGACCCTTCACATTATTAGATGATATCATGAATTTTAAGGTGCAATAGAAAAGATTTAAAAGTATAATCAGTGAAAGACATTGATGCGTATGAAATTTACTTTTGGTAACATAAGGTTAAAAGATAATTAGAGTTTAAACATTAAATATTGCAAGTAATTGAAAAAGACCCAAGGGCGTTGGTGATTGTGTATGGTGTTGTGTCTGTGGTAAGGGGTGTTGTTGGGTTCGAATCCCATTCTTAATTTTTTTTGCATATTTGAACTGTTGACAGACCTTGATTATTTATAAATAATTCTCATTGTGTGTGTGTTGATGATTTGTTAGCAGGAAAACAACAACTGAGGAAAGGTACTCAAATGAATTCAAAAGGTATGTTGGTCATTAAGAAATAATAATACATTTGTGTATATAATTTTAACTTAATGCATACCATGTTATTTGTGATAACTTTATAGAACCAAACAATGTTGAGAATGATGTGATTATAGTGGATCGACCAGGTACTTATGTATTGTTAGTATGTTATATGTATATAAACAAGTTATGGTTGTGGTTTTATAATGTTTTAGTTTATAGTGCATAAGATATGTATGTTGATTTACTTACAGAAACTAACCATGATGATATCAATGAGACAATATTGGATTCATCAGGTATTTTAATAATAAAGTTGCACGTGTTAAAATACATTAATTTTTCATTCAACCTTGAAAGAAAACATGTTTTTCTTTGCAACAGTTTCAAAATCAATAAACAAAGACACTTCTATCGACATGTCCATCTTTGAAAGTGACACACCAGGAAGAAACAATGGATCTCATGCTTTAAATTCAAGAAGGGCAAACAAAGGTACAAATCCTTCAGTTTCAGAACCAACAAACAAAGATACTTCTATCGATATGTCTATTTTTGAAAGTAACACACCAAGTCGAAACTATTGTTCTCATGGTTTAAATTTAAGAAGGGCAAACAAAGGTACAATATCTTTAGTTTTTGTGTATTTTTTATCCATATAGTGAATACTTTCATTATGCGTTGATTAATTGTTGTTAGGAAAAGGATATGCAACCAATAACTTTGGCAAGCAACCGTCATCTTTTGATGGGAATCTATCTCATGATAACTCGAAATACCCTCCATCTTTGAAAGTGACACACGGGAAGAAACAATGGATCTCATGCTTTAAATTCAAGAAGGAAAACAAAGGTACAAATCCTTGGTTTGAACCAACAAACAAAGATACTTCTATCGATATGTCTATTTTGAAAGTGACACACCAAGTCGAAACTATGGTTCTCGTGGTTTAAATTTAACAAGGGCAAACAAAGGTACAATATCTTTAGTTTTTGTGTATTTTTTCTCCATATAGTGAATACTTTCATTATGCGTTGATTAATTGTTGTTAGGAAAAGGATATGCAACCAATAACTTTGGCAAGCAACCATCATCTTTTGATGTGAATCTATCTCATGATAACTCTGAAATACCCAAGTTTGCATCTTCAAGGGGACGCAATATAACCGATTACGAAGGCTATCTTACATTAAATATCGCAAAAGATCCGAAGCGCATTTTATTTGCCATCGTGAAGTATACCAAAAGGTACAATGTGTTGTAATTATCAAATCTACTCCAAATTGTTTTTATGTTTCTTTGTTACTTTTATTCAATAAATTATGTTTTCAAAATGTTAAAATTGAGTTTATATATATATATATATATATATATATATATATATATATATATATATATATATATATATATATATATATATAAAAAGTAGGAAAACATCAACAATATAAAGGTTCTGCAATAGGTACCCCAAGTTTTGGTTATCAAGAAAATGATACAGGATTGCATACGACTCGGTCTAAAAGAAGTTTAACAAGTAATTAATGTTTTCTAAATTAATAAACACAATTATATTTATATATATATTTTTTTGAACGGCTGATATTATAAAACTAGCAAGGAGCTAGACAAACAAAAGTTACATGGTTACAAGATAAGGATTTTTAAGCCAATCTAACCAATTAAAATTGAATCTACCTCTATGTTTACACCATTGAAAGGAACGAGCCACAATATCATAAAAAAGACCCGCTTTGGAAGGTGTGGTTGATCCAAATACCAGCTTATTCCGAAAATTCCATATTGTCCACCAAGCAATATAAATGACACCTTCAAGAACCAGCTTACGATTAGAAGAAAGATTTAAACTCGATATCCAAACCTTCCATTCCTCAAAAGAAGTGACATGAGGAGGTCTAACATCCCACCAAGAGGCAATATTGCTGAGAAAATCTCTCGTCATAGAACAAGAGAAAAATATATGGCTAGAAGTTTATATTTATATTTATATGTATGTTATAATACATATTATATTCCATGTTTAAATAATGATTAACCATTGATTTACAGGAGTGAATTCACAACCAAATAAAGGCTTTGAATTAAACAGTTCCTCCTTTTGTAATGATTCACAAGGTTAATTCTTAATATATTGTTAATGCATTTTAATTTATATAAATCAAAACATATTCTTAATACTTATACATGTTTATTTGTAGGTGGAAAATCAGTACCAAAAAACCATTTTGGAATTCATTCTCCGTCGTTTGAGAGTGGTTCAACAGTTTTGATTGTTTATTTATTCTTGAATATACATTGTTGTTATTATTAATTTCCTAAATTTAATTGTACAGGCATCAAACCACAGATAAAAAAAGGATATGGAATGCAAAGTTCATCCGTTGGTAATTGCCCACAAGGTTGATTGTTTATTTGTTTTTCACTATTTGTTGAATTTTAAATGGATTTGTAATTTTAAATATGTTTTTAATAATTCAGCACAAAGGCTGAATGAACTAAGGATGACTCATATTAAAAATGTCAACCATATGATCAATAACATGGCAATTAAAGGAAGATGTATCTCCATTTGGCATTCACATAAACTTAACGAAGAACATGACCCATACAGTCTGGATTGTGTTTTTCAAGACGTAGAGGTATATATATGTATATTCATTTGTATAGTTATAAATATTATTTTTTAAAATATATATATAACATCTAATTGTTTGAATAACATTTACAGGACGAGAGAATTCAAATTTATATCAAAAAGGAGTTCATGTTTAAATTCGAACCTCTACTTCAACAGGGGCAATGCTATATGATCTCTAACTTTGGTGTGGCAGAAAATGGTGGAAGATCGCCTTTGTTACCAAACTGGTGGAAAATTTCATTTTTTAAATAAACAAATGTCACAAGAATTGACCAAATTGATGACAACTTTGTTGGATTCATAAATGAACCATTCACACGTATATTGGACCCAAACAATGAGTACCATGAACATGATTGTGTTGGTATGCATTTTATGCTTACATATAATGCTAAATTGTTTTATTTTTCTTTTTAAAAAAATAATTAAATACTAATACACATGTTACTGGATAGATGTGATTGGAACGGTTGTAGCTGTTGGTAATATCGTGTCCGTAAATAGCCATAGTGGTCCTAAAATCCGGCGAACAGTTGTCATTGAAGATGCTGAGTAAGAAAAATTTATTCATTGTTGTAAATATTTATTTACCAAAATATGTATATATAACCACGAATTCATATCATATTTTGCAGATCTTATACACTTGATTGCACTTTTTGGGACAACTGGGCACTCATGTGGAATGAATACGCCAACAGGCTTGAAGATATTGGTCATTTAGACATCCTTTTTATGCTAGGAAAGATTAAATATTGGGATAGTAAGTTTACGAACATGCTTTTTTAATTTTATAATACATTAAAGTATAATTTATGCTTTCACTTATGATGATATAAAAAATAACAATTGACAGATAAACCATCCGTGCATAATGCGTTATTTGGGAGCAAGATATACATTAACAGGAAAATACCTCAATTATTGTCTTTTCGAGAAAGGTAATTTATTTTACATTAACAAATATGAGTTTTAATATGAGTTTTAATAAGGTTTTTTATGTATACACAAAATTTTTAGGGTGACACATACTGTTATTTGATGACACGCGTACAGAAACAAGGTTATTGAAGCACATTATGCTCTTTTAGTGACAAGGTTCTTAAATGAAGGCGTGTTTGGCTAAGCATATTGGAGGAGTGTTATAGCTTATTACCAACTCTAATAGTCTAATGTAAGAAGCCATGTTTTGACATAAACAAGGTTGATTTGAGACTGTACACTTGTACAATTGTATACATAAAGGTTACTTTAAGTCTAAATGATCCCTGCAGTAATCTGCAAGTTGAGTTGTGTAGAAGGCACCTTCACCTGAAATGTCTTTGAACTGTTTTTCCAAACTTTTCATTGCATTCATACACAAACACGACATTTGATCTTATTTATATTATCCAACACAAGAATGTGTACATGTTTAATGTAGGGTTATTATACAAAAAAGTCACTAAAGTTTGCGGGAAATTTGTCCTAAGTCACTATAGTTTAAAAGTTGTCATTCAGGTTACTCAACTTAACGAGTTTATTATATGGGTTACTCAACGTTTAAAAAAGTGACATTCTTGTTACTACGAGGGTGGGCAACCGGATGATTACCGGTTCTCTTGTCCACGCTATCACTATAGTTTGAGATGTTACAAGCAAGTTACTATAGTTCACGGGTTTATTAAATAGGTTCTTGAACTTTTAAAAAGTTACTATCCGTTTTATACATTTATGTATGTTTTATTTGTTTTCGTATTTTTACGCTTTTCTCCATTTCGCACGCGTTTTATACGTATTTATACGTTATGTACGCTTTTATTTGTTGTCGTTCTTTTTTAAGTTTTTTCCATTTCGCACGTTTTGTATATTTTCGTATGTTTTTACGTTTCTATCCGCTTTTATCGTTTGTGTATGCATTTCTCTTGTCGACATTTTTACGTTTTACATTTTTGTATATATGTTTGTCCATTTTCGTACATTTTGTATGTATTTATCCGCTTTTATATATGTGTGTACGTTTTCTCTATACCTTTTACGTTTCATACATTATTGTATGGTTTTGTTCATTTTCATACATTTGTATGTTTTATATGGTTTTATGTTCTATCGTTTTATCTTCTTTAAAGGTTTGTATGTTTTATACGTTTTACGTATAAAATGTAAGAAAACGATAACAACATCCAAAACGATAATAACATCCTAAAATGTATAATAACGTATGAAAACATATCAAAACAAAAAATTACTTCCAAAAAAGTCTAACAACGTCCAATTATGTAAAAAAAATAACAAATAAATAAAAATAAAAAATACAAATGTGTGCAAAATTGTAAAAAAAGTGCAAAAACAGACAAATATGTAAAAGAATGTAAACGTATAGTAACTTAAATGAACATTTTGACAAACTTTAGTAACTTATTTGTATATTAACTCATTTTTTTTAATATAAATGAAATCTAAAATATTTGCCACGTAGTATTATTACCGGTAATTCTAGGTTACCAAAACAAGAGTAACAAATATAACCGGTCACAATAAGTTGAGTAACCTGAATGACAACTTTTTAACTAAAGTGTCTTAGGACAAATTTCTCGCAAACTTTAGTGACTTTTTTGTACAATAACCTTTTAATGTACTTTGTTTTTGCTAAAATCTTTCATCTATTAATTCACATTTTAGTATTCTTAATTCAGTTATCATATGTTTGTATTCTTTATGATTTTTTACATAGTTCTTTTAATCATTATCAAGTAAACTCATGAAGCTAGCCCGTCCATTAAGATGATGATTGTAAAGAAACACAAAAGACACATTAGTTTAATCTGACCGCGATGCACCAAGTATGACTGCAACGTATTATTACCTAATTAGCGATTGATACACAAGATTTGATCATTGTTTAAAATACATTTATGACCCATTAAGGTGACACTTTTTTATATCTAAAATGATGGTTTTGTTCGATATTGTAGGCATTGGGCATAAACTAACTTACCAAGAGGACCTTTTTGGTCCACACATTTTGTAAAGATGGACAAAGAGCTTTGCATATATATGTTCGTATTATACTGGTATGTGTATGTGTACTGTTTTTGTTTGGCAAACTCATATAACATGTATATCTCATATAAATACAAAACCCCACTTTTGTTTTGATAGGACTTGAACCACAACTTATTGGCCAAAGCCATTTATCAATAGTTATCTCATGAATCTCATTTTCTAGTTAAACAAAATAAGCCCCATATTATCCATTTGTAAAGAAGATTCAGACAGGCCAAAGCTTTCAGCAAAAGGGCCCAATGATCTAATTTTTGCTTTTGATCTTATTATTTTTCTATCATAAACTTAGGATTTGAAGAATCCAAAATTTAGTTCATCATATAACAACTCTTTATTTAGACTAGTATTCAGCAATTTTATCATCTTTTTCTTTTATCACATTAGAAAATAAACACAAATCTGTGGCATCTCCAACTTTGTTTATTCCAGTAACTACAAATATAGAGGAGAAACATAATATTTATTTCAAATTTTACAAACATAAAGTCTGATGCAAATGTTTTTTCTTCTCATCATAGTAAACACATGTAAATATGTAATAGAAGCTAATAGGTGTTGTTATTCTCATCATATTTTGCACGCCACAAATAATAATATTAAAATTAAAACTGTCGAAACACTAGAAACAAAGTACAAACAACAATAAAAATCTTAACTGATACAAGGATTGACAATTCTTACCAAATTTTGAAAAGTTGTATAAAATTTAAAAGGTAGCTCATTAACAAGATTGTTGAAAAGAAACCAATCGGAAAACCGATCCATGTTCCTTCCCAAAATATCCGTGATAGATCCTCCTCTTCCTCGACTCTTCCTTCCGATGATGGAATATCCTCCGGACATTCGATTTTAATCTGCATGCCGCATAATCCACTGTTATTTTGAAAATAACTCAACTCATCCATAGTGTCCATTTGTCGATCATGAGGAATTCTACCCGTCAACATGTTGTTGCTCACATCTAGAACTGTGAGGTTGCCAAGCTGACCTAGTGATTGAGGAATCGAGCCCGAGAGTTCATTATGTGAAACATCCAAGCTCTCTATGCTCACTAGATTGCCAAGTGATAATGGAATGTTCCCAGAAATCTTGTTGTGTGATATGTTGAGCTGTTTTAGAGCTTTGAGATTGCCTAATGATGCTGGTATTTCACCAGAAATGATGTTGTCCGACAAGTCCAACAAAACAAAGTAACGCGGGTTGCGTAGGCGTTGAGAAGATTTCTTCCAGTCCACTACTAAGTTTCGAAGCGAGTCTTCACTGTAACGCCCGCGGGATATAGGATTCCATGATGCTGACATATTCATTATTGGAAGGTTCGCCATCTGTCGTGGAATGCTTTCAGTTAGGTTGTTCCTGGAAAGATCAAGAATTCGAAGAGAAGTGCACATGGAAATATTGGTCGGGATATATCCGTTGAGGGAAGTGTTTCTTAGGATAAGGATTTCAAGAGAAGTAGGGAATTGAGAGAGAATATCTTGTAAATTTCCTGTGATAATGCTGTTATGAAGATCAAGAACTCTAAGGTTGACTAAATTAGTCAAACCAAAAGGCAGACTGCCAGAAAACTTATTCCCGCCTAAATAAAGAATTTCGATATATCTATGAAAATTGTCGATCTTACCAGAGAATTCATTGTTAGACAAATCCAGGCACCCAACTCCCAAAAAGGTAAACTGTCACCATAGAATCTATTTCGGGACAAGTCGAGTACCAATAATCTCGTTAAATTGAGATGGATTTTGGGATTAGTCCTGAAAATGATTTTCTGAAACCGCAAGATAACGGATACTTGTGGCGTTACCTATGTTTTCTGGCAACTCCCCTGAAAAATTGTTCCGGGACAAATCAAGAACCTCTAACAAATCAGATATAAATAGGCGAGGCGGGATTGATCCGATGAGGTTGTTATCTGAAAGAATTATTGTTTCGATGTCATTCATCTCAGCCAGCCAATGTGGGAATCTTCCCTCCAATTTATTCCCGCTCAAATCAAGCTCATACAACTCTTTTTGTGATGAAATCCATTCAGGAATTTGGCCTGAAATTCCACAAGAAGGCATTGACATACTTTGAAGACTACATCTTGGAACAACCTTAGTTGTGTTATTCCAAATCAAGTTGCTTCCCTTTTCACCAATGGACAATACTTCTAGAGTTCTGATTTTGAATAACGAAGTCGGGATCTCTCCGGCGAGCATGTTGTCATCGAGTTGAAGGTACTCTAACTTGCTCAAGTTTTGCATCGATGATGGTATCGGGCCTGTTAACTGGTTACTACTCAGGTGCAGATAAGTCAAGTTGGTTAGTCTTCCTATGGAGGTTGGAATTTCCAATGATAAAGAATTTTCAGACAAAAATAGTGATTTTAATTTTGTGAGGTTTGCAATTGATGATGGAATTCCACCGGAGAAACTATTATTTTCTAATGAAAAATACCATAACTTTGTTAAATTTCCAATCTCTTCCGGTATGTTTCCCCAAAGAAAATTATTATCCAATGACAGTAATTCAAGATTTCGAAGCTTACCAATTTCAGGCATCAAAGATCCCCCGAGATTATTGCCACTAAGACGAAGATCTCGAACCGATTCGAGTTCGAAAAGTTGAGCAGGAATTGGACCCTGGAAATTGTTATAACTTAACCACAATGTAGTCAATTTTCGAAAAGAACCCAGTTCAGGCCCTAGTTTTCCCTCAAGTAAATTGTAGCTCATGTCCAAGTAACGTAAACTTGTTAACTGGAAAAGTTGGCTGGGGATGGAACCATTGAAGTTGTTCAACGTCATGTCAAGATGAAGCAGTTTGGTGAGATTACCAAACCCTTCTCCTGGGATCTCGCCTTCAAAATTATTCAGCGAGATATCAAGTAATTCAAGTGACCGGATACGAAAAATCGGACTCAAGATTTCAGAAGATATCAAAACTGGAGGGATGGTAATAACCTCATTTAGCTGAAGCTCGGTAACACTTCCGGTTCCGGAGCAATTAACACGGTTCCAAGAACAACAATCAGAAGCAGGATCCCATGAGTCTAGGTCTACATATTGAGTGGAATTGTAGATGGCGGTGAGGGTGGATTTGAAGTGTAGCAGTGCTTGCTTTTGATGAACGGGACAAGAGAATGATGGGATTATAATGGAAGTGAGTATTAACAGGATGGATAACATTAACTTTAACATTGGTGTGCTTGCCATGGTGGATTTTGGTGGTTCTATATTTGATTCATATGTGCTTGTGTGGTGGTTATTATAAAGGGAATGGAAAATTAAAGTGCACTATCATTTCTGTGTAACAACGAGAAACAACGTGTGGTTATTCAAGCCCCACCATCAACTTATGGTGGTACGGATGTCTTTAAATTATATATATATATATATATATATATATATATATATATATATATATATATATATATATATATATATATATATATATATATATATATATATATATATGATATCTTCTATTTTATTACTGTAACATTGTTAATCTGAATAATCCTTATGTCTCAAAATTCACCTGTTCCATGATACTTTACGTAATTTATCTTGTTTACATCGTTCGTTTTAAACGCATGTTACATTGATTTTAAGAAAATCATACAACTAAGTATAATAATTGCAAAAATTGTAATGCCATTTTTTCTCGACCACGCATTACAAATTATTGTCCCAAAATTTCTTTTTCTAAAAGGTGGTGTACAACTGGTTTTACAAGTTGACTGACATCCTTGATTTGACACAGGAGACACCGGATAATTGAAAATTCGGATCCGGAAACTTTTGTGGTGGTTGTGGTAGTTGTGTTGGATATTGTATGTGAAAGGGTGGTGAGATACCGGATAATTGGAAATTCGGATCCGGTGTTAAATGGTGAATGCTTTCTTGGATTCGGGATCTTGTGGTTTTGGAGTTAAGAGTTTTCTTATATACATTGTAAGTTTAATATGAGAAGTACGTAGTATAAAAAGAAAATAGTTTGAATTTATGTATAAAATGGTGAAATGAATGGGGTATTTATAAGGTAAAGGGTTTAGATTTGAAAAGTTATTATTTTTTTAATAAAATCCAAACGGTCATTTTTTTTAAAGAGACTTGTGACTAAGGTCGAGTTCCCGACCCACATCACCTATGACCCTCAGCGACCGAGAATGGCACAACAAGGACGATCGATGCCGACCTGAACGACCAAGTCGGTCGAGCCCCTTATCGTGGGTAGCCTAAATGTGGTACAACTGGTTTTACAAGTTAACTGACATCCTTGACTTGACACAGGAGACAATTGACAACTGTACAAGACGTTTACTTGACTTACGCTTTACAAGACGTCAAAGAAAAAGACTTGGACTTGATGGAAAATAAAGTCCCATCAGCTTTTCATGCAAATTATTGGACTTGGTATTTCTAGTAATTGGCTACATACAATGCATACAGTGGAAGCGGATTGAACTATGCTTAGAACTAATGTTGTAAAAGAATTTAATGCTCAGTGAATTGTTCAGTAAAATATTTGTTTATGTTCGTTTATTTATTAAATGAACAATATTTTTCATTCGTTTTAGTAATTAGGTACATACCCGAATGCATGTAGTGGAAGCGGATTGAACTATGCTTAGAACTAATGCTCTAAAAGAATTTAATGATTTCAATAAGTGTTTAGCAAAAAAATTTGTTTACGTTCGTTTATTTATTAAATGAACAATATTTTTCATTCGTTTTGTTAAATGAACGAAAATGAATAATACGTTTTTTTGTGTTCGTTAACGTTTGATTATGTGTTTATTAACGTTCATTAATGATCATTTATTTGTTTATATTCGTATATGATATTTTTTCATTGTACTAGTATAATTTTAAAGCGGGTTTGTTTAAACAAAACAACACTTATAAAACAAAATATTATGCATAATTTATTAAATTTTATGTTAGTTTTTCTACGTTCATTTATGTTTGATCGTTTAGGGTTCATTTAATGTCTTGATGAACAAACATAAACAAACATGTGATGTTATCAAATAAGTATTATATTTAGACATCATGTAACAGTCTCCTTTTTAGTTCTGTGATACTAATCAAGCATGTAACAGTTAGGCGGTTTGTTAATTTGGACTTTGTTCGAACATTTCATATTTTAGTGTAAGTCTTTGTATTACAGTAGGAATACATGTTTCATGTTTGTTATTTTTAATTTCAGGTGTAAATTCTATGTATTGTCTTAGCAAAGATCCATAACACTAACTTTAGCATTGGTATTTGGTTCCGTGTTGCCGATGGTGGTTCTATAAATCGTATATTTGATGTGCATATGGCCAAGTTCATGGTGCAATTGTAATTGATGGCTTGCCAACTAAAATTTTCATTAGTTGCATCACTTATATATAGCAACACATATATAGAACACTATGATACATATCAGTATCAAATGTTTATGGAATGCTGAAAATAGAAATAAAACAAGGCTATGTGAGGACAACTCATTTAAGAGAATTAGATCATTTAAGAGAGATTTTGTCATAACAATTTTATTGGAAAAACACTGAACCAATCAGATTGCTCTATTTTGACACTCAAGCAACGTGGTTGGGCAATAAAAAATCAAAATTATCTTTAATTAATTCGGTCAAACTCAGTTCAGGAACAAAAACCTGTATAAAAATGTAAGTGTCGCATTGAAAAAAAAAACTGCAATAAAAGCGGGCCTAAATTGTGAAAGTCAAAGAGCTAACCCATCATTCCAGATTTTGAATATTCAATTTGTTGTTTTTATTTGAAATTGATATAGTGCTTAAAATAATATGTCAAAAGGGTTTGTATTTTTGGCTGTTATTTTAGGTGATTATTATCTTTATGAATGTAATGCTCTTATAGATGATGCAATTGAAAATAAGAATTGCATAGTTATGAAAATAAGAATTACAACTTTGGTTATAAGTTAAATTTTAGTATATGGTTGCTAATGAAGGGTCTTACTTTGAGTCGCAACCAATGGCTCTTTACGAGTGGTATGACTTTTTTTCCCTTCTCATATCACCTAATTTAGTTCCAGTGTGTTTTGTAAAGTACTACATTTGGTATTAGTGGAACTTATGAGTTTACCTTTTAGTATGATATAAGCCGATTATATTCTTCTATTTTTTACAAGTATCTACTATTAGCATTAAGAAAAAGTGATGGTCAATCATGTATTAGGAACATTGTATCATATTATAGAAAATGTAATATAGTAGTAACCGGGCTCGCGGATTGGGCTAAGCTAAAATTTTAGCATGTTGTAGTAAGCTAGTCTTTACTTAAATTGTAATCCATGTCCAATCCACAACCAAACTCAAGCCCATTACAAGGCCCAAAAGAGTGGCGCCTAATATGTATAAAAGCCCACAAAATGGCTCATTTGTGATGTATGCTTGAGAGTTTAAGTGTGTGTTTTAGGAGTGTGAAACAAAGTTCCAAGTTTTCTCACTTTCTCTCCTCTTTACTATCTCACGTCAACATCCTCTTCTCTAGTTTGTGTGTTTTGATTGATCAATATAGATTCTACAATTTGTACCAATCGCCTAACAATGATTTAGGAGTGTGTGTTTTGTGTTTTGGAGTTTGGAAAGAATTTTTCTTCGCTTTCTTTTGACTTTTTACTTGTTTTGGCACTTTCATCATTCAAGCTTTTAGCTTTGTGTTTGTGTAAGTGTTTGAGACAAGTTCTAACATGTTTTAACTCAAAATCTCACAAACGTGACTTTTTGTTAATTTATTACCTTCCGAGTTTTTTTTTTTTTTTTTTTTTTAATCATCATCATCAAAAGGTACCGATCTTAGTGTGTTTTAATATAAAAGTTTGCATTTTTATGCTTCTTAAATAGTTTCTAAACAAGATTATGCAAGAGTTTTGGAACAAAGATGTTTGAAAAGGTGTTTTATATCGATTTGAAGAGCTTAAAAAACTGCATTTTTGAGTTTGATAACTCCAAACTTTTTAGTTTGTATCTTGCATTTTTTTCGAGTTTCAAAACCCTTTTTGTCCGAGTTTTAAAACCCTTTTTGTCTGAGTTTGGGTACCGAGTTTTGGTCACCGAGTTTCGTTCCGGAATAGACTTCCGAGTTAAGGAAAATTTAGATTTCTCTGAGTTTTGAAGGTAAATCTGAATGCGACTATATTTGCATTTACCGCTATATAAATTCATACGTACGACAGGATTGAACTAAACATTGCGGCTGTTTTTTTATATTCTAAAACACGTATGCAGTTTTTTATTGTATTTTTCTGCCAGCTATTGTGACAATTAACATCAAGATGATAATATTTCTAATGAAAATATTGAAACCGTAAACTCTATGATGAAGGTAAACTGAAGCCCAACTATCTTTGCGATTACCAATAGACAAGGTGATACGTATATAGGAAATGTTTTCTATATGCGGCCGTGCTACGCCATAATTGGGTTGATCTAGATTGCTTATATTCTATTTGTTCTTGGAATAGGTGTTGCTTTCTGGCGATCCGAACATAGAGCCTTCTTAGAAAATGGGACAGGTATGAGCTACATAATTATAATCGCGCATTTAGTTGGCTGCGTGCAGCCATGTTTTCGTCAGCTATTTATGAAATTGTTGATGGCGAACACCTTATGCATCTTTAGATAATTGGTTTTGTTGAATTGTTTGTGTCGATTTAGAGGATTTGCTTATATTTTACTGAATTGTACATGGGTGATATTGTTGAAACAAATGCAGGAAAATGATAATAAAGGACAAGTTGGAGTTTGATGTGCAAGTAAGGAAAATGGATCAAGGGTGCAGAGTTTGGTTGGTTGCTGAAATTATATACTTGGAACATGTAGAAATACTTCATTACCAATATGTATGATTTCCTTTGCTCATTGAAGTTCACTTAATATTAAATTGAAACACATTCAAGTTCGCTACTAAGGATAGCGAACACCCCCGCCGCAACGCGGTGGGCTCCTGCTACTCGTTGTTAATAGTAGACAAGAACTTTCAGAATAAGAAATCCCAAACACCCCATGAATGTAGGGATGGATGGGCTTCAAGTATTATTATTTTGAGTTCTTAAAATTAAATTTGATTTTTTTTAGAATGACAATTTTTTCACACCGTATCTCGCAATTATCTCACAAATGTCTCCAGCGAAGCTTGAACTCACAACCTCTAGGTTTGTGGACAACTCACATACCACTAGACCAAAGACCTTGGGTTTAAATTTGAATCTGTAGTCATTGTTTTCCGTTTCATACTAAATGCAAAAGGGTCTCACATTATAGCTTTACCTCTTTTTGTAGCTTAATTTTGATAGACATTTACTCTGACCATTCCATAAATTGTCGTCCAAAATATTAGGTAGATTAGTGTAAAAATAGGCAGATCAAATGTATTGGGTAATCGGTCAAGTTGAAAAGTTTTTAGTAGGTCTCAAAATGGGTTGGTCGGGTTGGCTACCCAAAAGAATTGGTAATATGAACGAATAAATCCAGATCCCCAAAAGGTAGTACAACAACTAATACATGTAGGGATATGTAGGAGTGTATTTCGAGAAAAAAGTTATGAAATTTTTTGTGTTTTCATATTTGTATTTGCTCAAGACTTTGCTATTAAGTTTATGATTTTGGATATGTAGGAGTGTTTATCCATGAGATTAACATATATCATCTACACAGGCGGAGCTATGAAGGGGCAAGGAAGGGTGGTGGCCCCCCACAATTTTGTGCCCTAATGTATTTTTGTTGTATTTTACATGATAAAAAATAAACATTACATTTTTTACCCTCTTAAATCATGAGATTTACAGGTTTAGCCCTCCCACAATTTATAGTCTAGCTCCGCTACTGATCATCTGCACAAGATAACTAACATTTCCTAATTCCGAGGGAAATGTCCTTTACATAGTTGATTATGTTTAACTTTTCATGTTAACCGTTGTTAGTTTTTTACAGTCACGACAATATTGGCAGGGACGGAGCCAGGAACAAACATGACCGGGTGCACAGATTTTTTTTACACCGTAACATAATTGAGTTTAATATGCTAACTAATAAGACTAAAAACACATTTCATTGGACCAGGGTCATTTTAGATACATTTGAGAAAAATCGATGCTTTTTTATTAAAATTAACACTAAATCAAAAAAAATCCATAGGTGTCAAGGACACCCACGGGACCCCCTTTAGCTCCGTCCCTGAATATTGGCGACCTATAACATACAATCTCAACCATTCTTTTTTATGACTACTAAAGATATCAATTACCCAATTCAAATGCATCATCATTCCATTAAAACTCATTATTCCTATTTAGATATTTGGGATTGGGATCATTACTTTAGAGCATTCGGTAATACAAACGTGGAGGGTTGCGTTACGATGAGCTGGAGTTGCGTTAAGCAGCATCACTGCACCATTCTTTGGGTGTTATGCCCTGCGTTAAGCCTAACGTTAACGTGGTAATGTGCGTTAACTCGTATATGTGGACAAAAAACGAATTACAAAACCACCCCATGATTGAAATTAGTTGTTTTTGTATTTTTGTAATTTTGCGGTGTGTGTATTCTTGAGTGTGTGTTTGTGTTTGTTTTCACTGTGTGTGTAGTGTGTGTACAACAAGAGAGGGATAAAAAAGATGATATACAACTAAACTTTGCAGTTTAGTCCCTATGGTAGTGTGGCATTTACATTTTAGACCATGTGGTTTTTGTAGCATTTTTTTTATTTAAGTTAATAACATTTTTATTTAGGTTTTTATGTGGTGGTTTTTTTAATTCGTAACATTTTTTTATTTTGTATTGCAAATTTTTAAGTTTATTAATGAATTATTAGGTTGTTGAATGAGTTAAATAGTTAAGGGGTTAATTTGTAAAATGTAATTTTTTAAAAGGTAAGTCCCAAAAGGTGGTGTTATGATAAGGGGTGTTTTTTTGTTATTAAGGTTAAAAATATTAAGCTGGTGTGGCACTGACGTTGGGCGATGTTAACTCATAACTTGAGTTATGACACCCATTGCTCTTATTGTGTAATTCGAGCTTTTGTGTTAATTTCCATCTAACACCATTATTTTTTATGTTTATATTATTTTGTTAATTAAACTAAATTTTGTCTATTAATTTCATCTTAGTTTTCAATAGCATAAGTAAAGGAGTTTAATGTACAACTATGCATTTTGTCTATTAATTTCATTTTGGATGATAGGTACGCAAGAATGGAACCCCACTGACACTTGCCCTGAGCAAGCTATCAAGATGAGGACAAATGCAAGGCCAATCTCTTTTCCAGGTATCAGTTATAACTTTTTAGTAGAGTATATTTTTGTGAATTTTTCCTCGCATTTATCCTTATCATGGAAAAAGTGTCCCATGTTGAACCATGACCTTATCCGCCTAATGTTGTGGAATAAGCGCGATAATATCCCACCGATTAGGTAAAGAGTGTGAATCTTTCAACACCACAACTATACCCCAAATTAGCTTATTGAAAATTTGACAATATCAAACTAAACAAGAGAATGTAACAGCAACAAATTATATATTTCTCAAACTATTGAAACATATACTACTACAACAAAGAAAGGAAGAAAGAACTAACTACACAAGATTGCTTGTGTGTGTTTTTGGTGTACTTGAAACCAAATGCAAAGACTTGTATATATAGGCTTCAAAACATCACAAGGTGCTAGCAACTTGACTCCTCCAACTTGCATATATTCTTTCAACTTGTAGATTTGCAAATCTTTGTTGAGATATGATAGAGCCACTTGCTAACATTCACTAAATCAAATATGAGCTATAACCAACAAATCTCCACCTTGGCGAATATCAGTTCTTCAATCTTGACTTCAACCATCTTTGGTGGAGTCTTCAAACCAATCTTCAACTTTTCACAACATTGATCAAGTCCAAACAGTAATTGAACTTGATCCCAGCTAGTACTTTAGTCAACATATCTGCGGGATTCTTAGAAGTATGGATCTTCTGGATTCTGACTCCACCTTCTTCCAGTATCTCTCGTATGAAATGATACCGAACATCAATGTGCTTCGCCCTTGCGCGATAAACTTGATTCTTCGCTAAGTGAATTGCACTCTGACTGTCAGAATGCATCGTGACAAATTTCTTATTCATGTATGCCGTAAGGCACTTTCTCCATGTATGCCCTCTCTGCATCATTTTTAGGTGACATAGCAACACTAATCTTAAATCGAGAAGCTGATATAGTTCCAATAATTGTTCCAATAATTGTCCTAAGCGCATACGCCATAACTTCACGGCTTCTGAATTTCTATCACCATCGGTAACAGCTGATATAGTTCCAATAATTGTTCTACCCTTATAGTGATACGCGTTGTTTATTTTACGAATACCCTTCATTACTACAAGTACGCCATAGATGATCTTCATAACCCCATCCTTTGCTCTTACTTCGAATCCTTTAGATTCTAAGGTACCGACGGAAATGAGATTCTTCTTCAACTTTGGCGAATAACGAACACCTTTCAAGGTCACAATTGTTCCATCTTCATTATGCAATCGAACGGAACCAATCCCACGAGTAGTGAGGGAGTTTCAATGCCAGATAAACAACTTCCTCATGTTCTTCAAAATTACTAAACCACTCGATGTGGTGTAATATGATGGCTACATGGAATCTAATTGCCATATATCAGAAGCATTCTTTGTTGACGATGTTGCAAGTGAGAGATCTGATTATAGCCAAAATATACTTTCTAGCACATTGTTAAACCTTTGCAACTGTTTTTTTAACTAGCAAAAATATACGGAGTAGTATAGTGTCATTACTCGTATAGTAATTTGTCATGACTCATGTTTTTCTACTCTTTTTCTTGGATTTTATATTCCTTTCTTGGCCTTTTAAAGAAACTTTTCTTATTTTGATAACACCTAACGGTGTTTTTTTTATGGTGTGTTTGATTAGTTCCGAAAGAATTATTCCTTTCATTTTAAAATTATAATTCTTATTTTAATTTTAATATATTTTAAAATAATAGTTGTCAATCAAAAAAAAAAAAAAAAGGTTGGGTAAGATAATATCTAATTTGTTGAAGAGTAGTTTTACTTTTTTTAAACTGTATGTTGTTTGTCTATGCTGTTTGTCCGAAGATAATAATTTTAAGACGAAATAATGATTTTTTCATGCACACAAAATTTGTAAAGATCATATATTTAATAGTTTGTTTGTATCAAACATCGAGATTTTTTATTTTGACTTGTCAACTTTAGTATACATGTCTACTATTAGAGATCCGTTGATCTAAATTGATCGTTAAAAAGATGATTGTCTTTGTTTAAATTTCTACACTTCAAGAGCATGATTATAAACACAATAATTGTGTGATTTAACGGGTAATACTTGTGTATTAACATCTGTCAAGCAATTAAAGTCCCACATTGTTATAATTTTATGTTGTAATAAGTAGCTCATACGTCAACGAATACATATGTATATATAAACATTATATTTTCACAACATTTGGTTTTACAACTTGATAATGCGTTTAAATATGTCATTTTTTTGACCAAGCGTTTAATATGTGTCATTAATCAATTAATTTAGATATAATATACAGTTCTCTACATCTAGGCTAAAGAAATAATCAAATATGCTGTTTTAGAGAAATAAAAAAAATCAAATTCCATATCATATCCTCAGAAAAATGCGATACACGTCTCCAGGATCTGATTTCCACCCATCACCCACATATTTAATTATAAAATTTTGTATGCATCTTTTGTTATTTGTAGTCTAGATACTTTTGTTAGGATTAACTATCTTCAAAGAAGTGGTTTGGAAATGAGTTACTTAATCAAAACATATCAACTCTTAATTAAGATTTAAGGCCGCCCCCAGTAAAGGCAAATGATCGATTGGATCGATCGATCTCCACTCGATCGTTTTACTGTGGGAAAGTCGACCGCAAGTTTTTTTTTTATGATTTCGGTCGTCTATACGATCGACTAAACTACGCACATAAAAACAAAACTCTCACTTTCTAATTAATTTTATTAAAGGTCGTCTTTACTGAGGCACCCAATCGCCTGAAGGTTCAGAGTAGAGAAACGGCGTGGTGAGAAAATGAGAGATTGACCCTCCTTCAAAGCAGCCTAAGGTCATTTACATATCAAACTTATCTTATAAGGGATCAATCTTCACCTTTCATCTTTATTTGATCTAATGGATGAGATTAATCTCAACAATTTTAAAAACGCACTTTCATTTTTTTTTCCTTTTCAAATATTAATATCTTTCAAACCGTTAATCGTTAAGCGAAAAAAATATACACCATTATAATGAGCATTTAATTATCTTTCTATAGATAGACACTTTAATATACTTTTAACAAAAAAATTTTTTTCGTGTTTTTCACGTTTTGTTACGTTTTTTTTTTTGTTTTTATTTCGTTACTGAAATTTGCATGAAAAAATCACATGTGATTAAACATTAATTTGAATATTCTAATAATATCATATGTGATTTAACACTAATATCACATGTGCTATTATTAGAATATTTAAATTAGTGTTTAATCACATGTTATTTTTTCATGCAAATTTCAAGAAAAAAAAAAAAAAAAAAAAATTTTTTGTCAAAAGTATATCTAAGTGTCACTATAGAAAGATAATTAAATGCTCGGCGAGATGGTGTAATTATTTTCGCTTAACGGTTTAAGAGATATTTAAATTAGAAAAAATAGGTAAAATATTAAAATGTTTTTAATATCAACAATTTCTTTTTAGATAAAAGGTGATGACAAATTTTTTGATATGTGAGAAAAGTTTAGTATATGTGGTTTTACTAGATCAATGTGATACCGTCGACATTTTTATCAATTTTATCTAAGAAATATATATGATTTACATGTCTCGTTTTTTATGATTTATGTGACACCAAGTTTATAAGGATAAAATGAATTGTTTAATTGAGGTGAGACGTCACGAATTATAGCTCGATTTATAAAGAATCCAAAAAGAAATCGATCCAGGTTAGATCTTTAAATGACATCATATTTACTTAAAACTTCAATTTCTAGAGCATCAAGTGGTCCAGGTTAGATGGACTTTGATAGGAACACTTGTTTGCTTGACTTGGTGAAAAATATGGTCGTTTCGAAGTATTCGATCCGGTCAACCAACATGAGAGTAAATTAGACGTTCGTCTTTTTGGATAGAGGCATAAAATAAAAATGGAGTTATCATACATTAATAAACATGCCGTAAGAAAAGGGAAACAATTGACACCAAGACTTATTTTGTAAATGAAAACACTACAATCTTTGAACTAATCAATAATATTGGAGTTTTTAGTTCAGTGATACTAATCAAGCATGTAACAGTTAGGCTGTTTGTTAATTTGGACTTTGTTTGAACGTTTCATATTTTAGTGCAAGTCTTTATATTATTTAAGCCTCACATTTGCTATTTTTAATTTCCAGTGTAAATTTATATGTACTGTCTTAGAAAATAACACTAACTTTAGCATTGGTATTTGGTTTTTCATATTGACTGTGGAGGTTTTATATAGGTGAAGTCGAATATCGTAACAAACTTTCTCAAATATATCAATCGTAACATACAAATTTTATTATTTTTGTACGTAATAACTTTCAAATTTTGTTCAATGTCGTAATATTGACAGTTACCAAGTTTTAAAGTTACAACATTGGTCCCTCGCCGTTTGCATCACTTTCACCGTTAGTCATTTGACATTTTTCACTTAAAAAATTACAAGACTGGTCCTTGTAGTTTGCTTTGACTTTCACCATTAGTCCTTTGTCTTTCATCTTTTTATATATCGCTTTTACGCTTTTATACACATTTTTTACATATTTTTATACACGCTTTTACACACGCTTTTATATACATTTTTTTACACATTTTTATACACGTTTTTATGTACGTTTTTATACATGGTTTTATACACATTTTTTACACGTTATTATACACATTTTTTACACATTTTTATAACGGTTTTATGTACGTTTTTATACACTTTTATACACGCTTTATGTACCGCTTTTTATACGTTTTACATGTTTTATACACGCTTTTATATACGCTTTTATATCGTTTTTATATCGTTTTTACATGTTTTATACACGTTTTTACACGTTTTTATATACGTTTTTACGATTTTACGCACGGTTTTATATACACGAAAAACGATATAAAAACGCAGAAAAACGTTTACACACGCTTTATATAAGTTTTTACACATGTTTTATACACGTTTTTACACATGTTTTTATATACGTTTTTTACACATGTTTTATACGTTTTTACACATGTTTTATACACGAAAAACGATATAAAAACGTGTAAAACGTTTTTATATACGCTTTTTACGTGTATATAAAACCGCATGTAAAATCGTATAAAACATGTAAAAACGATATAAAATGTGTGTACAAAACGTGTATAAAACATGTAAAAACGATATAAAAACGTATATAAAACGTATATAAAAACGTGTATAAAACGTATAAAACGGTACATAAAACCGTATAAAAAGTGTATAAAACGTATATAAAACCGTATAGAAATGTAAAAATGTGTATAATAACGTGTAAAAAATGTGTATAAAACCGTGTATAAAAACGTGCATAAAAACGTGTATAAAAACATGTATAAAAACATGTAAACAACGTGTATAAAAATGTATAAAAAAAATGTATATAAAAACGTGTGTAAAAAACAGGTATTAAAATATGTAAAAAAATGTGTATAAAAATGCGTAAAAAACGTATATAAAAAAGATGAAAGACAAAGGACTAATGGTGAAAGTCAAAGCAAACTACAAGGACTGTTACTGTAATTTTTTTAAGTGAAAAAATGTCAAATGACTAACGGTGAAAGTGAATGCAAACGACAGGGACCAATGTTGTAACTTTAAAACTTGGTAACCTGTCAATATTACGTACATTGAACAAAATTTGAAAGTTATTTACGTACAAAAATAATAAAATTTGTATGTTACGTACTTCGGTATATTTGAGAAAGTTTGTTACGTATTCTCAGCCTTCACCCTTTTATATATCGTATATCTGATGTGCATATGGTCAAGTTCATGGTGCGATTGTAACCGATAGACGGCCAACTAAAATTCTCATTATACGGCGGAGTATATAGCAACACATATATGGAACACTATCATACACACATATCAGTACCAAATGTTGATGTGGAATGCTGAAAATACAAATATAACTGGGCTATGTATAATAGAGGATGTGTAAACATAGCACTCATATAAACATGTACGGATTGCATTTTAAACGAAATATTTATACATCAAATTAAATCTCAAAACAGATTACAAGTTAGGAGCTAATACACAAGGTGCACTATAACCCGCAACATACACGATTGATTAACAATTATTATATGGCATTTTCTTAATCTTATTTCATTATTTGAGCGATGCGTATCGTTGTTTGAACATAGTTGAGATGGCTAGAAGATAAATGCACATAATTTTATTTAATTTGAACTATAATGACATTTGTGTTTAGCGAGCAGGCAGCTAGTTCATTAAACAAAGTAAAATAGGAGCCACATATTAAACAATAAATACATGATTTTGTGATTAGCTAGTGTTTAAGGAGATTAACATTCATTGTGCTTGCCATGGTGGATTTTGGTTATGTAATTTTTATTCATTTGTACTAGTAATTGGTGGTTTTCTTAGTCATGACACGCTGAGGCCATGATACTTTATTGAAAATTCGTGCTATTGAAAAACATATATATTTGAGGAAAACTTGTTCTTGTGGGTGACGATGGGCAACCATTAAAACCAGTTGTGACAATGGATGCTACTACTTCTACCGGGCTACTCCATTTGAGCATCTTAAGGGGCCGCATCACGTAAGGAGCTAAAGGAGATGCTTACTGCTATTGGTTATTATTCGAAACCTCCTCAAGATACGAGTGTTCCTATGGCTTCTAATGTTAATGCTACTAGTAGTCCTAATAATGTTAATGATAAGGTTGATACGAATGCACATGGGGCTGTTGGTATTGATGTGTCTGCTTTGATTAAACCAATGTCATTACTATATTAAGTAATATCCAAGTGGGAGCTGAAAGGTTTATGGATATATATTAATATTAGTATGACTGGATTCGAACTCGAGACTTCGGGATTGCACACATTACGTATGAGAATTGATGTTTAGAATAATTAATATATAAATGTTATTATTAATTATTTAGTCACGAAATAAACACTTAACGAATGTTAATATTTAACGAGTTTGGACTAACGGTCGTTAAATGTAACATTAAAGGACTAAGGATGAAAATAGAAGACGAGAAGGATCTAGAACCCCTCTTGGGAGTCCTAGGCTGGTCGTGGGTCTCAAAATCCCAAGGAGGCTTTGCTTGTTCACCAAGTTTAGATATGTATAAATACAAACCCTTGTATTCATTAAATCTAATCTTGGATCACCAAAGAACCCTAACTTCTTCTCCTCTCTCTCCTCTTGTCCTTGGCGATCGTATACCATCCCCACCCAAGGGATTCGATTTTCCAACTATAAGAAATAAGTGTTATGGTTTATTTGTGATTCAAGAACCTAGCTTTTCACATCAAATCGCTACTAATACGTTTGTACAAGAACGAAGAACAAATGCAATTGTGTTTGTAGGTATCTTGGTATTCGACATCTAAAGGGGTCGAATTATATAAACCCTAATTTTAGGGTTTAGGGTTTTGTTCATTATTCTTGATATCGTATGTTCTTGATTTGCTAAAAGGTACGCATGTTCTTTTAATTCGGTTGATTAATTTACAAGTATTATTCCTATTACTTCCGCTGCATGCTTTGATGATGTTTACATGTTTACTGTAATTGTTATGACTAGTAAAACCCAACAGCGGCATCACGAGCCGTTAATATGTTGTAATTAATTACCGAAACACATAAAAATTGAATCTTTATGATTTTTACATGCTTTTATTGGTTTCTAGGGTTTTAAAATTGAAACCCTAATTTTTAATATATGGGTCGAATACCCTTTTATTTTTTAATTAGGTTTTAGTTTTTGTAAAACTTGTAGAAACCCTATGATTGCATGTATATTTTATGTGGTTTTAATGAATAATTGTTATGTGTCATGTATTATGCGTATCTTGGGATTATAATTGTTATGAGGAATCCATAGTGGAACATGCATGTTTTGTCATGGATTATTGTTTTATTATTTGTTAAGTGATATACACATGTTTATTAATTTGATAATTATTGAATTGGGGAAGACCTCAATTAAACTAATAAAAATTCGTTATGTGCTATTTGGTATGCTATTTGATATACTATTGACTTTGGCTTACACAATCAACTTGTCGATGCATGTGGCTCACTTACCTTGTAGGTGAAAGCCCTAGTTGATGCATGCATTTTTTAAGCCTATAATTGTTTATTAGCTTTTATCGAAATAATTATGCATGTGGCTAATTGTTTTACATATGTTAAATTGTTAAGTTATATGTATATTATTTGAGTTCATTTTAATTTTTATTAAAGTGTCTTTTGTTTATATTGTATGGCACGTTGTAAGCAAAAAGGGTTTTTTGAGAATAGAAAATTAAATGGACTAAATAATGGCGAAATTTGATTTGTTTTCTAAGTATTAAATCTTGAACTTTTAATCGATAGATGCGACTGTACTAAATGGTTTGAACGGCTCACCCACTAGAACAAACTCAAAAGGGGGTTCAAAGAAGTGCGACAACACACCGAAAGGATGTCCAAGGTTATGCTTGGTACTTACCGGTCCTCTGCCTCCCGTGTGCGTTCGATTGGAGCTACCTAGTATAACTATTCTATGTACGAAGCATCTTAGTGCAAAGTTGTAAGTTTCTCAATGCATCGATTAAACTTTGTAGAATTTAATCTTAGCAATTTAAAACTATAAGTACGGTTTTGAAATTTTTTAAGTTACGAAGATGTATGC
Organism: Chrysanthemum lavandulifolium; assembly: GCA_022545495.1. Taxonomy (NCBI): domain Eukaryota; kingdom Viridiplantae; phylum Streptophyta; class Magnoliopsida; order Asterales; family Asteraceae; genus Chrysanthemum; species Chrysanthemum lavandulifolium. The sequence continues at coordinate 288,346,228 of CM040242.1, forward strand.
ATCCTTCTTCATACATAAGTTTTGATTACACATCAAAATTGTACCCTTTAAAAATTTATGTTTGCCATCTAATGATATGAAACACTTGAAGTTGTAATTTTTGTTATGTGAGACCTTGAACTAGATTACAATAACAAGGTGAATCTTTATGTTGTGTGAGACCTCATCTTAAATAATTTGCAGTTTCTAAATTAGACAACTTAATTAAGTTAGTTAGTGAGACCTATAACTTAAAGCATAAGATGGGATAAAACATGCTTACGTTTTGCATAATTGTTTTGGCAAAAATTGTAAATCCCATATTTTCTAGGAATTGAAAACTTGTTTGTCAATTATTGTTCTTCGACAATTACCTATTCTATACTTTCATCACTAGCAGATCAACTGATGTGGTGAAACTATGATAATGAGGGTCCTAGATTCAAGGAAAATTCTATGGTTAATATGAATATTGACCTAAGGGTATTTTATTTTCTTGAAAGATTTAATTATCGAAAATACTAAAAATTGAATTTTGTTAATTCTTTTGATTGTATTAATGCAACATTAAACCGTAAGCGTGGTTTGGGCTTTGGTAAATTGATCTAGTTCGTTTTCAAACAAATGTTTGATCAAGAAAATTTACTAAAGACAACATAAACTCTTTTCCATGGAAGAAGAGTGAGACTCAATCCTATTCCTTTTCATGATTGAGAAAGGTATGTTAGGAACATTAGAATTGTCTAAATTCTAATATAACTCATAGCAACTTTAATAGTTAAGAAAATTGCACACCATGTTTTCCTTAAGAGATTTCATTACCCTCATTGGTGATTGAATTCTTATATGACATTTTGGTCAACTAGAAAACATGTTTGACATTTTACGAGTTATTAAATTAGAAGCTAGATTAATTACCGCAAAATTGGTAAAAGACAAACTAGTATAGTTTATCTAGTTGTTTTGCTTTGACCAATTAAAAGTGCTACTCACCATTGTGGGGATAGTAGACCTATTAAGGAAGAAATTGCATGCTCAATTTTTCAAGTTAATAGCATGATGGATGATCCATCATCTACAGAGTAGAATACACTCTTTTAGTACCTAAGTAATTGTTACGAATGGTCTTTGAAAGTGGTAACAACGTAATAGCACACTATTTTCACCGGTTAATGAAACACTCACAATGTTGTCAAATCCAGTGGGAGTATGGTGTATTACTGAATAAGACATTATTGCAACGTTGTCTAATTCAGTGGGAGTTACAAGATTTATTATCTTGGTTGTAACTCAGATTATTTCTAGATTTTCTTGAAATAATACATTTCGTTCAAAAATGTAGACATTCATATTCTCAAGGATAGTCATGAACGTTTCCTTGATAATTAAGTGGTCCTACATCTACTTGTAATGCTTATATATCTATGACACTATCATATTGCTCACATAAACAAACGAATGTCATGGTGTTTATCTTCTATATGATGTTGTTCTATGCACAAGTGGGAGAAGTATTTATTGTGTGCAAAGGAAAAACACATACAAATATGATTAATGCATTCTCTTGATCGTAAGGTAAGAGATTAACGTTCTAATAAGATTGACTTGTTTAGAACATGTGTCAAGATCATAGCATAGACTACTTTTATGTCTTATGTCATTCAAATTATAGAAACACTTGAGGTTACATTTTAGGTTAAGTGAGATCTTGGCTAGATTGTAATCTCAAGGTAAATCTCCACTTGTCGTGGGATCGGGCGTTGATGCTTTTGCAGTTTCTTAAGTTGGACACTTCAAGGGATGACATAATTAAAATAAAGTAATCTAATGCTACTTTAAATTTGTGTATTCTTTAAATGACATAAATAGTTTATTAACTTGAAAATTAATTAATTGAAACTATGGCGTGGTGTTCATAATAACTTTAAATTATACATGGTTATGTGTTTCTGTATAAACTCACAAACAAGAAGTCTTTTAAAGACTTATAATATAAAGTAAGATATTATAACTGTTATGTCTTTTGACTTGGTCAAAGAATACTTTTGTTATAAAATATGCAATTGGCTCGAATATTCTATTATACCATTAAGTTGACTTAGTTGGTAAATAGGTAGACCAAAAGAAATAAGTTTATCTTAGATATTGTTAGATTGTCTTACAATATTAATTCTAATGAAATACTGTATGTATATGGTAATGTCAGTTAGAAGAATCAAACTTTTGTCATACTATTTGATTCAAGATAACTATATCCTCTTTCTTCCAAAAGTTACCAAGGTTTAGAAAATTGAGTATTGATTGGATGTACTTAATAAAATTCAAACCTAGAAGATTATTAAGACACCGTTTTAGTATGGAATGTGATGAATCACATTGAGTCTTATATTGTAGTTTTGATTTGTTAAAACTACTTATGAAGTAGGTTATTAATGAACAAGATTTACGAACTGTTAATGTGATTTGTAATATCCAAAAGAAAACAATTTGGTGCTGTTCTAATTGCTAAAGTATTTATAGATAGGCTTTAAATTATAAAAGCAAGTGGGAGTTTTGTTTAGATCTTGAAGAGATTAAAATTACAATTACAAACACATAATCTTCTGAAACACACTAGTGAATAACATCATGAGGCTAAACATGTAAATGATAGACCTCAAGATGGTGGAATTCTCATTCGAGATCCGTAAGATTCTCGATAATTGATTGATGTCTTTGAGATATATGAGTTGCGGGATCATGGTAAACTCGTTAATCATAATGATATATTACCTAATATTGAATTGTGGTAAATTATTCATACTATGAATGTTAAGATGCTGTCCAAAAAGATAATCAACTTTGGAAACTTGGTTTATCTTGATAAAGATGAGTTTCTTCAAAGGAAGGAAAACCGTAGTGGTTTAAATCTTTGTGTAGAAATCATATGGACAAAATTGTACATGTGTTTAATGCATGACTTGTGACAAGATTATTAATCACACTTAAGCAATTAACTGTGATTGAATATTCTTTCCTTGGCACATTAATATATAATAATTATAATTGTCATACTTATTTTTATTGATATGAAAAATGACAATGGAATATTAAAACTATTTGTGTGTGATTGCTTTTGCGATGACGATAAGCAATCGAAAGGAGTTTTATGAATTCACATAATCTTTGGAAATGTACAAACGGCAAGAATCCATGAATGGATATATGCATGCATCTAGAGATGATTCTTATGTTTAACTATTAAATCCAAGTTTTGGTTTAAAATTAAAATAAGATAATTTCTAAGTATTCACAAAGCTAGTGGGAGTATTATGTTTATTTTCTTTAAATCTTATATGTTGTAGGTAGTAACATTCCATCTAAAACTAAATGTTAAACTCTAGTTTGGAATGGAACTTCACTTGAAAGATTTAGAAAATAATACATACAACCTTGGAGTATATGTTTATTGTTAGTAAACATGTGCGGTAGTAAAATAAATGAGTCTAATAGAACATGATATATCATTTGGAAAATGGATATGTAGAACATGAATGAAATCTTAGTTTGACACAAGGATTTTTCATGTACATCATGTTATTGTTGTATCATGCTTGATTGCAAGATGATTTGACAACATTGATATCTAATGAAGTTATTAGATAACTGGTGTAATGAATATTCTAATAGAATATGTTTGAATCTAGAATTACATTCCTCAGCCTGGATTTGCTCTCAAAATTCTATGGATGAGCAATACAACAATTGTTGCGTAATTGTCATAGCTAACAAACTTGAAAGTTTGAAGGCATCAAACATTACACTGTAGATATTGAAATTTATGAAATTTTAAAGAGCATATTGTTGTTTGTATAAAATGATGCGGGTTTAATTGAGATGACACTCAATACTAGTCATGGTAGGATTTCATCCTTGTTGATGGCCATGTGAACTAGTTGTGCTCAACTAAGAGCATAGTTACATTATACAATAAAGAATAAGAATACTTTAAACTTTAAAATATTTGAAAGTTTGATTGTCATAAATTGGTGGTTGAGGATGTCACACACTTTATGAAATATTATGTGGCAATATCAAGATATTTTGAATGCACACATACAAGAACTTCACTAGTTGAATTCTTGAAATAAGTATTCTCAAAATTCCAATAGATCAAAGTTAGTTGAAATTATGCCTTGTCAACAAGTATGATTGTCATTACTTGAGACATAATTGATTTTGAACAAATATTACTTAAATGAAATAAAATATTGGTTATGTTTATTTTTCATTTTCTTAATATTATATCATATATTTGCATGTTTAATCCGTGAATAACTTATGTTATTTTAAAAGTCCGTTGTCGATCAATGATGTGGGAATGTCATTGAATTAAGACAAATCTGAGTTTTGGTAGAATATACTTTAAGTATATTGATGCGTGGGACATACCAAATTCACATGATATTCAATGAATTGAATATAGGATAGATCCCAAGTTAACATGATTGTACTTTATGAATCCTTGTCATTAAGCAAATCATGTATATTTATCCTCGGACTTGAGATACCAGATAACTGTTATGAATGTAGCACACTTGTGTGAAATAGTCTAACGCTATCCGTAAAAGGTGGTTATAAGGGCTATTTTCAGAAGTGTTGCAAAGTTCATGAGTTGTGTTTGTAGTCAAGAGAATTTGCTCATTTGAATCTATTTCAAAGCATAATACTGTTTAGGCCACTCGTAGGATTGGCAAGATGTTTGTAAGGCCTTACCCAAGATCTATCTGGAATACGTTAAGATGATTTGGTAATCTTGTTCAATCAGATATAACGAGAAACAAAATATTAACTTGTGAAATGACTCGATCCATATTCACGATTAATGAAGTATTAAGTAAAATGATAAGTAAAATGATGAATCATTAAATGGTTTTCCAGAGACCATAGTCGATTCAATATGGGGCATTGGCGTGTTAGGCTAGACTAAACCAATGTCATTACTATATTAAGTAATATCCAGTGGGGCTGAAAGGTTTATGGATAATTATTAATATTAGTATGACCGGATTCGAACTCGAGACTTTGGGATTGCACACATTACGTATGAGAATTGATGTTTAGAATAATTAATATATAAATGTTATTATTAATTATTTAGTCACGAAATAAACACTTAACGAATGTTAATATTTAACGAGTTTGGACTAACGGTCGTTAAATGTAACATTAAAGGACTAAGGATGAAAATAGAAGACGAGAAGGATCTAGAACCCCTCTTGGGAGTCCTAGGCCGGTCGTGGGTCTCAAAAGCCCAAGGGGAGGCTTTGCTTGTTCACCAAGTTTAGATATGTATAAATACAAACCCCTTGTATTCATTAAATCTAATCTTGGATCACCAAAGAACCCTAACTTCTTCTCCTCTCCTCTCCTCTTGTCCTTGGCCGATCGTATACCATCCCCACCCAAGGGATTCGATTTTCCAACTACAAGAAATAAGTGTTATGGTTTATTTGTGATTCAAGAACCTAGCTTTTCGCATCAAATCGCTACTAATACGTTTGTACAAGAACGAAGAACAAATGCAATTGTGTTTGTAGGTATCTTGGTATTCGACATCTAAAGGGGTCGAATTATATAAACCCTAATTTTAGGGTTTAGGGTTTTGTTCATTATTCTTGATATCGTGTGTTCTTGATTTGCTAAAAGGTACGCATGTTCTTTTAATTCGGTTGATTAATTTACAAGTATTATTCCTATTACTTCCGCTGCATGCTTTGATGATGTTTACATGTTTACTGTAATTGTTATGATTAGTAAAACCCAACAGAAACAACCTTCTACATCGTATGCTGGTGTTACTTCTACTGAACCTAAGAAACACACGTCAAACTTTCGTAGGTTGGAGTGTAATAAGAAAGCTAATGGTGTGGATCTTTCTGTCCCGATGACAGTGGTTGAAGAGGTGAACTCTAGGTTTGAGAATACTCTGTATGGGTATTTCCTTGGTCAACGACTTGCTTTTCCTGTGGTTGATTACTTTGTACGCAATGCGTGGGCTAAGTTTGGTATACAAAAGGTAATGATGAATGCAAATGGGTTCTTCTTTTTAAAGTTCAATTCGAAGAAAGGTGTTGATGATGTTCTTAAAAACGGTCCTTGGTTGATTAGAAATGTACCTATTATTCTTAAACCATGGACGTTGAACACCAACTTACTTAAAGAGGATTTGACCTACATCCCGGTGTGGGTTAAATTCCATGATGTTCCTCTTGCTATATTTTCTGATGATGGCCTTAGTCTCCTTGCCACATTGATAGGCACGCCCAAAAGGTTAGATGCTTTCACTAGCCAAATGTGCAAGGACTCGTAATGGCGTAGTAGTTTTGCTAGATGCATGCTTGAAGTGAAGTCGGATGAGGTGCTTAGGGACAGCCTTCTTGTTGAGATACCGTTACTTGATGGGTCGGGTTCGACTATTGAGAAGATACGGGTTGAATATGAGTGGAAACCACCTCATTGTGATAAATGTAAGATTTTGGTCATACTCCTATTGAATGTCCTAAAGTTGTTGAACCTCCCGCTCAACCTACTAAGCGTGTTAATGATGGTTTCAAGACGGTTAATAACAAGAAGAAGGAAAGCAAGGTGGGTCTACTATTCGGGTCAAGGAAGGTTTACTAAACTTTGTTGTGGGTAAGCGCTTTCAATATCAACCCAAAAGACTCCTCCGAACCTAAGAAAGTGGAAGTCACTAAGAAGAATGCTTCTGATGTGGCTAGTTCGAGTGGAACAAAGATCTTTACATCTAACCAGTTTGATGCTCTTAATATGGAATCTACGGATGCGTCTGGTATTCCTTCTAATGACACCAACAAGGATGTGGATTCTGGTCGTACAATGGAAGTTAATGAAGATAAGTCTACTAAGACAGGTATTGCATCACAAGAACCCCTTGTGAGTGATTTGAAAGAGATGGAGTCGGGTGTGGCTCCTAATACTAGTGATTCTTGTAATCCGCCCGCCTCTTCTACTAAGAGAGTTAACCCTTTTTCTAAAGTGGGAGAGATCGTGGTTTCTGATTCTGACGATGAGGTGGTTGCTAACCCATTTGATGAGTCTGCTAATCTATTCGGTGGTGGCCAAGAGTTTGAAGATGAGGATGATGACTATGACTACGATGACTATGCGAATCAGGTTTATGATCTTCCAGGGAATTTGGATGCCTTTAATGCCATGTATGGCACCAAGCTTCAAGGTCCTAGGAAGTAATTTTCTTCGTTATGTCCTATGTTATCATTTGAGTAGTGGTTTGTTTTCTTGTTTAGAATATAGGAAGTATCTTGTTATGTAAGCTTTATGCCTATGTAACGGGTGAGATATGGGATTTCACTCATATCCATTGTACTTAAACCTTTTTTTTTTTTTTTTTTTTTTTGGTTAATATATTTACCAGGGTGCAGGATTACTCCCCTTTACCCAAAAAAAACGAGGGGCTAAATATTTATTTTTTCTATCTAATACATAACCAATGTATCATTAATTTTTTACTATGTACGTTACAAAAAAACATGACCGTGGTAGTCGAAAACGGATTTCTGCAACCCTACTTTTATTCATTACGATTATGATTTTATATTTATGCTACTAATCCATAAATCATAATTAACTTTTACGATAACATTTTTTATAGTGCGTAGCCCTACCTTTAGTTAATAATATATGACTGTTAGTACAGCTTCAGGGTGGTCCAGGTTTACTTTGACTCCAATATTGTCTTGAGAAAATAATCGAACAAGTATACGAAAGTGAGAGTAATTATTACAAGTCTTCATGAAACAATCCACTAAGAAATGGACCTTGAGTACATTTTGTTTGTTAAAATTTTCATGTTTCAATAATATCTAGGTGGTCTAGGTTTACATCGACTTTGATACACATGTTATGGAAGAATTGAAAAGATATACGACAAAAGACTTTGTGACTTTGTGGAAAATAAGTTCGTTGAGTATTTGTCTACCAAAATGAAAGTAAATGAAGCGTTAGTCTTTTCGGATGTTAGCCATAGAACAAAAAGAGTTTATCATACATTATTTTTAGAGTTAATTACAAATTTTGTCCTTTGGTTTACATCTTTTTCAACTTTTGTCCTTTAACTTTAATAATTACACCGCCCGTCCGTGATTGTCCATTTTCAACGGACCAATCCTTTGACCAAATGGCGTTAGTATCTCTTCGTTAAATCTTTGCATATAGGCACGTTTTCGTTAATTTCTACCTTGTCATCTTTTTTCAACCTTGTCATCTTTAACCTCGAATATTTTTTTTTTTAAAACTTACATGTTTCTTTATATAAACTTCAACAACACATCTCACTATAATGAAGCACAAACACATTATCTGTAAAATTACTATAAACACAATATTTCTATCCGTATGCTCAAATAAAGGTTAACTTTTTACAAACATTGGTAAATGGACCTGTTCTGATTCATTTTCTCAAATGAAGGTTATATGTTCACCAACTGTAACCTCTTTTTTTCCCTCTCGGATGTTGACCTCTATTTAAATTTATTTTTAATGAGGTCTTAACTATTTAATGTTTTGCTAGTGAAATCTTTTAATGCTTCCTCGTATAGTCTTTTTACATATTCATATATGTTCTCTATATTGTGACTTCAATCAAGCGCGACAGAAGGATATAAACACATAAGGTTATTTGGGCACTCGTGTATACCAATCATATAATGATATGACTCTTTTTCTTTCACATATAATGCTACTAGCTAGTAAACTGATAATACTACACTAAAGGCTTTTGTTAATCATATTTTTAAGGTGATTGAATTTAAGTACCAACATATTAGTGATTCAATTCCTAATTAGTTTGATGTGATTTTTTAGTATTCGAGCTGTCAAATACTAAAAAGTTGTAGCCTACCGTCGATCAAGTGATGGACAATTGCGCATGCAAACTTCAGGTTCAAAGTGATATATACCTTCCCACATGCGATGATATGCGTTTGACAAAACTCGCATTCTTAGACGCGGTGGTAACCAATGTATTATTCGAAGATACATAAACACTTTTACGTTTGATTACTTTTAAAAGACAAAACGTGACACCGTTTGTTATAACCTCAATTCAAGTAGCTAAACTTGGTGGAAATAACGTTATTTTAAGTTTTTTTATTCTTACCGAAACAAGAGATTGAGAGTATATTGGTGTGCAATATGTTGGTCTATACAAAACCAATCCCTACGAAAATAGATCATATCTATAGTGTAATAATACGTGCTTGACAATAACTATCTTATTTGAAACTGTTTATTACAACAAGAAAAATTACATGTTTCGTCCATGTGATTTACCTAAAATCACAATCATCGTCCCTATTTGACTTTAAGTACATAAATAATCTCTAATTTTGAAACTATTTGCATTGATAGTCCTTATTTTGAAAAATAAGGACTATCCATGTAATAACGATACGGAACACCCGTGTAATAAAAAACTATAGATTATTACACAGATGATTACTATTTTTCAAAATAGAGACCATTGATGCAACAAATTTGAAAATAGGTATCACTGGTGTAACTTAAATTGAATAAGGTCGATGAGTTTGATTTGAGTAAACCACATAAATGAAACACGTACTCCGTAATTTTTTCTTATAATTTAAATCTAACTTTTACAAAGTAATGTCATCATTTTAATAAGTCAGGGCCCGTAAAAACAAAGCTAAGAAGGATATTTAATATCCTTTTAATATATTTCTTAAATGTGAAGCCTAAATAAATTGAATTTAAATGACATCATATTTATTAAAATTTTCTATTTTCTATGGCATCAGGTGGTTACGAACACTTGTTTGCTTGACTTGGTGGAAAATAAAGTCGTTTATAAGTATTCGATCAGAGACCAACATTAGAGTAAATTAGGTGTTTGTATTTTTGGATATGAGGTATAGAGCAAAAAAGGAGTTATCATACTTTATATATAGAGTAAAATATATTGTTAGTCTCTGAGGTTTTTACAGATTTCATGTTTAGTCCAAAATCAAACAAAATTACACCATTGCTCTCCAACGTTGCCAATATTGCTCGCCGCTCGTCTAATTTCCTAACGACGTTAAGTTTTCTCGTTATCTTCAGTCATGTGCCAAACACAAGAGGGTAGTTTAGTCATTTTGTTTTCTGTTCTTTTCATCTTCATCTTCTTTCCGTATCTCTCTCTTTTTTTTGACTCTTTTTCCATTCATCTTCTACATCTAATTTGTTCTTGAATTAATTTTTTTTAATAAGTTCAATATTTTTATCATACACAACCCAACACAAATTTCGAGGAATTTTTTTCGTGTAATTTGCAACACAAATTTCTGTTAAATATTCTTTCCAAATTCCCAGATTGAATATTTCTTTCCAAATTCGAACACACTTGAAAACACTCATCACACAACATCACCACTAAAACAAAAATAACAGTCAAGAACACAAGCTTTTACGTGATGAAAAGGCAATGAATCTTGCAGAAAAAAATAATAATAATAACTTTAGCCTCAAATTATATCATAGGCTTTAACTAAAATATGCTTAAGCTTAAAGAAAAAGGTAGATTCGTAAGAATTTATAGCACCAATAGCCTCAAATCATAACATGGCCATTTAGAAGTTTTAGATCTAACTGAAATCTCACCAAACCGAACCGGCTAGATCCACATATAAAACCAAAATAACTTTATAGATTATTACACAAATGATTACTATTTTTCAAAATAGGGAGCATCGATGCAACAAGTTTGAAAATTAGGTATCACTGGTGTAACTAAAATCGAATAGGGACGACGAGTTTGATTTTGAGGAAATCACATGGACGAAACATGTACTCCGTAATTTTTTCTTACAATTTAAATCTAACTTTTACAAAGTAATGTCATCATTTTAATAAATCAGGGTCTGTCAAAAACAAAGCTAAGAATGATACCTAATATCCTTTTAATATATTTTTTATATGTGCGGCCTAAATAAATCAATCTTAAATGACATCATATTTTGTTAAAAATTTCTATTTCTAGAGCATTAGGTGGTCCAGTTTACTTGGAGTTGGATAGGAACACTTGTTTCCTTGACTTGGTGGAAAATAAGGGTTTAGAAGTATTCGATCAGGGACCAACATTAGAGTAAATTAGACGTTCGTCATTTTGGATATGAGGTATAAAACAAAAAAGGAGTTATCATACATTATATATAGAGTAAAGTACACCATTAGTCCCTAAGGTTTTTCCAGATTTCATGTTTAGTCCATAGCCAAATAAAATTACACCATTGCTCCCCAACGTTGCCAATATTGCTCGCCGCTAGTCCAATTTCCTAACGAATTAAGTTTTTCTCATTATCTCCGGTTATATGCCAGGCACAAGAGGGTAGCTTAGTCATTTTGTTTTTTGTCCTTTTTCATCTTCATCTTCCATCCTTATCTCTCTCTTTTTGTGTCTTTTTCCATTCATCTTCTACATCTATTTTGTTCTTGAATTTTGATTTTTTTTAATATTTTTTATCACACAACCCAACACAAATTTTTGGGGTATCTTTTTTCGTGTAATTTGCAACAAAATTTTCTATTCAATATTTTTTTCCAAATTCCCAGATTCAATATTTCTTTTCAAATTCGAATACACTTGAAAACACTCATTATTTGACAGAAGTTAGATTTGAAACATACATCATTTTATCAATAACAATAAAAGTACTTAAATTTTTTTACGATGTCAACTCATTTAAACTCAAAGAATCTTATATCAGACCTCAATGATTATCATTGGCTTCAAACAAAGAAAAAAAAATACGAAAGCATTATCCAAAAATGAAGGGTTACAACACTACTATCACACAACATCACTACTAAACAAAAAATATAGTAGTCAAGAACACAAGCTTTTGCGCGATGAAAAGGCATTTGAATCTTGAAACAACAAGAAAAAAAACTTTAGCCACAAATTATATCATCAGCTTTAACTAAAATATGCTTAAGCTTAAAGAAAAAGGTAGGTTCGTAAGAATCTATAGCACCAATAGCCTCAAATCATACCATCTCCATTTAGAAGCTTTAGATCTAACTAAAACCTGGCCAAACCGGCTAGATCCAAAGATAAAACCAACATAACTTTATCTTATATCTTAACAAAAACAACAACATCCATGGAGACCCAATCAAATGATCACACTAAACAAACCAAAAAACCCACCAATGAAACCACCAAAACTCAAACACCACTGGTTTTCAAAAGATCCGATGGTGTTGGTGTCGGATTCTACTAATGGTGGCGGCGGCGATTCAGATGGTGGTTAGGGTTCAGATGGCGGTTCAGTGTGTGTGGCTAGATGGATAAAAGTGATGTAGAGGAGATAGGAGAGGTGGTCCTGGATGTGATAATTTATGATATGGATTTAGTTTGTGCATTTAATAATAGTGTTGTCTCTCTAATTTGGTGTTTTTCATATTTAAGATGTTTATTCGAAATGAAAAAATAGGAATTTCAAGTACAAAATTGAGGTTTCAAAGAGAAAGAAAAGTTCCAAAACATACTCACATGAATTGCAACTACAAAATTGTTTTAAGATATAAAGATCTTTGATTTAAAAAAAAGTTTAGCTAATTTAAATGTTCTGGGTCTTTTTTTTAAGAGATATGATAAATGGCAAGAACACATAAAGGTAGAAGATGAAGATGAAAATGAAAAAAAAAAGAAAGTAAAATGACTAAATTACCATCATGTGTCTAGCACGTGACTAGTGATAACGAGGAAAACTTAACGTTTTTAGGAAATTAGACCAGCGGCCAGCAATATTGGCAACATTGGGAATTTTGTCCCATTTTACTTAAAACGTGAAATATGGCAAAACCTTGAGGAGTAAGAGTGTAATTTACTCTAATATCTATTACAATTTATTTTTCTAAATCGAGGGCACCTAATTGGTCCAGTTACACAGGCAAAATAATAAACAATCGACACCAAGACTTATTTTGTACATGAGAACACTACAATCTTTTTCTAAGTAGTTATACACACAAATTACAACCGGCAATGGCCAATGACTTAACAAGATGAACCTGATCCATATATACTTGATTAAGTTATGCAGGATCATGATCAATAACGTTATCACAAATGCTCATGGTCGAAATGTCAAGTAATATATACTGTTCGATATGATGCTCAAGTATATGTGAGTGCAACAAATTTTACCAAAAAACTCATCAAACTGAGAATAGGTACAATTAACAACTTGATTGATGTTTTAGTGGCTCATGTTTGATGGACATTTGAGTGAATAAAGAGTAGAACGACCGTCATCGTCTAATACTAAAAAGGTCAATTCATGGCATCTTTATGATTTATAGACTAACTAAGACTCTCAATGAATTATATTACCGGCAATATTAGATACACGTCATCAACACATAACTACTTGCAAACTACATACACAAATCAAGAACACATTAGTACAAAATTTTCTATTAGTTCCAAAAACGTTGATGCAATTGCACGATGGTCCAAGTATACCTCTATTCCACCATGCAACTTTGAGAGGTTATACATGTGAATCGGTCATAGTCATTACCAACTTTCACTAAACCCTTTTCTAGATCATGTTTTGGGATTCTATAGTATACAACAAATTAATAAGTGGGCACAATTTGTTCTCTCAACGAACATGCTCTTAAATTCTTCAAATTTAAGCCTAGCAACATACATGTTACCCATTGTTCCACTGTCATACCTTAGTGGTTCGTGCAGGAAAATCCCATCAAACCAAACATCCAACTCTACACCATCAGGTCCAGGAATAGTCATTCTGAAAGAAACAAAATACAAAATTAGGGTTAGATCAAACTGTAATTGGTATAATTAACAATTTGTAAATTGCAATTAACAAAACACATACCTTAGTACTTTAATTGCATTAAAATTAGGGTTTGAAGAAAGATATCAACCGTCTGGAATTAGGGTTTACTCATGATTCTGGAAAGGATTGTGTGTGATTTAGGGATAACTGTGTGTGTATGTGTGTTTTTTGGCGGTAAATATGGCGCCCGTTGGTGGGTCAAAGTTGACTAGGCCACGTGGGCATGAGTCAATTAAAAAAAACATAAACTTAACGGTGGGTCTTGCCACCTCCGCAAAAACAAACGGAATACTTAAGCCATACATAGTTTAGTATGTTTAGTAAAAAGATTGCATTGTTTAGGAGGATTAATAGATTGATACACAACTTAGCAAAAAGTGATAACTTTGATACCTTTAGAAACAATTATCCCTTTAATTTAAGCTATGAGATGACATTTGTGTTTAGCTAATGGGCCTGTTGGTCCATTAACCAAAGTAAAATAGGAGCCGACATATTAAACTATAAATACACGATCTAGCAACTTAAAATTCAAAAACGATTAGTAGATTTTGAAAGGAACTAGTGTTTAAGGAGGACAATAAAAGTATTGACAAGATTGATAATATTGATATTAACACTGTTGTGCTTGCTATGGTGGATTTTTGTTGTGTATTTTTTATTCATTTGTACTAGTAATTGGTGTTGTTATATAGGGAATGAAAACGAGGGGCTGAATTATTTTATCTTTCTTTCTAATATAAACCAATGTACAATTATAATTATGTACATATACGTTACAAAAAAACATGATCGTGGAAGTCGAAAACGGATTTCTGCAACCCTACTTTTATTCATTAAGATTATGATTTTATATTTATGCTACTAATCCATAAATCATAATTAATTTTTACGATAACATTTTTTTTATAGTACGAGTCCTACTTTTAGTTAATAATATATGACTGTTAGTACAACTTATGGGTAGCCAAGTTTACTTTGATTCCAATATTATCTTGCAAAAATAATCGAACACGACTTGTATACGAAATTGAGAATAATTACAAGTCTTCATGAAAACAATCCAATAAGAAATGGAGCTAATTGAGCAAATAGCCCAGAGGCCCAGTGGTCCTCCCTTTTTTAGACTAGATTTCTTTTTCCCCAAAATAACCCAAGGCGACCTGGAATTAGGCGACCACCTTATACGAAATTGACATGTGTCCTTTTTTTCGTTAAAAGACAAAAATCAAGTCGCCCAAAGTACAAGTCGCCCAAGAAAACCAATTCGCCTGGTACTTTTTGTACTTTGTGTACTTAAAAAATTAGATATGCGTCATGCTATTAAGGTGGTTGTCCAATTGCCAGGTCGCCCTTAGCTATTTTGGGAATTGTTTTCCTAGACTAGAAAAGGAAAGACCATTGGGTAGATAGGCTACTTTTGGAATTTTCTCTAGGAAATGGACTTTGAGTACGTTGTATTTGGTTTAAATTTTCATGTTTCAATAATATCTAGATGGTCCAGGTTTACATCGAATTTGATACACATGTTGCGGAAGAATTGGAAAAATATAAGACAAAAAGACTTGTGACTTTGTGGAAAATAAGTTCGTTGAGTATCAGCCTACCAAAATGAAAGTAAATGAAACGTTAGTCTTTTCGGATGCTAGCCATAAAACTAAAAGGTGTTTATCATACATTATTTTTAGAGTTAATTACAAATTTTGTCCTTGTGGTTTACATCTTTTTTCGACTTTCAGCCTTTAACTTTAATAATTACACCGCCCATCCCTGTGATTGTCCGTTTTTAACAAACCAGTCTTTTGACCAAACAACCGTTAATGTATCTTCGTTAAATCCCTACATACTTTTTCACTTTGGTAAATGGACCTGTTAGTTTTTGGATTTGATTCTTAAAAAATGTCTAAGTGAAGGTGTTCACCAAGTGTTTGATGAAATGTCTAATAGAAGAATATAAAAGGTGTAAACGTTTTCCCTTTTATGTCTTTGAATTTATGGTTGATGTTTCTTGGAGAGGGATGGCATTGACACCCCTTTAATTAGCTTTACTTAAGATTTAATGAGATGTTGTGTATGGTGTAGTTATGGGAGATGAAGATGATGAAAGCTCGAGGTATACTTGGTTCGATTGACACATCTGCTTCTGTGAATATGGCGCCCCCTGGGGCTTGCGGAAATACTGTCCGTAATCTTAATGTACCGTATGAAGGGCATGAAGAGTTTGAGACACCTAAAGCTGATTTACTTGTTCCATCTGTGAGTTTTGTGTTATTTATTTTGTTGCGGATATGTCATTTACCTTAAAATTGAATATAGACTTAATTGTAATTTCATATTAAGTGTTAGCTCCCTATTAGTTGCATAATATTATCATGTTGAATAAGTACACACATCGGACTTGGTGTTGCTTATTCTGGTACACTTATTTCAAAAGTATAGAGAATTTAGCACTTTTAATAAGCAAGCCCAAACACCCCGTAAAGATTCATAAACATAACTGTAGTGATATCATTGGGAAGAGGGTTTTATGTTTTAGATTGATGTAGGCACTAGGCAACTACATTTATTTGCACATAAACGTTATGCGGACCATTACAAGGAACAACCTCATCACCATTACCAGGATAGTGTTTTATCTTAAGGCTAAAAGGACATGGGTTGAAAGTCCCTCAAAGTCTATTTGTTGCAATATTTTTGTTTGTGTAATAATAAAATAAACACTAGTTGTAAAAAATGAAATTGACAAAATAGTGTTTTTTTATCTGACACGACCAGTATAAAAAAAAGAATGGACAAAAAAGTTTTCACATGTCAAGTAGTAAACTTGAACCGTCCCAACTAAGTTGTGCTGTATCACTAAAGCTACCTTTTTCTTATTTGACCCGCCAATTTGACCACCACTAGCTTCTTCTTATATGTATATGCTTATCCATGCGCAGTGAACTTAATGATACGATTGTGGAAGCTCAGTTAACTATCGGACATATTTCACCTTTATTTCAAGCGGAATAAGCAGTTCAGTGTTATTTTGAATCAAACAATCGTCTACTCATTTGGGTATGCTATTCGTTAAGTCATATATATAATCATAGAACCTATAAATTTTTATTATGTCTTTCAGAATTAATAATTCTTGACTTCCCATTTAGTGTCATAAAGAAAGGTCATACATTTTTCATAGGTTCATAAGTATATAAAAGAATGACACAACTTTCCATTAGTCCTATGAAGTATCAAACGGAGATTCAAAGCTTCTGGTTAAGTCAAATCTATAAAAGAAAAGGCTCATGCTAACAGGGTAGAGGTGGCAGAACTGAGGATGCTAAGATGGACTTGTGGTAAAACCTTGCTTGACATGATCCCGAACGGAGTTTTCAGAGCAAAACTTGAGGTCGGGAATATTGTTTCGAAAATGAGAGAAGGAAGGTTGTGGTGGTTCGGACATGTCAGGAGGAGGCCACAGTCTGCGCCAGTTAGAAGGGTTGAAGCGCTAGATGTAGATGGCGTGAAGGAGAGAGGCACCCAATATCGGTGGGAGGATAGACTTAAGCTTGACATGATGGAGCTTAGTTTGACCGAGGACATGATCTCGAGATAAGAAGGGTGGAGGGATAGAATTAGGATTTGCGGGTAGTGGTGCTAGGTGCTTGGCTTTTAGGTGTCCCTTTGCCTCCTTGCGTGTTTTGTTTTGTGGCCTCCTTTTGCTTTGCCGTAGTCTTAGGCCCGTCGTGGTTTGCGTTGCTCTGTTGTTGCTCCCTTAGGTTTTGCATGCTTTGTCTTGCTCCCTGCGTTTGGTTCTTTTGGTGCTACGTGTTTTTTGCATTAGCTTTATGCCTCGTGTGCTTCTTTGCTTTGCTCTGTGTTGCCCCTTTTGTTGGTCTGCTTTTGGTGTGCCTTGCTATTGGTTTTATTTCTGTTGCGCTTTGCTATTGGCTTTTTTTTCGGTGTGCTTGTGCGTGGTTCTTTTTCCTGTATGCCCTGTTCGCTTGTTGCTTGCCTTTCTTTAACTACGCTTTTGCCTATTGTTTTTGTAGGATGCTATCTCTATCCTTTCGCACTAGCACACATGCACTTGCCGGAGGTCTCGTTGGAAGCAATCCTCTACACGGGTTTACCACGTGTAGGGTAGGAGTCTATCTACATTTACCTCCCCATACCGCCTAGGCGGGATTGGGTTCATTGTTGTTGTTGTTGTTGTATAAAAGAAATATGTGATTTTTATCGCTAAGGTCCGGTTCGTGGGTCGTAATGTATAGTTAATTTGATAGGGATTTTATAGAACGCTGACAGAAGCTCTGGACTGTGGTAGAAGCGTCAATCGCCTTCTGAAATGGACCCAAAACTCCACCCGGAAGTAAAAAGAAGCTTTACAGAGGTTGTGTGAAGATCCAAAGACCACAATCTTGTCCTAAGTCGATGCCACCATTCCTTTTTCGATGAGGTAGTCTCATTCTCTTTAGTATGCCAGTGTTCACTCTACCAGTTGCGTATGAGTATCACATCATTAGCATATAAAATTTTATTGATTATACATAACTTTGGAGAATTCAATATATGGTTGGGCGCACAACTTGATGTGTTTTTTAGAACACCTAATAAGAAATGGATCAGAAACTTTTTTTTGGGTAAAGGGGAGTAATCCTGCACCCTGGCAAATATATTAACCAAATAAACGTTTAAGTACAATGGATATGAGTGACATCCCATATCTCAGCCCGTTACATAGGCATAAAGCTTACATAACAAGATACTTCCAATTCTCTAAACAAGAAAACAAACCACTACTCAAATGATAACATATGACACAACAAAATAAAATTACTTCCTAGGACCTTGAAACTTTGTGCCATACATGGCATTAAAGGAATCCAAATTCCTGGAAGATCACGAACCTGTTTCGCATAGTCATCAAGTCATAGTCATCATACTCATCTTCAAACTCTTGGCCACCACCAAAATATTAGCAGACTCATCCAATGGGTTAGCAACAACCTCATCTTCGAATCGACACCTCAATCTCTCCCACTTTAGAAAAAGGGTTAACTCTCTTAGTAGAAGAGGTAGACGGAATAGGTTGACCATCATCATCCACAAGAGTAGCTTTCCATCAATAATTAGCTTTTCAAGCTTACCAATTTTCTCGACTATGGGAGTAGAACCAACATCCATTGTTCCCATTGAATCACTCACAAGCTTGGCGTGAGAGAAGTCCAGCCTCCGGAGGCTTAGACGCCTCACCAATATCAATACGAGAGTCCGTCCCCGAGATCCCTCAATACCGCTTCCTTAGTAGTACCGTAAGACTTCCCGGTCTTGAACTTGTTAGTAGAAGAATCACCCACGATTGGGATGCCCAAATCATCTTCCACCTCAAGAGTCCCAAAAGAGTTAGGCGTAGTAATCGGTGTATCTTTAGCATTACCACTAGCAGCACCGGGTGTCTTCGCTTTGCAACATATACCGCTTCCTAGGTGCAAATCTAGGACCCTTACCCATATTAATACCACGGTCATCTTCGTACCTTTAGGTTTGGTTTTCGATTCTGCACCACCTTAAAGCCATCATCGGGTTCATCCTCATTAGAGGTGGGGAACATCATTATTCTCCTTAATACTCTTAGGACAACAAGCGATATCATGCCCAAACACTTTACATAACGCATACAGTGTGGCTTCCATTCATATTCCCTTTTATACTTGCCGTAGTAAACCACTATCATCCTTATTAGGGATCGCCATAGTCACCACATGTTTAAGCTCAAATTTAGATGATAATTCCACAAGAGCACGTGCAAAACTAATGCGACCCCATGAATCAACACACATGGAACTAGTAAAGCATCTAACATAATCGACACCCACTTGAGTAGCAATTAAGCTCAACCCATCTTCCGAATATGCAAGTAATGGCACATTATGCAATTTAATCCAAACGGAACTCTAGTTACCTCACTTTTAGACAATAGCACATCAGAGTCCATTTAGTGAGAATGAGAGGAGAATTGCGAATAATCCAAGGGCCCCGTTGAAGAACATTCTCAACACCTCTTTAGAATCGAATTTAAAGAGGAAAACACCATCATCATTCTTCATTAGTTTCGAAACCAAACTTACCCCACTTGTTGGAGACGTAGTTCTTAACCAAATGAAAAGCAACATTCTTGCCAACAAAGAAGCCAACAAGTGTATTTTCATACCGGTTGAATACACCTCCATAGCAGCCTTCTAAGCACCGTATCATGATTATCAATGCGCGCTCATTCACCAAGGCACGAAAATTAACTTTCCTAGAGACACGTTCCGGGTTTAATACATTAGCAAATGACCTTATGCCGTTCTTTTCACTACCAATCTCATTCGGACCAGAGGTAGAAGCATTCACCACATTCTTGGGTGTAGACACGTTAAGACCAGAATTGGTCGAATAGACTTTATCAGAATTGGACACATGCGAAGCAACACTAGGTGATACCACATTCACATTCAAACCAGAATTAGGAACATTAGCCATGTCCGAATCCAGGTTACCCATTGACGTGCCTACAAGTCCCATAGTTTCAGTACGCCAAACATATTCAGACTCGCAATCACCAAACATATTCCCAACCTGTGCGCTAGGGTTACGACCCACCCTAGCAGCCTTACGTAACTCAGGAACAGTAGCAACATTACTTCCATCACCTTTAAGCCGACTCAATCTATCTTTCAGCGCCTTAATATCCACCCTAGCATACGGATTCGAGTCCAAATTCAAGCCAACTTGATCGGCTGTTGGTGGTCGCTTTGCGAAGATTCGTCGAACCATCTTTATCTAAAAATCCTTTCTCCATCTCTCTACAACCCCACACACAAGCCAAACAAACACCACACACAAACAAAAATCAACCAGCAATGAATAACTTCGAACAATTAAAAACGAAACCCTAACTAAAAAGTTAGGGTTTAATAAGCCACCAATTCCAGCAACTAACCGTAACCCACCATGTTGATCGAAAGATAAATATGATAAATCGATTCACACAAGTCCCAAACACCAAGAAGATGTAAAGGAATACACAAACCGACTTAGAAAACAAAACAGAATAGGCAGCGATCAATAACCACAAGCCGACTTCAAACAAACCCTAAAAAGTCGATTACTATCAATCAACCAAAAACGTATGAAACAACAACAAATCTGTAAAGAAAACTAAATAACACGAATGTTAATTAGTACCTAATACAAATCGTTGCAAGAATCATACGGGATTAGGCAAAAAATTAGTAGAAAACAATTAGAGAATGGTTAGGGTTTATTGGTCGACTTTTTCACCAGAGAGAATTTTTTAGGGTAAAATTCGTGTGTTTAAATGGATCAGAAACTTACCAGAAGTACAAATTGATTGGGTTGATAGTGTTAAGGAATTGTCTATTAATCCATATTTTAGTTATGTTTTCGTTGTGCATACTATGGAATACTAAACATGAAGTATGTTACTGTGCTTCTGTTGAGATATTTGGTATTGTAGACGTAGTGTAGAGATTACAATCTCGAACCATTTACTTATCAATGGGTCAATCTGGATTATATTTATCTCTGACGGGTCAAAATGTAATAAAAAAAAGTATCAACTCAAAAGGATATTTGCTACTAAATAAAAAAAAGTATCACCTGCTCCCCGATTTTGCCACCTCTATAATTGTGGATACCCTTATCGAGAATTACATATTTGCTACTAACTGAACTTGAGTTAACTTGTATAAACTTAATGACAATTTCAACATATCTTTGAATATTTCACTCAAAGAACACCGCAGTCTACCTTTGAGCTTCGCGAAACATCTTTAGTTTGGAGTTTTAAGCATGCAGGTTGCCATCGTGCCAATTTATCATATTTTTCTTATACATTTATTAATTCATTTTCCACACTATAACAAGATTATGGACACAATAGATATCGAGTTTGGGAGGCTTCAAGCCAAGGACATGTTGCAGCACCTATGGACTGGACCCATATCAAATGGATCAGTGGAAGTTGTCCAAGGTGGTCGGTCCGTTGAGGTTCGTGCAAATGGAGTTACCAAGGTTCGTCCTTTTCTAGATATGGTACAAAGGGTGCGTTGGGTCACGGCTCAAAACGGGCAATTTTAAACTGTTGAAACGCGCCAGGTACATTTGACAAAAAACAAGGTATCTCCAAAGTTATATTGTTTCATTCTACCATATTTTAGCAACTAATTAGGAGATTTTTTTGCATAAAAACACCCTTTGTGAGATATTTGACCATTTGACATGTATCCTACTAATCTGTTAAGACTAAAGGTTTCAATTTTGACCCATTTAGATATAAATGGGTCGAATTCGGTGATCTTTTATATCTAACAGAGCATATTCGTCGAGCGGGTCAAATAGGTTAAAAGTTGTCCAAGATGTATTTAATTGCATAAAAGCTTCTCAAATGAATAAATCAATATAAACAAATCAAGTGTTTGCAGGCTCGTCTTTCTCACTCATACTAAAAATTACACATTCGACCGGTTGCCCAATCTGCCAATTTTGCCGCTCCTATCATTGGTGATTATTGAGGTACTCATCCAAGAATGAACAATTTCATTTCTCCAGGCATTACCTAAGCCCCAAAAATCCAATTGAGGTACCTGCAATTTTCCATGATCTTATTTCAACAATGATTTTTTGGAACACGATTGTGGGACCGAACATTGACTATCGAATAATTACTTATCCATTGCTATCTTTCAGAAGTTTTTACTTTGAGATATTGAAGCTATCATATGACAATTTTTAGATTGCATTGTTATAATAAACCAACATATGAGAAGCTACTATATGATATTTAACATTTTACTTAGGCCATTTTAGCTTAAAGTAGTGTTAGATGCTCCTTTTCTTCTATAATCAAAGCATGTTGGTTTCTCCTGTTATGCATCAAATGCATGTTCGAGTAACACGGAGAACTTGAGTATAGTTTTTTAAAAGCTTCCTTGTGAATGTGTGAATCTCTATTTGATTTTTTATATTACTAACATAAGGTTTTTTATGTATACACAAAATTTTAAGATTGACATGCAGACAGAAACAAGGTTATTGAAGCACATTATGCTCTTTTAGTGACAAGGTTCTTAAATGAAGGCGTGTTTGGTAAGCATATTGGAGGAGTGTTATAGCTAACTGTATATTAAATGGGTGTTTGGCTAATATTACTACTTTATATGTAAATTTATTTTCTATCTTAAAGGGGTGTTTGGCTGAGCTTATTTGTTGGTTTTATGGACAATAAATTAATAGACGTGTGTTAGGATCGAACTCGAGACCACGGATTGCACACTTTACGTATGAGAATTAAAGTTAATAATTAAATGTAATAGTTATATTTATTTATTAATTAAACGAAATAACTATAACGGACGTTAAGTAATTAGTTGTAATGGACTAACGGTCGTTAAATATATTTGGGAAGGACTAAAGATGAAATTAGAGATCGAGAAGGTTCTAGAATCCCTTGTGGGTTTCCTAAACCGATCGTCCATATGGTTTCCATAAACCAATCCATAGCCAACTTGTTCACCAAGTTTAGTTGGGTATATAAACAAGGCTAGGGGTTTTATTTTTTCATCTCTTGTACTCATTATGCTAAAACCTAAATAGTTTTGTATGTGTTTTTGCATAATCCGATCGTACAACCCTTATGGGTGTCGATCCACATCTTTTCCAAAACAAAGTTATTTTGTTTAATTAAAACTAGCATTACTTTAATTTGTTATAGTACGTGTGTACAAGAACGTGGTACAATCACACTATTGATTGTATCTTGGATTGAATTACAAAACGGTAAGGGGTAATTCTTATAATCCTATAAACCCTAATTAGGGTTCATCCAATTGCTAGTTTGTGGATTTGATTCTTGTTCGCTAGAATCAAGAAAGGTACGATACTTTATTCTTTAGTTAATTAATTATTCATTATATGTTCCTATACGCCCGCATGTGTACTTGATGTTTATTGTTTATATTTATGATTAGTCATGTTATATAATTCCAACAGTGGCATCACGAGTCATTGGTTTTAATGAGTAATTAATTACTAAACACGTAAAAAAAACGGATATTGTATTGTGTTTGATATGATTTATTCTAGGGTTTTGGTTATGATTATATAAACCCTAATTTTAGGGTTAAGGATTTTGCCCTAATTTGGTTTTAAAAATCTATTATGGATCGAAATTTTTTTTTGGTGGAAACCCTAAAATTTTTTAGTCGATTTCCTAAATTTTTTTAGGGGTTTATATTAATTGTTATGTTATCAATATCGAAACCTAGATTTAATATATTTGTTACGTGATAAATTCATGAATAAAGTGTTATGTGACATGGAATTGTATGCGATCTTGTGACTTAATTGAATAATTGTTATGTTATATCCATGATGATACATGCATGTTTGTCATGGATAGTTGCTTGTATTATTATTTAATTGTTAAGATTGGATTAATTGTTAAGTTTTATACACATGTATATTTATGATAAATCTTGAATTGGGGATGACTCCAATTATATACATTAATGAATCAATTATGTGCAATTTGGTATATCATTAATTATGGGTTTACGCAATCGATTCGTCGATGTATGTGGCTCACTTTCAATTGAGAGAGTGAAAGCCCTAATTAATATATACGTTAATTTAACCTAGACATTGATTATTAATAGGGTTTTATCGAATAAGTTGCATGTGGCTACTTGTTTACACGTATAAATTGTTTATTATGTGCGCATTGTTTTTAGTTGTTTATATTTTTTTATTGGTATTACTTGTTTGTTTATTATGTGCGACAGTTTTAAGCAAAGGGTAATTTTGAATAGAAAATAATACGGACTAAACAATGGTGAAATTTGATTGGTTTTGGAAGAGTTAAGTTTTCAATAGTTTAATTGATTGGTGACTTTGGTACAATGACTGAACGGCTCACCCATTCGAATGAACTATAAAGGGTTATTTAAGAAGTGCGACAACACACCGAATGGATGTCTAAGGTTATGCTTTTGCGCTTACCGGTCCTCTCGCCTCTCGTAAGTTCGAATGGAGCTACTTAGTAAGCCATAAAAGTACAAGCTCATCTTAAGGGCTAATTAGTTTTAATTCCATGCGCCACTTGGTGGTAATTATCCAAACACTAAGTGTTTACACTTATGCAAAAGTACGGTATAATGGATGATAATTAACACTAAATTCCTTGATTGGTGAACCCAATACCTCAATCAAAACTTTGATAATTTGATCTTTATGAATTGGTAATAAAAGTTTTTATTAAAATTATGCTACAAGATGAATGCATGACATCTTTGTACATATTTGATTTGACCACATAAAATCAAAACTAGTACCCTTTTAAATTAAGGTATATGCCATCTAATTAAAAGGAACACTTGAAGTTGCAATTTAAGTCATGAGAGTACTTGGCTAGATTGTGATGGAGAGGTAAATCTCTATGTAAAGTGAGACCTTACATGGACATATTTGCGCTCTTAAGTTAGACACTTAAGTTGAGTAGAAGTGAGACTTGGACTCAATGGCATAAGATGGGATGAAACATGTTTATATTTGCAATAGCGTTGGAAAATATAAATCCCATAATGATCTAGGAATTGGAAATTGTTTGCCAATTATTGTTCGACAGATTACCTTATTATGTGCTTTTGTTACTAGCGATCAACTCGATGTAATGAAACTATGATAATTTGGATCCTAGTTTTCGAGAAAATTCTATGGTTATATGAATATTACCTTGGGTATTTTATTTTCTTGAAAAGTTTAATTATCGAAAATACTAAAATTGAATTTTGCTAATTCTTTAAATGTATTAATGCAACATTAAACCGTAAACGAGGTTATTCTTGTATTGGTAAATTGATCTACACCGTAAGGGTTTTTGGTAGAGTCAACTTTGCTAAGAGAATAAACCTAGTCCTCTTTTCACGCCGAAAGAGTGAGATTCAACCCTATTCCTTTTCATGAATGAAGAAAGGTATGATAGGACAATTAGAATTGTCTAAATTCTAAATACATAACTCGAAGCAAATTTTAATAGTTAAGAAAATTGCATATTTCGAGTTATTAAATTAGAAGCTAGACTAATTATCGTATAATTGGTAAAAGACAAACTAGCATATTTTATCTAGTTGTTGTGCTTTGACCATTTAAAAGTACTACTTACAATTGTTGGAATAGTAGAACTATTAAGAAAGAAATTGCATGCCCAATTTTTCAAGTTAATAGCATTGATGGATAAATTCATCATCTACATAGTAGAATACATTCTTTAAGTACATTTGTAATTGTTATGTATGGACTTTTCAAAGGTGTAGGAAGTAAATAGAACACTATTTTCTTTCATCGGTTAATGAAACACTTACAATGTTGTCAAATCCAATGGGAGTGTGTTGTTCTTATTATCGAATAAGGAATTAATGTAATGATCTCTTATTCAGGGGAGTTACAAGCTTTGTCATCTTGGTAGTAACTCGATTATCTCTAGAATGTCTTACGATAATTACTTTCCACTTGTAGACACTTATGTTTTCAAGGATAGTCATGTACGCTTCCTTATTAGACAATGAAGTGGTTCTACATCTACTAGTTATGCTAATATCAATGACACAATCATATTAGTCACATAAACAAACATATGTCGTGTTGTTTATTCGCTACATGATGTTGTTCCATGCACAAGTGGGAGAAATCTATATTGTGTGCAAGGTACAACATATAAGTATATGATTTAACGGATTCTCTTGATCGCAAGGTAAGAGACTAACGTTCTAATATAACTTGTACATATCTAATTCAAGAAACACTTGGTGTTACAATTTACGTCATGTGAGAACTTGGCGAGATTGCAACAACAAAGTAAATCTCTATGTAAAGTGAGATCTTGCATGGACATATTTACGCTTCTAAATTAGACAAGTATTTAGAACATGTGTCAAAATGATATATAAGACTACTTCAAATTAAATATTTATGTATTATTAGAATGACATAAATTAAATGAAGTAATCTAATACTACTTCAATTTGTTTATTTATGTATTTTGAATGACATAAATGAATAAATAATGTAGTCCTACATTATTGTGAAGTAAAATAAATTAACTTGAAATTACTATTGAAACCAAGAGTTGTGTTCATAATTACTTTAGTTAAACATGTTTATGATTCATTGTAAAGACATAAACATAAAGTCTTTTAAGACTTATAATAAAGTAAGACGTTAACTTGTTATGTTTTTAATTAAGACATATACAAGAAGTCATTGAGTTGATCAATGATTTATAACGATAATGGGATTATAACAGTTTATGTTTCTTGTTGAAACATGGATATGAAGTGACTTGGTTAAAAGGTACTTGTGTTATAAAGCATGTAATTGGCTTGGAAAGTCTATTATACCATTAAGTTGACTTAGTTGGTAAATAGGTAAGCCAAAAGGAATATGTTTATCTTATATATTGTTAGATTGTCTTACAATATTAAATTCTAATGAATACCACAAGTTGATGGTATGTTCGCTAGAGAATCAAACTCTATTTGATTTGTTTGATTCAAGATAACCATAACTTCTTTCTTAAAAGTAACAAGGTTAGAATATTGAGTATGGATTGAATATACTCAATATGACTCCAACCTAGAAGATTAATAAAACACCATTTCATTATGGAATGTGATGAATCACATTAAGTTTTAAAATTGAAGATTCTCAATTTGTTAAACTACTTATGAATAGGTTATTAACAAACTAATGTCAAGAATTATCAATGTGTATTTGTAATGTCCCAAAAGAGAACAATGTAGTTTTGCTCTAATTGCTAAGTATATATAGATAGTCTATATATTACAAAAGGCAAGTGGGAGTTTTTTATCTTGAAAGATAAAATTACAAGATACATAATCTTCTAAAACACACTAGTAAATATCATGATGAGGTTAGACATGTAAATGATAGACCTCATGATGATGGAATTTTCATTCATAGATCTGCAAGGATATCTCGATATTTGACTTATATGTCGAGAAATATGAGTTACGTGATTATAGTAAACCCGATAATCATTATGATGGATTACCAAATATTGAATTGGGAAAATTACTCATACTATGAATGTTAAAGATGTCATCCATAAAGATAATCAATTTTGGAAATTTGGTTTATCTTAATAGTTAGACTAGAGAATGGAAATGAGTTTCTTCAAAGAGATGAAAACCCTAGTGGTTTGAATTTCTATGTAGAAATCATATGGACAATATTCTACACATATTTAATGCATGTCTTATGACAAGATTATTAATCATACTTAAGCAATTAATTGTGATTGAATATTCTTTTCTAGACACATTAAATATATAAAGATGATAATTGTCATACTTGTTTTCATTAATATGAAATATGACAATGGAATATCAAAACTCTTTCTTGAGAAATTACTTGAGCGAGGACGGTAAGTAATTGAAAGGTTTTTGAATTCATATAATCTTTGGAAGTGTACGGGTGCAATAATTCATGAATGGATAAATGCATGCATCTATGAAATTATTCTTATATTAAATTATTAAATCCATTTTCGATTTATAATTAAAATAAGATAAATTTTAAGTATTCCTGAAAGCTAGTGGGAGTATTATGTTAAGGTTTTAAATCTTATATGTTGTATAACATATGAGAAGTAACATTCCTTGAAAGCTAAATGTTAAGTCTTAGATTGGAATGAAACTTCACTTATAAGATTTAAGAATTAAAACATACAACCTTGGAATATATGTTTATTGTTAATAAACATGTGCAAGAAAATAAATGATTCTAATAAAACATGATATATGGATAAATATCTTTTTTGACAAGATAGAACGTGAATGAATTCTAAGTTTGACATGTAGATTCATCATGTACATCATGTAGTGTATTCAAATTGTTGTATCATTCTTGAATGATAGATAATTTGACAACATTGATATCTAACTAAAAGTTATTAGATAACTTGTGTAATGAATATTCTAAAAGAATTACATCCTCACCGAATTGCTCCTAGATTCTATGGATGAACAATATGTCAAATGTTGTGAAAATTGTCATCGCCTTTAAACTTGAAAGTTAGGAAAGCATCAAACATTACACAATAAGATATTAAAGTTTACGGAGTTTTAATGAGCATATTGTTGTTTGTATACAATGATGTCGGTTTAATTGAGATGACACTCAATACTAGTCATGGTAGGATTTCATCCTTGTTAATGGCCATGTGAACTAGTTGTGCTACTAAGAGCACAGCTTGCATTATACATTAAAAGAATAAGAATACTTTAAACTTTAAAATGTTTGAAAGTTTAAATTGTCATAAATTGGTGATAGAGGATGTCACACACTTTATGAATTATTATGTGGATTGGTGAATGCACACATACAAGGACTTCACTAATTGAATTCTTGAAATAAGTATTCTCAAAATTATGATAGATCACGTTGGTTGATTTATGCCTTGTCAACAAGTATGATTGTCATTACTTGAGGCATAATTCATCAACTGGAATTTTCATGCATTGATCTATTTGGTATTTGGATAAGGGATGTTAAACAATTGTTATAATAAATCAAATACTTGGTATGTTTGATTTTATAATATATTGTATCCTATATTTGCATGTTTAATCCGTGAATAAATTTATTTATTCTAAATCGTCCGTTGTCAATTAATGATATGGGAGTATCATTAAACTAAGACAAATCGAGAGATATGGTAGAATATACTTGAAAGTATATTGATGAGAATGCATACCATTTTCGGATGATATTCAATGAATTGAATATAGGACTTATCCCAACTACATAATTTACTTTATGGATATTGTTGTTAAGTAAATTATGAATAGTTATCCTCGACTTGAGATACCGGATAAGTGTCATGAATGTAGTGCACTGTGGGAACAACTTAACGCTATACGAATCGGTAGTCATAAGGGTTGTTTCAAGTGTTGCAAAGTTTGTGGGTTATTCTTGTAGTCAAGATAGAATTTGTTCCTTCAAATTTATTTTGAGTTTAATATCACGGCCCTCGTAGGGTTGACAAGATGTTTGCATGGCCATGCCCAAAGTTCTCCCCGAATATGTTCAAGATTTGGTAATCTTGTTCAATCACTAATAACGAGAAATGTAATGGTTGAATAAAGAATGACTTAATTCCATATCTTTATTTAACATGGTATTAGAAACAAAAGGATAATAATAATGAGAAATCATTAAAAGGTTTTCCAGAGCCTTACTCGAGTTGTACTAGAGGCATCAAGTGTTGCTAGACGCTAACCGAATGTGATCACTCTATTAAGATATGTCCAAGTGGGAGTCGTTGGTTTTATGGACAATAAATTAATAGACGTGTGTTAGGATCGAACTCGAGACCACGGATTGCACACTTTACGTATGAGAATTAAAGTTAATAATTAAATGTAATAGTTATATTTATTTATTAATTAAACGAAATAACTATAACGGACGTTAAGTAATTAGTTGTAATGGACTAACGGTCGTTAAATATATTTGGGAAGGACTAAAGATGAAATTAGAGATCGAGAAGGTTCTAGAATCCCTTGTGGGTTTCCTAAACCGATCGTCCATATGGTTTCCATAAACCAATCCATAGCCAACTTGTTCACCAAGTTTAGTTGGGTATATAAACAAGGCTAGGGGTTTTATTTTTTCATCTCTTGTACTCATTATGCTAAAACCTAAATAGTTTTGTATGTGTTTTTGCATAATCCGATCGTACAACCCTTATGGGTGTCGATCCACATCTTTTCCAAAACAAAGTTATTTTGTTTAATTAAAACTAGCATTACTTTAATTTGTTATAGTACGTGTACAAGAACGTGGTACAATCACACTATTGATTGTATCTTGGATTGAATTACAAAACGGTAGAGGGTAATTTTATAATCCTATAAACCCTAATTAGGGTTCATCCTAATTGCTAGTTTGTGGATTTGATTCTTGTTCGCTAGAATCAAGAAAGGTACGATACTTTATTCTTTAGTTAATTAATTATTCATTATATGTTCCTATACGCTCGCATGTGTACTTGATGTTTATTGTTTATATTTATGATTAGTCATGTTATATAATTCCAACAAAGCACGCCACAAATAATACTATTACAATTAAAAGTAGCGAAACGCTAGAAACAAAGTACAAACAACAATAAAAATCTTAACTGATACAACTAAAGAGCAAACTCAACACGAGTTCTTACCAAATTTTGAAAAGTTGTATAAAATTTAAAAGGTAGCTCATTATCAAGATTGTTGAGAAGAATCCAATCGGAAAACCGATCCATGTTCCTTCCCAAAAAATTCTTGATAGATCCTCCTCTTCCTCGACTCTTCTTTCCGATGATGGAATGTCCTCCGAACATTTGACATTAATCGGTATACCGCATAATCCACTATTGTTTTGAAAACCCAACTCATTCATGGTGTCCATTTGTCGACCACTAGGAATTTTACCCGTCAACATGTTGTTGCTCACATCTAGAGTTCCGAGTTCGTGAAGTTGCACTAGTGATTGAGGGATCGAACCTGAGATTTCATTGTGTGAAACATCCAAGCATTCTAGGCTCTCTAGATTGCCAAATGATAGTGGAATGTTCCCATAAATCTTGTTGTGTGATATGTTGAGCTGTTTTAGAGCTTTGAGATTGCCTAATGATGCTGGTATTTCACCAGAAATATTGTTGCCCGACAAGTCTAACAAAACAAAAAACGGGAGTTGCCTAGGCGTTGAGAAGATTTTTTCCAATTCACAATCAAGTCTTCAACTTCATCCGAAGATTCAGAATATGATGATGTTGACATATTCAGAGTTCTAATCATTAATGGAAGGTTTGCCATCTGTTGTGGAATGCTTCCAGTTAGGTTGTTCCCGGCAAGATCAAGAATTCGAAGAGAAGTGCACATGGAAATATTGGTCGGGATAAATCCATTGAGGGAAGTGTTTCTTAGGACAAGTATTTCAAGAGAAGTAGGGAATTGAGGGAGAATATCTTGTAAATTTCCTGTAATAATGCTATTACGAAGATCAAGAACTCTAAGGTTGACTAATTTAGTCAAACCAAAAGGAAGACTGCCAGAAAACTTATTCCCGCCTAAATAAAGAATTTCGTTTCCTTTAGGAAAATTCGTCGGGATCTTACCAGAGAAATAATTGCTAGACAAATCCAGGGAAAAATCATCTTCAGCTCTGAAAATAGGTAAACTGTCATCAGAGAATCTATTTCGGGACAAGTCGAGTACCGATAATCCCTTTAAATTGGAGATGGATTTTGGGATTAGTCCTGAAAAGTGATTTTCCGAAACCACAAGATAATCGATACTTGTGGCGTTACCTATGCTTTCTGGCAACTCCCCTGAAAAATTGTTCCGGGACAAATCAAGATTGTATAACTGATTAGATATAAATAAGCGAGGCGGGATTTGTCCGCTGAGGTTGTTATCTGAAAGAAATATCGTACTCATGTTCATCTCCGCCAGCCAATGTGGGAATCTTCCCTCCAATTTGTTCCTGCTCAAATCAAGATACCGCAACTCTGTCTGTGATGAAATCCATTCAGGAATTTGGCCTGAAATTCCACAAGAAGGCATTGAGATGTACATAAGACTACATCTTGGATCAACCTTAGTTGTGTTATTCCAAAGCAACTTGCTTCCCTTTCCACCGATGTATAAATACCTTAGAGCTCTGATTTTGAATAACGAAGTCGGGATCTCTCCGGCGAGCATGTTGTTGTCGAGTCGAAGGATATATAACTTGCTCAAGTTTTGCATCGATGATGGTATCGGGCCTGTTAACTGGTTACTCCTTAGGTCCAGATGAGTCAAGCTGGTTAGTCTTCCTATGGAGGTTGGAATTTCCAATGATAAAGAATTTTCAGACAAATCCAGTGATTCTAATTTCGTGAGGTTTGCAATTGATGATGGGATTCCACCGGAGAAACGATTATAGTGTAATGAAAAGTCCCTTAACTTTGTTAAATTTCCAATCTCTTCTGGGATTTTTCCCGAAAGAAAATTATAACCCAGTGACAGTGATTCAAGATTTAGAAGCTTACCAATTTCAGGGCTCAAAGATCCCCCGAGATTATTGGCACTAAGATCAAGATCTCGAAGAGATTCGAGTTCGAAAAGTTGAGCAGGAATCGGACCCTGGAAACGATTATAACTTAACCACAATGTAGTCAATTTTCGAAAAGAACCCAGTTCATGTCCTAGTTTTCCCTCAAGTGAATTGTAGCTCATGTCCAAGTAACGTAAATTTGTTAACTGGAAAAGTTGGCTGGGGATCTCGCCTTCAAAATAATTATACGAGATATCAAGTAATTCAAGTGACCGGATACGAAATATTGGAGTCAAGATTTCTGAAGATATCGGAACCTGATCAAAACCTGGAGGAGGCATGGCTGCCCAAGATAGCTGAAGCTCCGTAACACTTCCGGTTCTGGAGCAATTAACACGCTCCCAAGTGCAACAATCACAAGTCGAATTCCATGAGTCTAGTTCTACATACTGAGTGGAATTGTAGATGGAGGTGAGGGTGGATTTGAAGTGTAGTAGTGCATGCTTTTGATGAATGGGACAGGAGAATGATGGGAATATTATAATGGAAGTGAGTGTTAACAAGATGAATAACATTAACTTTAACATTGGTGTGTTTGTCATGGTGGATTTTGGTTGTTCTATATTTTTTATGCATTGGTATATGTTCTGGTAGTCATTATATAGGGAATGAAAATGTACGATATTTTTTTCTTTCTTTCTTTCAATTCTTTTATTTGTTTATATAAATTCATAGGAAATAATGTACTACTTTATTATATGATGTGCAAGTTATAAACCACAAGTGTCGCAGTAGAAAATAATGGATTTTGGTTATTTGAGCAGTAAAGTGTAATTCTTATTTATTTATTTCTTAATAACATTCATGGGAAGGGTATATGGGCACTCGACCACTCGTGTATACCAATCATATAACGATATGAATCTTTTGCTTTTACATATAAAAGTAGCTTCTAGCTAGTAAACTGATAATAATAAACTAAAGGCTTTTGTTAACCATATTTTTAAGGTTATGGTTTAATTTAAATACCAACATATTAATGATTCAATTCCTAATTAGTTAGATGTGGTTGTTTAGTATTCCAAACTGTCAAATACTAAAGAGTTGTAGCCTAACGGCTAACGTCAATCAAGTGATGGACAAAGGGCCATACAAACATCGAGTTCAAAGTAATATATACCTTCCCACAAGTGATGGACAAATAGCTATACTTGGTGGAAACAACGTTATTTTAAGTCTTATTTATTCTTACCAAAACAAAAGATCAAGAGTATATTGATGTGCAATACGTGTACGAAACCAATCCCTACGAAAATGGATCATATCAATCTATAGAGTAATACGTACTTAACAATTACGTATCTTATTTGAAACTGTCTAGAGCACAAGGTATGGAGATGAATAACATGCCAAATGCATATTTTTTCGTGTCATTCGTGTGCCAACGGTACCGGCCAACATGCCATTGGTAAGCCATTGGGTGTTTGAGCCATTGAAATGGCTTAAGCCATTTGCATCCTTTGTTTGTTTATTATTATTATTATTATTATTATTTTGTTTTGTGAGTGAATGAGTATATTTGGTGGGGTATTTTGTGGGACTTACAAGTACCAATAACATGTTATTGGTGTGTTATAAGGGATGGTGTTTTAGTTATTGATGTTTTATTGGGAGGAGATGAGGTGGTGCTGAGATGGCATACCAATAACGTGTTATCCGTTAACACGATACATTGTGCTCTTATTACAACATTTAAATCTAAAATCAATTACCAAAATAATCTATATACATATTGGTTTTACCAATCCGAACTTCTTTTTCGAGGTTTACCAAAATAAACAATAAATATCACCATCATTCTTTTCTTACTTTTCAGTCGCAAATTAAGTCACATATATCGACACACTTTTCACCCTCACACATTAATTCTCCATCATTCATTTCACACCCTCCCACATTAAGGGCGCGTTTGGTTTGTCGCTATAAATCACAATAGGTATGGGTGTTGGTATAGAGTGGAATGATAATGAAGGGTATGAAGAAACCACCCACACACATAATGTATGAGGAAACCTTCATATTTGGGTATCCTCATTCCATTGTGATGGGGCCCATAACCAACCAAACAATATTAATGACTTTTAAAGTTATAGACCCAAACCCATACACCCCAACCAAACGAGCCCTAATATATCATCTTCTTCTATAACTCTTCTTCTCCCACTTCAACCCACACATTTAAACCCTATTTTTTTGTAGAATAACATCAAATTTTTATCTTGATCTTTCAAAAACCACATGTATAAAATCCAAAAATACATCCCATTATCCCAACAAAAGATTCGCGTTTTTGTGGTCGAGTTTTTTTAGCCCCGCATATTGATTATTTGTGGGGGTTAGTGCTACCAATCTCTCATTATTGCTCGGCTTAACATTCTTTGTGGGGTTAGTGGTACCCATTTTGTGGGGTTTTCTTGGGTCCCGATCTAGGCTAGTTAGTTTGGACGTCGCGTTTTTAGGTCGAGTTTTTTTCTTTTTGGTTGCGATCTAGCGTAAGTGCACATGTTAAATCTAACATTTACAAAGTAAGGTCTTATTGTAATACATCAGGGCCCGTTAATGATACCAAATATCCTTTTGATATATTTCTTAAATGTGAGGCTTAAATAAATCGATCTTTAAATGACATCATATTTACTAAAAACTTCAATTTCTAGAGCATCAAGTGGTCCAGGTTAGCTGGACTTTGATAGGAACACTTGTTTGCTTGACTTGGTGGAAAATATGGTCGTTTCTAAGTATTCGATCCGGTCAACCAACATAAGAGTAAATTAGACGTTCATCTTTTTGGATATAAGGCATAAAATAAAAATGGACTTATCATACATTAATAAACATGCCGTAAGAAAAGGGAAACAATTGACACCAAGACTTATTTTGCAATTGAAAACACTACAATCTTTGAACTAATCAATATATTGGACTTTTTAGTTCAGTGATACTAATGAAGCATGTAACAGTTAGGCTGTTTGTTAATTTGGACTTTGTTTGAACGTTTCATATTTTAGTGCAAGTCTTTATATTACAGCAGGAGTATATATTTTCAATTTTTAATTTCCAGTGTAAATTTATATATACTGTCTTAGCAAGATCCATAACACTAACTTTAGCATTGGTATTTTGTTTTTCATGTTGCCGGTGGAGGTTTTATATATCGTATATCTGATGTGCATATGGTCAAGTTCATGGTGCGATTGTAACCGATAGACGGCCAACTAAAATTCTCATTGTACCGAGTATATAGCAACACATATATGGAACACTATCATCAGTACCAAATGTTGATGTGGAATGCTGAAAAACATAAATATAACCGGGCTATGTATAATAGAGGATGTGTAAACATAGCAGCTCGTATAAACATGTACGGATTGCATTTTAAACAGAAATATTTATACACTGAAATTAAATCTCAAAACAGATTACAACTTAGGAGCTAATACACAAGGTGCACTATAACCTGCAACATACAAGATTAATTAACAATTATTATATGGCATTTTCTTAATCTTATTTCATTATTTGAGCAGTACGTATATGTTGTTTGAACATAGTTGAGATGGCTAGAAGATCAATACACATAATTTTATTTAATTTAAACTTTGGGCTGACATTTGTGTTTAGCGAATGGGCCAGGTCAATTAACCAAAGTAAAATAGGAGCCGACATATTAAACAATAAATACACGATCTAGCAACTTAAAACTCAAAAGCGATTAACACTTTTGTGCTTGCCATGGTGGATTTTGGTTGTGTATTTTTTATTCATTTGTACTAGTAATTGGTGGTTGTTATATAGGGAACAAAAACGAGGGGCTAAGTTTTCTTTCTTTCTTTATAATATATAAACCAAAATGTACCATTAATTTTTGAACGATGTACATGTACATTGCAAATAAAACATGATCGTGGTAGTCGAAAACGGATTTCTGCAACCCTACTTTTATTCATTACGATTATGATTTTATATTTACGCTACTAATCCATAAATCATAATTGATTTTTACGATAACAATTTTTTGTAGTACGTAACCCTACTTTTATTTAATGATATATGACTGTTAGTACAAGGTTGTCCAGGTTTACTTTGACTCCAATATTGTCTTGCGAAAATAATCGAACAAGACTTATATTCGAAAGTGAGAGTAATTACAAGTTTTCATGAAACAATCCAATAAGAAATGGACTTTGAGTACGTTTTAATTGTTAAAATTTTCTTGATTAAATAATATCTAGGTGGTCCGGTTTACATCGGCTTTGATACACATGTTGTGGAAGAATTGAAAAGATATACGACAAAAGACTTGTGACTTTGT
The DNA here is from genome assembly GCA_022545495.1 of Chrysanthemum lavandulifolium. Taxonomy (NCBI): domain Eukaryota; kingdom Viridiplantae; phylum Streptophyta; class Magnoliopsida; order Asterales; family Asteraceae; genus Chrysanthemum; species Chrysanthemum lavandulifolium. Next base: position 288,383,620 of record CM040242.1, read on the forward strand.
GGAAAATAAGTTCGTTGAGTATTCGCTCACCAAAATGAAATTAAATGAAACGTTAGTCTTTTCGGATGTTAGCCATAGAACAAAAAAGAGTTTATCATACATTATTTTTAGAGTTAATTACAAATTTTGTCCTTTGATTTATATCTTTTTTCAACTTTCGTCCTTTAACTTTAATACTTACACCGCCCGTCCCTATGATTGTCCATTTTCAACGGACCAATCCTTTAACCAAATGGCCGTTTGTATCTCTTCGTTAAATCTTGCTTATAGGTGCGTTTTCGTTAATTTCTACCTTGTCATCTTCAACCTCCACTTTTTCAAACTTTTTCATTTTTCTTTTTATAATTTCAAAAACACAAATAAATGTATCTATCTTCAACCTGGAATCTTTTTAAAAAAATTTCATGTTTCTTTATATAAACTTCAAAAACACATCTCACTATAATGAAGCACAAACACATTATCTGCATGTAGAATTACTATAAAAACAATATTTATATCCATATGCTCAAATAAAGGTTAACTTTTTACAAACATTGGTAATTGGACCTGTAATACGTGCATAACAATAAATATCTTATTTAAAACTGTCTATTACTATAAGAAAAAATTACATGTTTCGTCCATAAATGGACCTATAAACTTCAACAACACATCTCACTACAATGAAGCACAAACACATTATCTGCATGTAGAATTACTATAAAAACAATATTTCTATCCGTATGCTCAAATAAAGGTTAACTTTTTACAAACATTGGTAAATGGACCTGTAATACGTGCATAACAATAACTATCTTATTTAAAACTGTTTATTACAATAAGAAAAAATTACATGTTTCGTCCATGTGATTTACCTAAAATCACAATCATCGTCCCTATTTGACTTTAATTACATAAATAATTTCTAATTTTGATACTATTTGCATTGATAGTCCTTATTTTGAAAAATAAGGACTATCCATGTAATAACGATATGACCACCCGTGTAATAAAAAACTAATGATAATTACACAGATGATTACTATTTTTCAAAGAGAGATGCTAGACCCACAAAAAATGTTCCACAAAAGAAATCCACAAAATGAGGTGGAGGTATTTGATTGGTGCAAAAGAGAAAAGAGAGAGACCTCACACCCAAATGCACCAATCAAATACCTCCACCTCATTTTGTAGATTTCTTTTGTGGAACATTTTTTGTGGGTCTATCACCCCTCTTTTTCAAAATAGGGACCATCGATGCAACTAGTTTGAAAATAGGTATCACTGGTGTAACTAAAATTTAATAAGGCCGATGCGTTTGATTTTGAGTAAACCAAATGGACGAAACATGTACTCCGTATTTTTTTCTTACAATTTAATTCTAACTTTTACAAAGTAATGTCATCATTTTAATAAGCAAGGCCCGTAAAAACAAAGTTAAGAATGATAACTAATATCCCTTTAATATATTTCTTAAATGTGAGGCCTAAACAAATCCAACTTAAATGACATCATATTTATTAAAAAATTATATTTTATAGCATCGAGGTCCAGTTACTTGGACTTGGATACGAACACTTGTTTGCTTGACTTGGTGGAAAATAAAGTCGTTTATAAGTATTCGATCGAGACCAACATGAGAGTAAATTAGGTGTTTATCTTTTGGATATGAGGTATAGAACAAAAAGGAGTTATCATACTTTATATATAGAGTAAAATACATCGTTAGTCTATGAGCTTTTGCAGATTTCACGTTTAGTTCAAAATCAAACAAAATTACGCCATTGCTCTCAACGTTGCCAATATTGCTCGCCGCTCGTCCAATTTCCTAATGACGTTAAGCTTTCTCGTTATCTCCAATCATGTGCTAGACACATGAGGGTAATTTAGTCATTTTTTTCCTTTTCATCTCCATCTTCTATCCTTATCTCTTTTTTTGCGTCTTTTCCATTCATCTTCTACATCTAATTTGCTTCTGAATTTGAATTTTTTTAATAAGTTCAATATTTTTATCAAACACAACCCAACACAAATTTCTAAGGATTTTTTTTTTGTAATTTGCAACACAAATTTCTGTTAAATATTCTTTCCAAATTCCTATACAAATTCGAATACACTTGAAAACACTCATCATTAATTGTTCATGCGAGAAGTTAGATCTGAAGCATACATCATTTTACCAATAACAAAAAAAGTACTTAAATTTGTTTACGATTTCAACTCATTTTAAACTCAAAGAATCTTATATCAGACCTCAATGATTATCATTGGCTTCAAATACAAATAAAATATTAATAATAAAAAAAGTATTATCCAAAAATGAAAGGGTACCAACACCACTATCACACAACATCAAAAAAAAAAATATAGCATTCAAGATCACAAGCTTTTGCTTGATGAAAAGGCATTGAATCTTGCTGCAAAAATAAGAATAATAATAACTTTAGCCTCAAATTATATCATCGGCTTTAACTAAAATATGCTTAAGCTTAAAGAAAAAGGTAAATTCGTAAAAATATATAGCACCAATAGCCTCAAATCATACCATGGCTATTTAGAAGTTTTAGATCTAAACGAAACCTCACCAAACCGGCTAGATCCACAGATAAAACCAAATAACTTAATAGATTATTATACAAATGATTACTATTTTTCAAAATAGGGACCATCAGTGCAACAAGTTTGAAAATTAGGTATCACTGGCGTAACTAAAATCGAATAGGGACGACGAGTTTGATTTTGAGGAAACCACATAGACGAAACATGTACTCCATAATTTTTTATTACAATTTAAATCTAACTTTTACAAAGTAATATCATCATTTTAATAAATCAGGGCCCGTAAAAACAAAAGCTAAGAATGATACCTAATATCATTTTAATATATTTTTTAAATGTGCGGCCTAAATAAATCAAACTTAAATGACATCGTATTTTGTTAAAAATTTCTACTTCTAGAGCATTAGGTGGTCCAGGTTACTTAGACTTGGATAGGAACACTTGTTTGCTTGACTTGATGGAAAATAAGGTCATTTATAAGTATTCGATCAGGGACCAACATTATAGTAAATTAGACGTTCGTCATTTTGAATATGAGGTATAGAACAAAAAAGTAGTTATCATACATTAAATATATATAGAGTAAAATAGACCATCAGTCCCTAAGGTTCCCAATTTCACGTTTAGTCCATAATCAAACAAAATTACGTCTTTGCTCCCCAACGTTGCCAATATTGCTCGCCGCTCGTCCAATTTCCTAACAACGTTAAGTTTTTCTCTTTATCTCCAGTCATGTTCCAAGCACAAGATAATAACTTAGTTATTTTGTTTTTTGTCCTTTTCATCTTCATCTTCTATCCTTATCTTTCTCTTTTTTGTCTTTTCCATTCATCTTCTACATCTATTTTGTTCTTGAATTTTCATTTTGTTTATAAGTTTATACAGTTGCTTTTCTATTCGAGACATTGTTTAACATTTAGTGAACATTGTGGTTTTAGTTTTGATTTTGTCATGTCTAATCTTTGCATGCTCTAATTTTGTGTTTGCTTATGCCTTACTCTTTATTTTTTTTTTACTTAAATCTTCTTCATGCTCATCATATGCTATATACATTGTGCTATGTGCTTTTATGAGTATTGTTCTTACATTGTGTGCTTATTTTGCATGTTGACATCCATCATTTGAAAACTGTGTATTATATTCTTGTTGTAATTATATATATATTTCATGACATGTTTGTGATGTGTGTTTCGATTTGCAATTAATATACATCATGTATTTCATTTGTTTAACTACTATTATTTTCAACTTGTATACATGCGGTATTCAACTGCCATGTATTCCGTTGTCTAATGCCCGGCTATGAATTGCGTTAACTCTTGTATTTTATGTTATATATTATATTATTTTTTAGTTGTATTTATTTGTTGATTGTGTTGCATGCTTTATTCATTAATTCATTTTATCACATGTGTTAATTACTTGCATTACTTTGTATACTTGTATTATGTCATGTTCGTATTCTAAATTTTTGTACAACGTATATTCTTGCATAATTTATTATGACCACATACCATTTTTTGTGTCTACTAGTTCTATAATTATATCTTTGTGTGTTTATAATCATATCGTATGTATATACTTTCCATACTTTCACAAGCAACATAGTATACTTAAAAATTTAGTGTTGACCATATGTAATTTTCTGTTACTTTGAAAATTCTTGCATTAAAATGACATTTAAAATTAAATTTAATGATGCATGTAAAAAGGTAATATTATTTATTAATATTTTATGGTGCCTTAATTGATTCTATGACTTTTCGTATGATGCTAACTAATGAGTTATTTTGCAAACTGAGTAAATGTTAACTTGTGTATATGTGATAATATAGCTAGTCATGTCGAATCTTGCGAAACTTGATTTTTTGGCTATGGACATAACTGGACAAAACTATTTGTCTTTGGTTCTGGATGCCGAGATACACCTTGCGGCTAATGGTCAGGGAAAGGAAACAACTGTTGAACAAAAGGCTAAGGAAAGGCTAAGGCGATGATATTCTTACGCCATCACCTCCATGAGAATTTAAAATATGAATATCTTACTGTTAAGGACCCACTTGTCCTTTGGAATCATTTGAATGACAGATATGAACATAAAAAAACAGTAATTTTACCGAGAGCTTGCTATGACTGGGTTCATTTAAGGTTCCAGGATTTTAAAACAGTTGGTGAATATAATTCTGTTATGTTTAAAATTACCTCCCAATTAACTTTATGTGGATAAAAAATCACTGATGAAGAAATGCTTGAAAAACATTCTCTACATTTCATGCCTCTAATTTACTATTGCAACAACAGTATCGCGAAAGAGGCTTTAAAAAGTATTGTGATTTGATTTCGTGTTTACTTGTCGCGAAACAAAACAATGAATTATTAATGAAAAACCATGAGTCACGTCCAACTGGATCCGCTCCACTTTTGGAAGCAAATATGGTAATGGAGGTCGCGATCGTGGATCCGACCGTGACGAGGACGTGGCCATGGACGTGGTCGTGGCGTGGACGTGGCCAAGGGCGTAGTTTTGGTCGAGGTAATTATCATGGTTTCCAATATGGGAATACAAGTGGTTATAAAAAATGGCAAGATAAAGGAAAAATGATAAAAAATAATGGAGGTGGAAAAATAAAAGGTGCCATAGAAACTGTATGCTATCATTGTGGTGGTACTAATCATTGGGCCCGTGCATGTCGCACACCCAAACATTTGGTGGAACTCTACCAACGATCTCAAAAGAACAAAGGAAAAGGGGTCGAAGTTAACTTTGCATATGATGAAGGAAAATTTGATAGCCTTGATATCGATAGCCTCGGTATTAACAACCTTGGTGTTCCAGATAACCAAAATTATAACACTCATTTGGATGTGAGTGATTTCCTCACAAACAAGTGATCCACAAAGCCAATAATAATAAGAGTGTCAATAAAGCCAAGAATAAAACGTCTTCACATTGATGTTGATCTTGTTTTTGTTTCATTTATTTTCTTTCAAGTTACCTATGTTGTCCTATGAGACGTACCATATCTACTCACTTGGCTTAATAAAATATGTTATTTCCTTTTAATTATTCCGTTAAACATTTTACTTATGATATGTGTTTTATTTTGAAGAATATGGATCATGTGGCACAACTTATTATTGATGATGAAGACATATGTCTAGTGGATAGTGCAACCACACACAAACCTACAAGAATCAAATGTTAATACTATCTCGGGTAGTGCAAAACTAGTAAAAGGTTATGGAAAAGAACATATATATTCTTACCCGAAAGAAGAATGTTTAAAATTGACAATGCACTATTTTCCCCCATGTCTCAAAGGAATTTATTAAGTTTTAGAGATATTCGTCGGAATGAATATCATATTGAGACTACAAATGAAGGACATGATGAGTACCTTCATATTACGAATGTGATCTTGGGTAAAAAGAAAGTGTTAGAAAAATTACCCGCATTTTCATTTAGGTTGTATTACACCAAGATTAATATTGTTGAAACAAATGTGGTCATAAATAAAAAACTTATTGACCGAGAAAAATTTATCATTTGGCATGATCGGTTAGGCCATCCCGGATCATTAATGATGCGAAAGATAATAGAAAATTCAAACGGACACCCATTAAAGGACCATAAGGTTCTAGAAACGAAAGATATTACATATGTTGCTTGCTCACTAGGAAAATTGATCACACGCCCATCACCAGCTAAGATAGGGAATGAATCCCTTAATTTTCTGGAAAGAATCCAATAGGCCCATACATCCACCTTGTGGACCATTTAGATACTTTATGGTTTTAATCGATGCATCTACTCGATGGTCACATGTGTGCTTATTGTCAAGTCGCAATATGGTGTTTGCGAGATTACTTGCTCAATTAATAAGACTGAGAGCACATTTTCTAGATTATCCTATAAAGACAATACGTTTGGACAATGCTGGTGAGTTTACATCCCAAACATTTAATGACTATTGTATGTCTATTGGGATAAGTGTAGAACATCCTCTAGCTTATGTTCATACACAAAATGGGCTCGCTGAGTCTTTTATCAAGCGGATTCAGATGATCGCAAGGCCCATGATCATGAAAGCGAAACTACTAGTTTCTGCGTGGGGCCATGTTGTTCTGCATGTAGCAACACTAATTCGTATCAGGCCAACGAGTTACCATACTTACTCCCCATTACAGTTAGTCTTTGGTCAGGAACCAAATATTTCCCATCTAAGAATTTATGGTTGTGCAGTATATGTCCCAATTGATCCACCACAACGCACAAAAATGGGACCTCAAAGGGAATGGGAATATATATTGGGTATGATTCACCATCTATAATTAGATATTTAGAGCCATCAATGGGGGATTTGTTTACGGCTCGATTTTCTGATTGTCATTTTGATGAGTCAGTATTCCCAACATTAGGGGAGAAAAGAAACAGTGGAAGTGAAATAAGTTGGAAAGAATTATCATTATCTCATCTTGATCCTCGAACAAAGAATGTGAACAAGAAGTTCAAAAGATAATTCATTTACAAGGGTTAGCAAATCAATTACCGCATACGCCATCGACCTTAAAAGAGTAACCAAGTCACATATACCACCGTTAACGCTCTGTTAAAATTGATGTTCCTAAAGAACATTGAAATTGCAAATGAGTCTAAGGCATGCCTAAAGCGTGGTAGACCAGTAGGTTCCAAAGATAAAAATCCTCGAAAGAAAAAAGGAGCCCATAAGGGTCCTCTATAAGGACATTAGACATGACGGTTTGAGATGAACCTCGGGTACCCAAAAATGAAGAGATCTCAATAAATTATATCATGTCCAGAAAGGTATGGAACCGAAATGAAATCGACGTCGATGATGCTTTTGCATATAATGTAGCGCTAGAAGTTATGGAAAATGATGCGGATCAGGAACCCAGTCAGTTCCGGAATGCAAAAATAGAAATGATTGGCCAAAATGGAAAGACGCAATTGAGGCAGAATTAAATCTCTTGAAAAACAAGAATTTTTCAGATCGATAGTCCGTACACCTGAAGGTGTAAAACCCGTTGGGTATAAATGGGTCTTTGTGCGAAAAAGAAATGAAAAAAATGAAATTACTCGTTACAAAGCACGCTTGGTGGCACAAGGATTTTCAAAAAGACCAGGTGTAGATTATGAGGACACATATTCTCCAGTGGTGGATGCAACTACTTTTTGGTATCTAATTAGTCTGGTAATACAAGAAGGACTCGATCTGTGTCTAATGGATGTTGTGACAGCCTATTCATACGGCTCACTTGATACATAAATCTTCATGAAGCTTCCAGATGGGTTTAAGCTGCCTGAATCATGTAAAGCAAGTTCTCGAGAACAATATGCAGTCAAACTGAATAAATCTTCGTATGGGCTGAAGCAGCCTACGCGAATGTGGTACAATCGTCTTAGTAAATATTTATTAAAGGAAGGATATAAAAATGATTCTATTTGTCCATGCATTTTTATAAAAAGGTCTGAATCTGAATATGTCATAATCGCTGTGTATGTTGATGATTTGAATATCATTGGAACTCCAGGTGAGCTACCAAAGGCAGTTGAATACCTCAAGAAAGAATTTGAGATGAAAGATCTGGGAAAAACAAAGTTTTGTCTTGGATTACAAATTGAACATCTTAATAATGGAATCCTTGTCCACCAAAAAGCATACACAGAGAAGTTGCTAAAAAGATTTTATATGGAAAAATCCCATCCATTGAGCACCCCAATGGTTGTAAGGACCTTAGATATAAAAAAAGGACCCTTTTCGACCTCCAGATGATGATGAGGAAATTCTTGGTCCCGAAGTACCCTATTTAAGTGCCATTGGAACATTGTTATTTCTTACGAGTCATACTTGACCCGATATATCATTTTCACTAAACTTATTGGAAAGATATAGCTCGTGTCCAACAAGGAGACATTGGAATGGGGTGAAACAAATATTTTGCTATCTTCAAGGTACAAAAGATATGGGTTTATATTACACTAATTCATCTGAAAGAGATCTAGTTGGTTTTGCAGATGCATGATATATGTCTGATCCCTATACCGATCGGTCCCAAACTGGATATGTTTTCACAAGTTCCAGTACTGCCATTTCATGGCGTTCCGTTAAGTAGACAATGAGCGCCACTTCATCGAATCATGCAGAGATCTTGGCCATCCATGAAGCCATTCGGGAATGCGTATGGTTAAGAAATGTGGTACAACATATTCGTGAATCATGTGGTATCTCTTCAGGTCAGGGAGCTCCAACAATTGTTTATGAAGATAATGTAGCATGCATTGCTCAACTTAAGGACGGATACATCAAAGGTGACAGAACCAACCATATTCTACCAAAGTTATTTTTCACTCATGAATTACAAAAGAGTGGCTATATTATTGTTTAAAAGGTCCGTTCAAGTGAGAACTTAGCAGATTTGTTTACCAAGGCACTTCCCATTGCAACATTTAAGAAGTTGGTTCACGGCATTGGAATGCGAAGACTCAATGAACTTCAGTGATCTAATCATCAGAGGGAGAACATACTGGCTGCACTCTTTTTCCCTTAGCTATGGTTTTTTTTCCCACCGGGTTTTCCTAGCAAGGTTTTTCACGAGGCGACAAATCTAATCGTACGACAACTAATGATGGATAGCTAAGAGGGAGTATTATGATTATTTATGTGTGGCTATCCATATACCATAACCTTCATAACCTCTCATCTTTTTGTATCCCCTCTTAATGTTTGTACTAAATACCTTGATTGCAAGAACCCTATAAATAGAGGTTCATTTGTAGTTTGTGATCAACAATAAAAATGCATTCCACAATCTCTCAATTCTTCTAGCTTATACTTCTTGTCGATTATCATTATTTCGCAACAGTTCAATAATTTTTACCATACACAACCCAACACAAATTTCTGAGGAATTCTTTTCGTGCAATTTGCAACACAAAATTCTGTTAAATATTCTTTCCAAATTCCCAGATTGAATGTTTCTTTCCAAATTCGAATACACTTGAAAACACTCATCACACAACATCACTACTAAAAAAAATATAGTAGTCAAGAACAAGCTTTTACGTGATGAAAAGGCATTGAATCTTGCAAGAAAAAAATAATAATAATAACTTCAGCCTCAAATTATATCATCGGCTTTAACTAAAATATGCTTAAGCTTAAAGAAAAAGGTAGATTCGTAAGAATTTATAGCACCAATAGCCTCAAATCATAACATGGCCATTTAGAAGTTTTAGATATAACCAAAACCTCACAAAACTTGCTAGATCCACAGATAAAACCAAAATAACTTTATAGATTGTTACACAAATGATTAATAAATTTCAAAATAGGGAGCATCGGTGCAACAAGTTTGAAAATTAGGTATCACTGGTGTAACTAAAATCGAATAGGGACGACGAGTTTGATTTTGAGGAAATCACATGGACGAAACATGTACTCTTTAATTTTTTCTTACAATTTAAATCTAACTTTTACAAAGTAATGTCATCATTTTAATAAATCAGGGCCCGTAAAAAAAAGCTCATAATGATACCTAATATCCTTTTAATATATTTTTTAAATGTGGAGCCTAAATAAATCAATCTTAAATGACATCATATTTTATTAAAAATTTCTATTTCTAGAGCATTAGGTGGTCCAGGTTACTTGGACTTGGATAGGAACACTTGTTTCCTTGACTTGGTGGAAAATAAGGGTTTATAAGTATTCGATCAGGGACCAACATTAGAGTAAGTTAGACGTTCGTCATTTTGGATATGAGGTATAAAACAAAAAAGGAGTTATCATACATTATATATAGAGTAAAATACACCATTAGTCCCTAAGGTTTTTCCAGATTTCATGTTTAGTCCATAATCAAATAAAATTACACCATTTCTCCCCAACGTTGTCAATATTGCTCGCCGCTCGTCCAATTTCCTAACGACGTTAAGTTTTTCTCGTTATCTCCAGTCATGTGCCAAGCACAAGAGGGTAGCTTACTCATTATGTTTTTTTTGGTCCTTTTTCACCTTTATCTTCTATCCTTATCTCTCTCTTTTCGTGTCTTTTTCCATTCATCTTATACATCTATTTTGTTCTTGAATTTTGATTTTTTTAATATTTATATCACACAACCCAACACAAATTTTTGGGGTATTTTTTTCACGTAATTTGCAACAAAATTTTCTGTTCAATATTCTTTCCAAATTCCCATATTCAATATTTCTTTCAAAATTCGAATACACTTGAAAACACTCATTATTAATTGTGCATGACACAAGTTAGATTTGAAACATACATAATTTTACCAATAACAAAAAAGGTACTTCAATTTGTTTACGATGTCAACTCATTTAAACTCAAAAAGTCTTATATCAGACCTCAATGATTATCATTGGCTTCAAACATTTACGAAAAATACGAAAGTATTATCCAAAAGGAAGGGTTACCAACACCACTATCACACAACATCACTACTAAACAAAAAAAATAACAGTAAAGAGCACAAGCTTTAGCGTGATCAAAAGGCATTTGAATCTTGAAACAACAGAAAAAAAACTTTAGCCTCAAACTATATCATCGGCTTTAACTAAAATATGCTTAATCTTAAATAAAAAAGGTAGATTCGTAAGAATCTATAGAACCATCAACCTCAAATCATACCATGGCCATTTAGAAGCTTTAGATCTAACAGAAACCTCACTAAACAGGCTGGATCCACATATAAAACCAACATAACTTTATCTCACATCTTAATAGAAACAACATCCATCGAGACCCGGTTAAAGGACCACAAAAAACCCCCACCAAAACCACTTATACACTAATGAAAGAACTGAAACTCAAACACCACCGGTTTTCAAAATATCCGGTGGGGTTGGTGGCGATTCTCTTCTGTATAGTGGCGTGTTCGGATGGTGGTTAGGGCTCAGATGGCGGTTAGTGTGTGTGGCTGAGATGACATGGCTAAAACTGAAGTAGTGGGAGATGGGAGAGGGTGGTCCTGGATGTGATAATTTATTATATGGATTTAGTTTGTGCATTTAATAATACTCTTGTGTGTTTAATTTGGTGTTTTTCATATTTAAGATGTTTATCTGAAAAGGAAAAGAAGAGAATTTCAACTACACAGTTGAGGGGGTTTCAGGCGAGAAAGAAAGGTTCCAAAACATACTCACATGAATGGCAAGTACAAATTTGTTTTAAGATATAACGATCTTTGAATTTTCTAAAAAGATATGGTAAATGACAAGAACACATAAAGGTAGAAGATGAAAATGAAAAGGAAAAAAGCAAAATGACTAAATTAACCTCATGTGTCTAGCACGTGACTCGTGATAACGAGAAAAACATAACGTCGTTAGGAAATAAGACCAGCGACGAGCAATATTGGCAACGTTAGGGAGCAATGGTGCAATTTTATCCCCTTTTAGTTTAAACGTGAAATCTGGCAAAACCTTGAGGACTAACGGTGTATTTTACTCTTATATCTATTACAATTTCTTTTTCTAAATCGGAGGAACCTAATTGGTCCTGATTTACCTGGGCACAATAATAAACATGTCGTAAGAAAAGGGAAGCAATCGACACCAAGTCTTATTTTGTACACGAGAACACTACAATCTTTTTCTAAGTAGCTATACACACAAATTACAACCGGCAATGGCCATTGACTTAACAAGATGAACCTGATCCATATATACTTGATTAAGTTATACAGGATCATGATTAGTAACGTTATCACAAATGCTCATGGTCGAAATGTCAAGTAATATATACTGTTCGATATGATGCTCAAGTATATGTGAGTGCAATAAATTTTACCAAAAAACTCATCAAACTGAGAATAGGTACACTTAACAACATGATTGATGTTTTAGTGGCTCATGTTTGATGGACATTTGAGCGAATAAAGAGTAGAACGACCGTCATCGTCTAACACTAAAAAGGTCATTTTCATGGTGCATTTACCATTAATAGACTAACTAAGACCCTAACTGAGTTATATTACCGACAATCATCAACAAATAACTACTTGCAAACTACGTACACAAATCAGTAGCACATTAGTACAAAATTTTCTATTAGTTCCAAAAACGTTGATGCAATTCTTTAAACTTCCCATGCAAGCTTCTCTTTACCTTTTACCTTTCTTGATAATATGCTTGATTGGTTTAACAACAATCTTTTTTTTAATAAATAAACAACTTATTATTAATCACAACTAGATTTCTTGCTTATCTACTTAATGTGAAGTGTTTTTTTTGGTTGAAATGTAAACTACTTCACCCTCACAAACACGGTAATGTTGATTAAAGTTGGAATAGTTGCTTTTGTGGTCCATTTAGTGGATGTTTTCTTAGAGAAGACGATGTTACATGTTTTTTGACCTCAATTTCCTTGTTTAAAGAGGTATGACTCTCATTATCTATTATCTAAAATGCCATTATTTGATTGTACTTGTTGGGGGTAGAGGATCAAAGTGAGTAGCAAACTTTCTGATTCAACTTTATGAAACCTTATATTTTAATATGTTAACTTGTTATGGGATATTGTCTTGGATGATATCATTTTAAAACGTTGTTAGTTATATTAGAACTCTTCTGTCTTATGTAATCCACATTTTTCATGGTGACTTTATTTACTTGTTCACCATCAACACATATCACAATCCTTCATTCTATCTGAAGTTTATAAATTCCATAACAACACTACATTATCCAATCATTTTGCATTTAGTTAATAATCTAACTTTGAGATTATATGTTTGATTGTATAAATGCTTTTTGTTTAGAGATTGATGAGGTAGAGCATAGATTAAGATAATAGATACAAGCTGAAATAATTATGTATTTAATTTCTTATTCAAACTTGTATATTCTCCAAATTTGTTGTCATTAGGTGTAAAAAAATTTGATTGGAGTTTTTATGTGATCTAATTTAGATTTGTTTACAGGCTGTTTTGTAGATAATTTTTTTTAATTTCAATAAGTTGGAATGTAAAACTAAAACCAGAATAAGTACATTTTATTTATTTATTTATTTGATTGTTAAGTGATTTAACTATTTTATTTGACTGCAATAATAAACAAAGTGAAGTTGCTACATTTTTCCAATTTTATATTAAATATTTCTGGAGCTAGCATTCTGCAAAATCAAAAGACAATCTATGCAAGAGAAGTTAGACTGTAGAACTCGTACAAATACTAAATAAACAAATACTAAATAGCTTTTAGAAAGCAGAGAAAGATATAGATATAAAATCTTGATGATATTGAGTGATGAGATGTGGAGGGAAGTGATGTTGCCATGTCTATGATTTGTTGCATTCATGCTTGACTTATCTATGTCATGGTTTCGGACTTACAACGGATTATACTAAATAAACAAATACTAAATAGCTTTTAGAAAGCAGAGAAAGATATAGATATAAAATCTTGATGATATTGAGTGATGAGATGTGGAGGGAAGTAATGTTGCCATGTCTATGATTTGTTGCATTCTATGCTTGACTTATCTATGTCATGGTTTCGGACTTACAACGGATTGTTGCATGTGGCATGTTTAGCGACTTGTTCCTTGTACGTGGATACATCAGCAAGAAATGATGCATGGTTGCTAATGTTTACTTTCCTGATTTTCGCATCGTTCGGTGCATTCTGGGGTCGTTTTGGCTTTTGGTTGCTTGCTTGGTCTTTGAGCTGAACAGGTGGCTTCAAGTTGGGATGGCTTCGGGGATGATGTCCGTAAAGGTGCATGAGTGGTGTTTGGTTTGTTACGTGTGGTTGGCTGCTGCGCTTGCAACAACTTCCATGCTTTCATACCTCTTCAGTTATGCGGCAAGGCTTGTATTGCCTTGAGCGTTTTATGTTGGAAAATTTAGTGCACTTGTGGGATTAGTTCACACCTTGTAATGGGTTAGGAGGTACGGAGTGTACACCCATAAGGTCCATGAACACCACGACTCTTATAGTGGTTTGTATTGGTAGTACCGGTGAAAGTACCGCTTGGTGAAAGTCTTGCTTGGTGAAAGTCTTGCTTGTGGAAAGCTTCGCTTGGGTTTCCACCGATAAGCGATGTTTCCACCAAGTGGTGTATCCATTGATAGTGCTATGAAAGTCTTGATAGCGGTGTTTCCATCGATAGGTCGTACTTACACCGCAAGTGAAAGTACCGCTAGTGGAAAGTATTGCTTATGGAAAGAAATCTTGCTAAATGGCGATTACAACTTCTTTATGACCACGTTTAATTGGTCATGTAACCACTAACGGCTATAATGGGGATAATTATGAGGCTATTAATGGGCGATTAATACTCATAATTCCATTGGAATAGCTCAAGAGTAACCACCTATAAATAGGAGGTCCGATCATGCATGAAAGAGATATAGAAAAGCGATAAACACTTATTAGTGAAAGGGTTATAGAATTGTGCCTAATTCTCTAACGCATTTGGTCTTATCCCAAGTAGATATTCGTGATACCCGGGCATTAGGGTCGAATAGTTTACTTTGGAAAGTGATTACGATTCAAGTGATATCCGGTAACCACCTAGTGGTATTGCTCCGCTCATTGATTGTCTTAACCTGCTCGGGAGATACCCACCAACAATCAAAGTAAACTATTTAGTGATAATCAATGGCAACCGCGCAATGAAACACATGGCTTCAAACTTTGCTAAGTGGACAAGTTTGAAGGGGGATTTTAGGAGGTGGCGAAGAAGATGCACTTCTTGCATCGAAGCATGAGTGTGGTCTATGTGCCGACTACTCCAATTCCCGATGATGGTGATGATGCTACTGTGAGCGGATCGGAGGAGGAGCAAGTGGGAGAATGATGACTACATATGCAGAGGTCTTATTCGAATGGTATGTCCGATTCTTTGTTTGATATTTATCGAACTTTGAATCTTCCAAAGAACCGTGGATTCCTTGGATGCCAAATATATGGTGAGGATGCATCAGTAAGAAGTTCCTTGTTAGTAATTTCACAAATTACAAAATGACCGATTCAAGACCGGTTATGGAACAATACAATGAACTTCTTGGAATACTTGGAAGGTTTACACAACACCAAATGAACATGGATGAGGCTATCAAAGTCTCTTGTGTCATTGACAAACTCCTCCTTCATGGAAAGATTTCAAGCATACTTTGAAACATATGAAGGAGGAGTTAACTCTTGTTGAGTTAGGCGATCATTTGCACATTGAGGAATCTCTCAAGGTGCGGGGATAATGACAAGCCAAAGAGTAGCAATCTTCTTGGACCATCTGTTGTCAATATGGTAGAGCATAATAACTCCACCGGTACAATGACAACAAAGGCAAACGAAATTTCATGATAACACAAGGCGATCCTAACAAGAAGGCAACACCTACTTGTTGGAAATGTGGCAAGACCGGTCACATTAAAAGGTGCAAGGGTGTTAAAGTTGGTGGTAAAGCCAATGGATCGAGCACTAATGGTTCGAGAGTGGTGGTTCACCAACTCATCGAAAGGTCGAATATGTTTAATAAGTCTTTTCAGTTTATTATGTTACATATGTATCGAATCTTTTTATGTGCGAGGATGATGATGTTGCGTGGTGGGTTGACTCGGTGCAACAGTTCATGTGTAAAGATAGAAGTCGGTTCAAGACCTATGAGTCACCGAATGATGGTTCTATTCTTCACATGGGAAATGAGTCAACAGACCTTGGTGCATGGTCGTGGTTGTGTAGATCTTAGGTTTAGTTCAGAAAGATTGTAACTTTGTTTGATGTTATTCATGTTCCCGATATCGGGAAGAACTTGGTTTCAAGTAGTATTTTGAATAATCATGGATATAAACAAGTTATTGAATCGATAAATTTGTGCTTTCTAAGCATGGTGTTTTATTGGTTTTGGTTATTTATGTAATCAAATGTTTAGGCTTAATATTTCTACCGACAATGTTAATTCGCTTTTGTGACAACCATCGACATCGATTCTAGCCTATGGCATGCAAGACTTGGTCATGTTCACTATAAAAGGATGCAAGATATGTCTAGGGATGGTTTAATCCTCGCTTTGACATGGACACCGAAAAGTGTAAAACTTGCATGTTGACCAAGATAACCAAGAAACCCTTTCGTGGTGTTAGTCGTGAGACTAAGATCTTGGAGCTTATTCACGTGATCGTGTGATTTGCATGCCACTCCTTCTTTGGGGAATAAAAGTACTTTGTGACATTTATTGATGATGCTTCTAGATTTTGTTATGTCTATTTATTACATACCAAGGATGAAGCATTAGATAAATTCAAAGTGTTTAAAAGCAAGTTGAATTACAACTTGGGTCTTTGATCAAAAGATTAAGGACCGATAGGGAGGTGAGTACATGGATACTCAAGACTTTCGATCTCTTGGAATAATTCATGAAAGGATCGCCCTTATACTCCTCAAAGAAATGGGATTTCGAAAGGAAAACAGTCTTCAAGGAGATGGTTAATTCCATGTTGTCCTATTCAGGATCGAGTCAAGGTTCTGGGTGAAGCTATGTTAACGACTTGCTATTTGCTAAATAGAGTTCCCAACAAAAGGAACAAGGTTACCCTTATGAACTCGGACTAAAAGGAAACCCAACTGAACTATCTCAAGGTTTGGGGTTGTAGGGTCATTGTAAGACTCACGATCCAAAGCAAAGACTTTGGGTGAAAGAGGCATTGATCGCATCTTTGTTGGATATCTTGAGCATTCCAAGGCTTTTAGGTTCTATGTTATTGAACCTAATGAACATGTTTCGATTAACTCAATAATTGAATCAAGGGATGCATTTTGATGAGTATAGATTCTCATCGGTCCCTAGACCAAGTCGAGGATTCCTAATGGAACTCATGACACTGGTGTATCGAGGTCCCAGATGGTGAACCATCGGTGGTCCTCGATGAGGTTGTGGTTCAAAGAACTTTGAACCGTGCTCGGGAAGAGCAAAGGATCGGGACTCAAAGTCATTTGACCGAGTTTCAACTATACTTAGTTGAAGGTACTAGGGATGAGGTCTCGGACCAATACTCCTATTGCTTCATTGTTGAGGATGACCCCAAAACATTTGAAGAAGCAATGAAGTCCCGTGACATTGCTTTACGGAAAAAGCAATCAATGATGAGATGGATTCCATCATGGCAACAACAACAGGGTGTTGGTTGATCTACCTCCTGTTTGCAAACCTCGGGTTGCAAATGGATTTTCAAAAGGAAAATGAAGGTAGATGGAACTATTGAAAAGTTCAAGGCTAGACTAGTCATTCGTGGCTTTAAACAAAAGTCGAAATAGACTATTTTGATACTTATGCCCTCGTGGCTCGTATCGATACCATAAGACCGTTGATTGCTATGGCATCTATTCACAATCGGTTATTCATCGATGGATGTGAAAACATTTTCTTGAATGGTGAATTGGAAGAGGAGGTTTATATGAACCAACCTCGTGGCTTCATCATGCCCGGCAATGAAAACAAGGTGTAAACCGATTAAGTCTCTTTATGGACTTAAGCGAGCACCTAACAATGGCATCAAAGTTTGATGAAGTGGTTTTGTCTAGTGGTTATGTTCTTAACCAAGTCGACAAATGTGTATATAGCAAATTTGATGAATACGGTAAAGGAGTCATCATTTGTCTATATGTTGATGACATGTTGATCTTTGCACCGACCAAAATCGAGTTGACTCGACAAAGGAATTTTTGTCATCAAGGTTCTCCATGAAAGACATGGGGAGGCTGATGTTATCCTTGGTATAAGGATTAAACATGAAAGTAATAGAATTTCTATCTCTCGGTCTCATTATATTGAGAAAGTCTTGAGGAAATTCAATTACTTTGATTGTACTCCGATGAGTACACCTATGGATACTTGTGAGAAGTCGATGCCTAATCATGGCAAGGTCAGTATCTCAACTTGAGTATTCTAGGGTAATTGGTCGCTGATGTATGCCATGACTTGTACAAGACCGATATTGGTTTTGCGGTGGGAAAATTGAGCGGTATACTAGTAATCCTAGTGCTCATCAACGGCAAGCGCTTCAAAGGGCTTGAAGTATTTGAAGAGAACTATGGATTATAGTCTCTCATATCTTGGTTACCCATCGATGTTGGAAGGTTACACCGATGCAAGTTGGATCGATAACACCGAAGACAGTTCGCTACCGGTGGTCGGGTATTCCTACTTGGTGGAGGTGCAATTTCTTGGGCATCCAAGCAAACTTGCATCACCAGCTCAACAATGGAATCTGAATTTGTGGCTCTAGCATTGCCGGTAAAGAAGTCGAATGGTTAAAAACTTGCTTCTTGAGATTCCATTGTGGCCTAAACCTATAGCACCTATTTCTATCGGTGTGATAGTGCACTACATTGGCTAAGGCTTATAGCCGGATGTACAATGGTAAGTCTAGACACTTAGGTGTCGTGCATAGCATGATTCGTGAGCTTATCATGAATGGGTGGTATCTATAGAGTTTGTGAGATCTCAATGTAACTTAGCCGATCACTTGACGAAGGGTCCAGCTAGAGACTTGGTTATAAAGTCTCGCTAAAGGGATGGGTTTAAGTCCAACATAGTCACTGAATGCTAGGACACCCAACTCCTCCTAAGGAAACTTGGGAGTCGAGTTCAATGTGGAAAGTCGAACATTTAGTGGATGGAGCACATGTTTTATTTACATCCCAAGGTTGTGCTCGAGAACTCGCCGAAAGGAGGATGAAGTCTTTACTTCTTAATGGTTATATTTTCTTTGAAAAAGTGCTTAGCGGAGCATGACTAAAGAGGAACCACCTATGTAAATGTTGAAGTTTTGCCGCTTGAAGCTTTGGACTTTTAGCTTTACAACATTTATGAATTTGGATATGGACACATGGCTTGTATAGTGTCGGGGAGTCATAAGTGTTTGAAAACTTGTGTGTATTTTATCTTCGTGTATTCAAATGGGTTGAAGGGTTCAATTCTTAGAACACCCCGATTCTCGAATATTTGAGCGTGTAATTT
Source organism: Chrysanthemum lavandulifolium (assembly GCA_022545495.1). Lineage (NCBI taxonomy): Eukaryota > Viridiplantae > Streptophyta > Magnoliopsida > Asterales > Asteraceae > Chrysanthemum > Chrysanthemum lavandulifolium. The sequence continues at coordinate 288,403,164 of CM040242.1, forward strand.
ACTAAGATGGAAATTCAATCCTCGTGACATTTCGTTTATGCACATGTTTTGATTGATGTTTATTTTTCATGCAAAGAAGTGAACTAAATTTGGGAGGATTGTTGGAAAATTTAGTGCACTTGTGGGATTAGTTCACACCTTGTAATGGGTTAGGAGGTACGGTGTACACCCATAAGGTCCATGAACACCCCGACTCTTATAGTGGTTTGTATTGGTAGTCTTGGTGAAAGTCTTGCTTGGTGAAAATCGCTGGTGAAAATCTTGCTTGTGGAAAATCGCTTGTGGTTTCCAGCGATGGCGATGTTTCCACCGGTGGTGTATCCACCGATAGTGCTATGAAATCTCGATAAGCGGTGTTTCCATCGATAGTCGTACTTACACCGCAAGTGAAAGTACGCTAGTGGAAAGTATCGCTTATGGAAATCTTGCTAAATGGCGATTACAACTTCTTTATGACCACGTTTAATTGGTCATGTAACCACTAACGGCTATAATGGGGATAATTATGAGGCTATTAATGGGCCGATTAATACTCATAATTCCATTGGAATAGCTCAAGAGTAACCACCTATAAATAGGAGGTCTGATCATGCATGAAAGAGATATAGAAAACGATAAACACTTATTAGTGAAAGGGTTATAGAATTGTGCCTAATTCTCTAACTGCATTTGGTCTTATCCCAAGTAGATATTCGTGATACCCAGGCATTAGGGTCGAATAGTTTACTTTGGAAAGTGATTACACGATTCCAAGTGATATCCGGTAACCACCTAGTGGTATTGCTACTGTCATTGATTGTCTTAACCCTGTTCTGGGAGATACCCACCAACATTTTACGGGTTTGCTGTGTTGAATACCTGATCAATGGTATCGGTTGGATAGATTAAAGTTTCATTTCGTCTTGCGTTGCATTTGTGACGTGAGGTGAACCATGATGCGGTCTCTTTGATCCACCTTGACATAAAACGACTTAAAGTGTGAGTTAAAATACTTGGTAGTCGTACGTGACATTTTCATTTATGTCAAGCATTTTCATTTATGTCAAGCTAACATATATATATATATATATATATATATATATATATATATATATATATATATATATATATATATATATATATATATATATATATATATATATATATATATGTCCAACAACAGTCCAGTTCTTATTTTGGTGTTTTTCCGAACCAACAATAGACCAACAACAGAACAGTTCTACTTTTGGTGTTGTCATCGAATCAAACGCTAACATTTACATAACCAGTGTTCTAATTCTGGTACACCATACAAGCCATACGAAGAACCGTAAGGAAGACAAACGGTTCTTGTTTTGGTAGGCATGGTGAACCAAACATTGAACTTCATTTTAACTTGGAAGACAAACGGTTGTTGTTTTCGGAGGATTGGTGAACCAAAAATAGAACTCAAATTTAATTTGGACATTAATGTATGTCGAGTTTACAAAAAAACGTGATATAAAACGACTTAAAGCGTGAGTTAAAATACTTGGTAGTCGTACGTGACATTTTCATTTATGTCATGCATTTTCATTTATGTCAAGCTAACATATATATATATATGTCCAACAACAGTCCAGTTCTTATTTTGGTGTTTTTCTGAACCAACAATAGACCAACGACAGTACTGTTCTACTTTTTGTGTTATTATCGAATCAAACACAGTACATAACCGTTGTTCTTATTATGGTCCACTATACAAACCATAAGTAGAACCTTCAGGAAGACAAACCGTGCTTGTTTTGGTAGACATGGTTAACCAAAAACTGAACTTCGTTTTAACTTGGAAGACAAACGGTTCTTGTTTTCGTAGGCTTGGTGAACCAAAAATAGAACTTATATTTTATTTGGACATAAATATATGTCGAGTTTACAAAAAAACGTGACATAAAACGACTTAAAGCGTGAGTTAAAATACTTGGTAGTCGTACGTGACATTTTCATTTATGTCCCGCATTTTCATTTATGTCACGCTAACATATATATATATGTCCAACAACAGTACAGTTCTTATTTTGGTTTTATTATCGAATCAAACACAATACATAACCGGTGTTCTATTTATATAGTATATATTGTATAATAACACTAATAAAATATTTATTGTAGGGATTTTTGGACTTATATATATATCAAAATAGGTGAGAAAATAATTGTAAAAGTTAACCCTTTAAGAAAAAGGTCAACAAGCAACACTTAAAAACCAAGATATATTATACCGGGCAAGTGATACCCGGGTCTTTCCAAGATCACTGATTTCGATACTTTTTTTCAATGATTCAGTGTTTGCAAATGATTGGTTTGAAAAAAAAGATGTGATAGGATATGAAGAAATTTGATAAGAAAAGTTAAAGTTTTTGCCTACAAGAAATTTGATCCTTTTTTATCATAATTCATCTGAGCTTGAGCATCATCATCTCCAAAATTCCTACAATAAACATTTTATTAGTGTTATTATATATATATATATATATATTTTATATATTAAATAGGTGAGAAAATAATTACAAAAGTCAACCCTTTAGGAAAAAGGTCAACAAGCAACACTCAAAACTAAGATATATGATATCGGGCAAGTGATACCCGGGTCATTCCAAGTTCACTCATTTCGATCCTTTTTTTCAATGATTCAGTGTTTACAAATGATTGGTTTGAAAAAAAAAACATGGGAGAGGATATGAAGCAATTAGATAAGAAAAGTTAAAGTGTTTGCCTACAACTGGGAGGGAAAACCAATAAGAACATCAAGGTGTTTGGAAATGAATAGTTTGAATGACAAATGGGAGGGAAAACTAATACGAAAACCAAGTAATAACACGTGGACATGTTTCTTTATTTAAATATAATTGTATTTTGCGGTGCAAATAGACGTAATCTGATGAACAAACAAACCATAGATAACCGTTAATATATTTTATAACACCAGTGGTCTATGGTTTTTTACTAAACTTCTTCTTGATCTATTATGGTAACATAATTTCGATCCTTTTTGTCAATGATTCGGTGTTTGCAAATGATTCGTTTGAAAAATGAGAGGTGAGAGGATATGAAGAAATTTGATAAGAAAAGTTAAAGTTTTTGCCTAGAAGAAATTTGTGACAACCCGTACTTTCAGGTCATTTCTTGACACAATTTATGCCTCATTATTTCAACATTTATTGTAAACTTGGTTTACTTGTTCCAAATTCGCGTAACCTTTATGGTTTAGCGGCGAATTCATGATCATAACATCACGTACATTTCATATGGACTAAGATTAGTCTACATTTCATTGACATCATTTGCATCATGATAATTCATTCATGACATTTTATTTCACATTCATCGCGTAATTTTATATTTAATAAACGTTATCGCGTGAGTTATTATTTTGAATATTTAATCCGTTACTTTCAAAATGATCCCGATGTATTTTTAAACTTACATTTAGTTCATAAAACTATATTTTAGTTTTCCTAGTGTTTCAAATTTATTTGGTACATAAATCGTTAAAGTTAAATTATTACGTCGTTTTCTTAAAAATTATCGATAACTATTTTTATCACCCAAATTTCACAAGGAAAGTAATTTTAAAATTTTTATCATCTCATTACATTCTATTTTGACCTAATAAAACTTACTTGCACAAAGAATTACCATTTACTCTACAAGTTACAACTATCTACACTTTCCTTGCATTTTCTTATAAATTACAAATAATACACAAAGTTTATACATTTTAGAAAAAAAATATATATATATCTTTAAGTACCTCCCCTTGGCGACCAAGGGGAGGCTTGTATTAAAATGGGCATGGTTTCATTGATTGTAATAAATGTACACTACAAAGTCTTACTTGAATTATCAAACTCATTTCATTCACTCAAATATTTCTACAAGTGTTAAAGGTTTTCTCTCTTCTTGCTTCTCCATAACCGGCCTTCAAAGAGCTCCAAAGGGATCAAAATATTTTCTCAAGTTCAAGTGTTATAATCAATCTAGTTTATACTCTTTTTATGGTTTTGAAATAAAAACCAAGAGTATTTAGGATAATCCTTGTTACTAGCACCTCATCATATTCATTTGTAAGCTTGTTTCTTTCATTTTCATGTTTCCTTTTTCATTTCATATGTTTCTTTTCATTTTTGGAGCAAGTATGCATGATATGTGATTTATACCATTTTATTTCATGATTTTAGAGTTATTTATATACTATGGTCATCCTATAAATATTCCCATGGTATTCTTTGGTCTTGATGGTGATTAGGAACCCATGACACCCTAAGAAGGTGTATGGTAGGATTAGATTAGTTTTGGAGTTGATTTGAAGGGATTAGAATAGGTTTTGTCCAGAAAACTATTTTCGATAACTATATAATTATGTTCATCCTTATTTCGATTTTCTGGAAACACCTACAGTTGGTACGAAACTTTGGCCTTGATATTTAGAAAATATACTTTAAAACGAATCCGTGGCCGCTTGAGCGGATGAAAAGCGGACTTATCTTGAAGAAGTTATGGATTTTACAAGTTTGACGACGAAATATATTATTTTCGAATTTTCAAAAACTGTTTTTACATTGTTTGGGTCAAAATGAGCCTTAAGCTTCACAAATTATTTCGACTTCTCAAAAATATATTAGTTTACCGATCACGAAGCTAAGGACGTATTATCGTGAAAACGGATTTGAAACGACAAAGATATGCACGTTTTCATAAACTTGCGTAACTATTATTTTCGAAAACTATATTATTTTACGTTACAAGTGTTACATTAGTCAGAACGACCATGTTTGCGCGCTTTTAACGAGGTTGTGAAACTTTTGGAGCAATTGTCTTCTAGTAAAATCAAGTTCACCGCCATATTTTTCAAAACAACAAGTTGTTTGAAAAGCGGAGTTATAGTAAATTAATTACGGATGTTCAAACTTGGCGAAACTCATTTTACGCACAACAATTAGCCAAAACCACCATCTTTAACCCTTAATATCTTTATGATCGAGACCTTTTGAATGAAAACTCTGAACTGAAACTTCTAGATATCGATACAAACTTTCCAAAACCGTCGAGTTCGTTCTCTAACGATCGACGTACACCATTTTACGATTAGTTTTCCAAAGCCATTTTTGTTAATTTCATGAAAATTCCGACGACATTGTTTTGCGACGAAAAGTGAAAATTTCACCATAACTCATTATAAAACCATTGTAGGATGACATTTTGACGTAAAAACTTGTAAAGTGATTTTGAAGGGTCAAGACGTCAAAAGAGTACTTTTCGACGATAAGTATTATTTTCAAACTCGTAAATGGTATAAATAACATACGAAATGCATGCATAACATTACATTGCAACTCATGACATATCATATCATTGATAATAGGTCCCGGTTAACGCATCACATTATACCTCAGTGTACTCACTCTTGCCATTATTCCAGTTTATCAAGTGAGTTTCATAGCCCCTGCTTTTACTTGTTTTCATAACTGTTTTGGGGGAGATGCATGCTTAACTATTTTTCACAAGTACTTTAAACTATTACGGATTACCGTGAGTTTTCATAGCCCCATTTTCAATTGTTTTGTACTATTTTTGGGGGAGATACATGCTCAACTACTTGATTTTATTTTTCACAAGTACTTTATATGTTTAAGGATAACTCCTATCATGATTACATCATTTCAAAACCGAATGTTGTACTATATAAATTGTTCATGTTTGCGTGCTATAGTTATACGTCGAATAAAGTACTATATCGCTTGACTCTCGATACATCGAGTTAGGTGCTATTGCTTATGTGCTATGGTTCTCGTCGTATAACGTTCTAAATCGATTGACTCTTGATACATTGAGTTAGGTGCTATGGATTATGTGCTATGGTTCTACGTCAGATAACGTTCTAAATCGATTGACTCTCGATACATTAGGTCTAGTCCTATTGATTAAGTGCTATTGTTCTACGTCGAGTTAGGTACTATTGTGAATTCATTTGACATCATATGTTTGAACATAAACTATACACATCTTGCGTTGGGTTGTGAATACAGGTTGCAAGTTTTGTATGGGCGGAACTTGGAACTGGGTGGATTTACAATGCCTTTGCTGCATAAACGATTTTGGAAGGCTTTACATTTCAAAACAAACTCTATGAACTCACTCAACCTTTGTGTTGACACTTTTTAGCATGTTTTTATCTCAGGTATCTAAGGCATTCACTTCATGGCATGCATTTGGACTTCATGGAGTCGTGATGACGACGCGTCTCACTTGTGTTTTATGTACTTTAAAACATCGTTTGAATTGTAACAAACTTATTTCCGCACAAGTTGATTTTCATTTGGGACCTACTTTGTAAACTCTGATTGTTTTATTAAATCAAACGATGTATTTTCCAAACGACACTTTAGGTCGTTCAATATAACTGTGATTGTGATGCTATGACAACAATCCCGTGAATTCCATTCACCGCAAAAATGTAATTTGGGGTGTGATGATTGGCATCGAGCTTGATTATAGAGAACTAGGTTGCATCATTGACCCTAGACTATAACTACATTATCATAGCATCTCATCATTTCATCACAAGTGCATGTTCACTTTGCATGCGATTTATACGTACATTTTCGAGTTATTTACTTTCATTTCAAAACGATTGTCACATGGATGCCCTTAAATGCCCATCCCATTATCTTTTCCCCATATTCTAACGTGGAGAATTCCTTGTCATTCCCTATCACAATTTTTATATCACCGATTCATCATCGATAACCACGAATGCCGAGATAAACTTTTAAATAGGGCGAAGTCGCTCTCACTCCTTTGTTTCACCACTAACATGTCGAGTTACACTTTATTCACACATTAAGTCTCTAAACCATCATACGTTGAAGCACTTACAACACCTCATAACCCATCTTTTCGAACCCGTCGATCATTTGAAAAATAACCTCAAACTTATCATCTCTTATCACATCTCTTTAGGCGCTTATTATTAACATCGGTTTTGCTCGTCTCACATTTCCTCTTGTTTTGAGGAAGATATGGCGCCAAGAAAGCCACACCGTAATGACCCAAGCGGCTATTCAAAAGTTGGTAAGGGATAGTGTAGCGAGGCATTAAGGATTGAAAGGAAACAGTGGTCGCTGCTTTGAGGTCAGGCTCGTCTTCTTGAAGCCGCTAGGCTTGTCACTCTTCTTTGTAAATGCGGGAGGATCCGGAGTTAAGAGTCGTTCTTACAAGGATTTCAAGAGTTGAGATCCCACTAAGTTTCGAGGTACCGAGGAGCTACGACCATGGTTCGATGGTTTGAAAAATTGGAATCGGTGTTTTTGCTTTGTAACCGTCCTGGATGATGATGAGGTTAAGTTTACTACGAGCACATTACTCGATGGAGCATTGTCTTGGTGGAATTCTTATGCTCAACCGATTGGAATGGAGAATGCTTTCAAGCTTACTTGGGAGGAATTCAAGGGTTTGGTAACTAAGTTTTGCCCGCATGCACGGAGGTGAAGAAGTTGGAGACCGAATTCTATGAGTTGGAAACTATTGGATGCGACATTGATACTTACATTCAAGATTTCAAGAATTGGCGTGTTATGCCCATCTATGGTTGCGGATAATGAGAAGCTACTGGAGGCTTTCATTGAAGGACTTCCGAAGTTATTCAAGGAGATGTGACTTCTTCCGACCATAAACGATTGAGGAAGCTATTCGATTGACTCAAAAGCTCATGGCCCGTGTAGTGAAGAGAGGCAAGTACACCAACACCAACCAAAACAACAACAACCCCAACAAGCGCACCAACTACAACAATAACCAAAACAACAACAACAACGATAACCAAACCAACAACAACAAAAGAAAGTGGGAAGGCGACCAAGGAGGTTATAACAACAACAACCAAAACCGTAACACTAACCATCATCAACAATGAATAGAAGACAAGAAGTCGCGGGGTCTATGTTGCGGCACCAACAAGGGAAGAGCTTATAGAAACTTACCGCGATGCCACCAATGCACGCTACATCATAATGGCCCATGTGGTATATGCTTTAGTGTCACAAAGTAGGACACCTTGCTAAGGATTTGTAAGGGCAAAGCCGTAGTCACATGCTTCGGATGTGGGAGCAAGGACACTATCGGAATCAATGTCCTCAAAACCAAGGTCAACAAGTCGAAGGTGCTCATGGAATGTATATATGTTAGAAGGAACTCGTCAAGGTATCAACGACGGAAGACGAAGAAGTTCGAAACTAATAATCTTATTTCTCCTTATGTATTATGTCGTACTAAGTTTATGTTTTCCATCGTATCCGAATCTTTATAACCTAAGATGTAATTGCTTGATAAACCACTCGTTGTAAAATATTCTCATCTATCGTACTTTATTTTCTTTCCGATTTGTTATCATTTACGAGGATTTTAATTCTTTTACTTTAACTATCATTTTAACGACACTTCTCCATGTCTTCTCCTCGATGTTCATCACAATTTTAACATCATTGACTCAACACCAAACAACATATGAGTCGATTAGTCCAAGCATTGCATAGTTACTCCTAAATTATACATAGCCCGATCACCTATGTCTAATTCAGAAGAATCATGCAATGAAGGAGTAGTAGGCTTATATGTGTAAGCAATTCCGTGTCGAGCCAAATTTTCAAAGTCCTCCTTCAAACCAATTTAGCCTAATCTCATGACGGTTCTTGTTTGATGAGTTGTGAGATTAAGTGAAAATTGGTTGGTAAAAAGTCTTTTGAGGGTTTTGCTCGGGAATGGGAAAGTTTGCCACATCAAACCCTAAACCCGATAGACTAACACGAACTGAATTCAGGGACTGAATTTTTTTTTGGATGGGCGAATGTGACAACCCGTACTTTCAGGTCATTTCTTGACACAATTTATGCCTCATTATTTCAACATTTATTGTAAACTTGGTTTACTTGTTCCAAATTCGCGTAACCTTTATGGTTTAGCGGCGAATTCATGATCATAACATCACGTACATTTCATATGGACTAAGATTAGTCTACATTTCATTGACATCATTTGCATCATGATAATTCATTCATGACATTTTATTTCACATTCATCGCGTAATTTTTATATTTAATAAACGTTATCGCGTGAGTTATTATTTTGAATATTTAATCCGTTACTTTCAAAAATGATCCCGATGTATTTTTAAACTTACATTTAGTTCATAAAAACTATATTTTTAGTTTTCCTAGTGTTTCAAATTTATTTGGTACATAAATCGTTAAAGTTAAATTATTACGTCGTTTTTCTTAAAAATTATACGATAACTATTTTTATCACCCAAATTTCACAAGGAAAGTAATTTTTAAAATTTTTATCATCTCATTACATTCTATTTTGACCTAATAAAAACTTACTTGCACCAAGAATTACCATTTACTCTACAAGTTACAACTATCTACACTTTCCTTGCATTTTCTTATAAATTACAAATAATACACAAAGTTTATACATTTTAGAAAAAAAAAAAATATATCTTTAAGTACCTCCCCCCTTGGCCGACCAAGGGGGAGGGCTTGCATTAAAATGGGCATGGTTTCATTGATTGTAATTAATGTACACTACAAAAGTCTTACTTGAATTATCAAACTCATTTCATTCACTCAAATATTTCTACAAGTGTTAAAAGGTTTTTCTCTCTTCTTCTTGCTTCTCCATAACCGGCCTTCAAAGAGCTCCAAAGGGATCAAAATATTTTCTCAAGTTCAAGTGTTATAATCAATCTAGTTTATACTCTTTTATGGTTTTGAAATAAAACCAAGAGTATTTAGGATAATCCTTGTTACTAGCACCTCATCATATTCATTTGTAAGCTTGTTTCTTTCATTTTCATGTTTCCTTTTTCATTTCATATGTTTCTTTTCATTTTTGGAGCAAGTATGCATGATATGTGATTTATACCATTTTATTTCATGATTTTAGAGTTATTTATATACTATGGTCATCCTATAAATATTCCCATGGTATTCTTTGGTCTTGATGGTGATTAGGAACCCATGACACCCTAAGAAGGTGTATGGTAGGATTAGATTAGTTTTGGAGTTGATTTGAAGGGATTAGAATAGGTTTTGTCCGAGAAAAACTATTTTCGATAACTATATAATTATGTTCTGTCCTTATTTCGATTTTCTGGAAACACCTACAGTTGGTACGAAACTTTGGCCTTGATATTTAGAAAATATACTTTAAAACGAATCCGTGGCCGCTTGAGCGGATGAAAACGGACTTATAACGAAGAAGTTATGGATTTTACAAGTTTGACGACAAATATATTATTTTCGAATTTTCAATAAACTGTTTTTACATTGTTTGGGTCAAAATGAGCCTTAAGCTTCACAAATTATTTCGACTTCTCAAAAATATATTAGTTTACTTGATACGAAGCTAAGGACGTATTATCGTGAAAACGGATTTGAAACGACAAAGATATGCACGTTTTCATAAACTTGCCGTAACTATTATTTTCTCGAAAAACTATATTATTTTTACGTTACAAGTGTTACATTAGTCAGAACGACCATGTTTCATGCGCTTTTAACGAGGTTGTGAAACTTTTGGAACAATTGTCTTCTAGTAAAATCAAGTTCACCGCCATATTTTTCAAAACAACAAAATTTTTGAAAAGCGGAGTTATAGTAAATTAATTACGGATGTTCAAACTTGGCCGAAACTCATTTTCTGCACAACAATTAGCCAAAAACCACCATCTTTAACCCTTAATATCTTTATGATCGAGACCTTTTGGACGAAAACTCCTGAACTGAAACTTCTAGATATCGATACAAACTTTCCAAAACCGTCGAGTTCGTTCTCTAACGATCGACGTACACCATTTTACGATTAGTTTTCCAAAGCCATTTTTGTTAATTTCATGAAAATTCCGACGACATTGTTTTGCGACGAAAAGTGAAAATTTCACCATAACTCATTATAAAACCATTGTAGGATGACATTTTGACGTAAAAACTTGTAAAGTGATTTTGAAGGGTCAAGACGTCAAAAGAGTACTTTTCGACGATAAGTATTATTTTCAAACTCGTAAATGGTATAAATAACATACGAAATGTATGCATAACATTACATTGCAACTCATGACATATCATATCATTGATAATAGGTCCCGGTTAACGCATCACATTATACCTCAGTGTACTCACTCTTGCCATTATTCCAGTTTATCAAGTGAGTTTCATAGCCCTGCTTACTTGTTTTCATAACTGTTTTGGGGAGATGCATGCTTAACTATTTTCACAAGTACTTTAAACTATTACGGATTACCGTGAGTTTTCATAGCCCCATTTTCAATTGTTTTGTACTATTTTTGGGAGATACATGCTCAACTACTTGATTTTATTTTCACAAGTACTTTATATGTTTAAGGATAACTCCTATCATGATTACATCATTTCAAACCGAATGTTGTACTATATAAATTGTTCATGTTTGCGTGCTATAGTTATACGTCGAATAAAGTACTATATCGCTTGACTCTTCGATACATCGAGTTAGGTGCTATTGCTTATGTGCTATGGTTCTACGTCAGATAACGTTCTAAATCGCTTGACTCACCGATACATTGAGTTAGGTGCTATGGATTATGTGCTATGGTTCTACGTCAGATAACGTTCTAAATCGATTGACTCATCGATACATTAGGTCTAGTCCTATTGATTAAGTGCTATTGTTCTACGTCGAGTTAGGTACTATTGTGAATTCATTTGACATCATATGTTTGAACATAAACTATACACATCTTGGCGGTGGGTTGTGAATACACAGTTGCAAGTTTTGTATGGGCGGAACTTGAACCGGGTGGATTTACAATGCCTTTGCTGCATAAACGATTTTGGAAGGCTTTACATTTCAAAACAAACTCTATGAACTCACTCAACCTTTGTGTTGACACTTTTAGCATGTTTTATCTCGTATCTAAGGCATTCACTTCATGGCATGCATTTGGACTTCATGGAGTCGTGATGACGACGCGTCTCACTTGTGTTTTATGTACTTTAAAACATCGTTTGAATTGTAACAAACTTATTTCCGCACGTTGATTTTCATTTGGGACCTACTTTGTAAACTCGATTGTTTTATTAAATCAAACGATGTATTTTCCAAACGACACTTTAGGTCGTTCAATATAACTCGTGATTGTGATGCTATGACAATCAATCCTGTGAATTCCATTCACCGCAAAACAGTAATTTGGGGTGTGACAAAATTTGATCCTTTTTGATCATCAATCATACCACTGAGCATCATCATCTCTAAAATCCCTACAATAAACATTTTATTAGAGTTATTATATAGTATATATTGTATAATAACACTAATAAAATATTTATTGTAGGGATTTTTGGACTTATATATATATCAAAATAGGTGAGAAAATAATTGTAAAGTTAACCCTTTAAGAAAAGGTCAACAAGCAACACTTAAAACCAAGATATATTATACCGCAAGTGATACCCGGTCTTTCCAAGATCACTCATTTCGATACTTTTTTCAATGATTCGGTGTTTGCAAATGATTGGTTTGAAAAAAAGATGTGATAGGATATGAAGAAATTTGATAAGAAAAGTTAAAGTTTTTGCCTACAAGAAATTTGATCCTTTTTTATCATAATTCATACTAGCTTGAGCATCATCATCTCCAAAATCCCTACAATAAACATTTTATTAGTGTTATCATACAAGATATATATATATATATATATATATATATATATATATATATATATATATATATATATTATATATTAAATAGGTGAGAAAATAATTACAAAAGTCAACCCTTTAGGAAAAAGGTCAACAAGCAACACTCAAAACTAAGATATATGATACCGGGCAAGTGATACCCGGGTCATTCCAAGTTCACTCATTTCGATCCTTTTTTTCAATGATTCAGTGTTTACAAATGATTGGTTTGAAAAAAAAAACAGGGGAGAGGATATGAAGCAATTTGATAAGAAAAGTTAAAGTTTTTGCCTACAACTGGGAGGGAAAACCAATAAGAACATCAAGGTGTTTGGAAATGAATAGTTTGAATGACAAATGGGAGGGAAAACTAATACGAAAGCCAAGTAATTACACGTGGACATGTTTCTTTATTTAAATATAATTGTATTTTGCGGTGCACAAAGACGTAATCTGATGAACAAACAAACGATAGACCACCGTTAATATATTTTATAACACCAGTGGTCTATGGTTTTTTATTAAACTTCTTCTTGATCTATTATGGTAACATAATTTCGATCCTTTTTTTCAATGATTCGTTTGAAAAATGAGAGGTGAGAGGATATGAAGAAATTTGATAAGAAAAGTTAAAGTTTTTGCCTAGAAGAAATTTGATCCTTTTTTGATCATCAATCATACCAGCTTGAGCATCATCATCTCTAAAAATCCCTACAATAAACATTTTATTAGAGTTATTATATACTATATATTGTATAATAACACTAATAAAATATTTATTGTAGGGATTTTTGGACTTATATATATATATCAAAATAGGTGAGAAAATAATTGTAAAAGTTAACCCTTTAAGAAAAAGGTCAACAAGCAACACTTAAAAACCAAGATATATTATACCGGGCAAGTGATACCCGGGTCTTTCCAAGATCACTCATTTCGATACTTTTTTTCAATGATTCAGTGTTTGCAAATGATTTGTTTGAAAAAAAAGATGTGATGGGATATGAAGAAATTTGATAAGAAAAGTTAAAGTTTTTGCCTACAAGAAATTTGATCCTTTTTTTATCATAATTCATACTAGCTTGAGCATCATCATCTCCAAAATCCCTACAATAAACATTTTATTAGTGTTATCATACGGTATAAATATATATATATATATATATATATATTTATATATTAAATAGGTGAGAAAATAATTACAAAAGTCAACCCTTTAGGAAAAAGGTCAACAAGCAACACTCAAAACTAAGATATATGATACCGGGCAAGTGATACCCGGGTCATTCCAAGTTCACTCGTTTCGATCCTTTTTTTCAATGATTCAGTGTTTACAAATGATTGGTTTAAAAAAAACAAGGGAGAGGATATGAAGCAATTTGATAAGAAAAGTTAAAGTTTTTGCCTACAACTGGGAGGGAAAACCAATAAGAACATTAAGGTGTTTGGAAATGAATAGTTTGAATGACAAGTGGGAGGGAAAACTAATATGAAAACCAAGTAATTACACGTGGACATGTTTCTTTATTTAAATATAATTGTATTTTGCGGTGCACAAAGACGTAATCTGATGAACAAACAAACCATAGATTACCGTTAATATATTTTATAACACCAGTGGTCTATGGTTTTTTTTTAAACTTCTTGATCTATTATGGTAACATAATTTCGATCCTTTTTTTCAATGATTCGGTGTTTGCGAATGATTCGTTTGAAAAATGAGAGGTGAGAGGATATGAAGAAATTTGATAAGAAAAGTTAAAGTTTTTGCCTAGAAGAAATTTGATCCTTTTTTGATCATCAATCATACCAGCTTGAGCATCATCATCTCTAAAAATCCCTACAATAAACATTTTATTAGAGTTATTATATAGTATATATTGTATAATAACACTAATAAAATATTTATTGTAGGGATTTTTGGACTTATATATATATCAAAATAGGTGAGAAAATAATTGTAAAAGTTAACCCTTTAAGAAAAAGGTCAACACGCAACACTTAAAAACCAAGATATATTATACCGGGCAAGTGATACCCGGGTCTTTCCAAGATCACTCATTTCGATACTTTTTTTCAATGATTCAGTGTTTGCAAATGATTGGTTTGAAATAAAAGATGTGATAGGATATGAAGAAATTTGATAAGAAAAGTTAAAGTTTTTGCCTACAAGAAATTTGATCATTTTTTTTTATTTATCATAATTCATACTAGCTTGAGCATCATCATCTCCAAAATCCCTACAATAAACATTTTATTAGTGTTATCATACAAGATAAATATATATATATATATATATATATATATATATATATATATATATATATATATATATATATACTAGTTAAGCCAGCCAATGGGCGGCATGTTTTATAATTATTTGTTTGTTGTTTTTGTTAGCGTAAGCATGCGTAAATATGTTTTTAAAATAATATTATTTGTTTGTTGTTTTAAGCATTTGTTTGTTGCTTTTAAATAACTTGTATACATTTTTAATAATTGTTAAACAATATTATAAGACATTTTTTAAAAAAAAAAATTTTGTTTTATTTTAAAAAAATAAATGATTATAAATAATTGTATGGTTTTCATGGATGGTTAATAAGACATCATATATAATTTTTACAACATTATGAAATATATGCATGTTTGTAAAGTTGTAGATAATGAAAATAATGCAAATTAACTGTACAATATTCATGTTAGGAGGTGGCATTTGAAATCCTGAGTATTCCAGTGTGTTTTGATCAGTTGGACTGAAGAAAACAAATTTCTTATGTTTTTTGTGATTATCTGAATGTTTTGATATATAACATGTCACAAACATTCATTATACTGAAATAGTGTCCTTTGAATTTGCAATGTGTCTATAAAAAAATTCCATATAACGCTAACGATGTATTAAAAATCAGTTATTCACAAGCAGGCATGATGCAAGCCTCTCCGAGATAAGAACTTTGTAGATAGCGAAACCAAGGTAACATCAGTAAATTGGTAACCAAACGTGTTGAGGTAATCTCCTCTATTTCCTTTCAAGTAATTTCACAAGCAAAGTAATCAATTCAAGTAAACACAATACTGGTAAAACTCGAAGACATTAATGGGTGAGGCTTCTGGATTGCCAAATCATGGCCAAGGACAATGAATCCAAATACTCCTTAAAAGCATCACTTGTAAGTATGTCTTTTGTGACAAATACCTGCTGTCTTTTTCAAATAATAAAACGCATATGTGTTAGTAGTCTTGTACACAAACTAACCACAAAGTTTAGATATTACTACGATTGTTAAAAAACAAACACTCACATACAAACTTTTTAACTGGTTCAGAGTCCAGATAGGGACTCATCTTTTATCTACAAAGTTTTTCGATGCTTATCGATCACTTGAAGTTGAAGACTTGAGGACTACGGGTACCTCAGATGTTATTAAGCTTAGGTTAGCATTAGCATCATTTTTAGAAGCATGATCAGATGGCCTTCCAGATGCCTGTAAAGTGTTAGTTTACATGATTAGTGTCCTTACTTAAGGCTAACAATATTATGCAGGGATGTCACAATTACCAAGACCAAATGACCAGCACGATTTCAAATTTAGTTGTGAACAGAAATGCAAAACTGGTTTTGGAGTTTAGCCAAAGAGGTGCATGTTATGCTATATAATTTACTGATATTTCACGAAGCCTTTAATCATACCAAACAAAAGTAGTCATAATTAACAGGTGAAAGCACTTATCTTTGTTCATCAAACTTGACTACATGTGTAATTATGGTTGCTCCTCCTGCATCCCAGAACACGCAAGAAATTTGTTTCTAGGAACAACCTGCTCATCCCTTTCTTCTTCTCAATTACAGCCATAGTCGCTTCACGTCTCAACACCACCGATATTGATTAAAGATTGTAAGGGTAATATTTAATGCTTTGTGGATGAGGTATCTAGTGTAAATACCAAATATATAACCCCAAGGATGTCTCCGTTATCAGGCCGATAGATCAACTGCAGGAGAAGCAAACAAATTTAGCAACATGCCATCGATAAGAGAAAGGCGCAAATTTTGAAGGAATATGTAATTCCTGACTCAAAGTCATAAATGAGTGACCTTACCATTAGAACGGAAAAGATATTCAGAAGATAAGTTGTAAGGATTATGAAAATGTGTAGGGCATCGATGCGACAACAAGTTCATAGCCTGATATGGAACTAAGGGCCAGTTTGATATATCCGAATGATTTATGTTGAATGAGTCGTATGTCTACTTTTTGAATGAAGGATTAATTTTTAGCAAGTGTTCTGAATGGCATAATGTGTAGTACTAAATGAAGTATGATTGATCGATAAGTGAACTTCATAGAAAACTGCGGTCTGTGATCCACACAGACCATATCAGTATTCAATTTACAATAAGTTAAGGATTTGATCTCAAAAGTCAAATTGATAGATATGGGTAGACTTAGGGAGTTTCTAATGGTGGCTACGGTAAACTGAAAATGAATGCATACACATACCTCACGAGCCATCAATCTCCGAACATTTTCAGCATACAACTTTGGATCATCCTTCTCTTCTTGTGAGGGGTAATAGACTGGTAACCTTGTTACTGTCATATAATTTACAAATTGACACAGCAACCATCAGTCTAGCCATGGGAAAACCTTGGGAGAGGTAGGCAATCGTGCTGTAAGAACTTCAACTCTAGTCTCAGTAACCCGCATGGTATCTAAACGTGAGAAAAGCATAGACATGGGTGGACTCATATTCCTAAAATGGGTCATTACATGCTAGTCAAGTCTGTCAAAAGTGACTAAAATCAGCCCAATGTGCACCTCAAAATAAGTTGCAAATTCAGCCATTAGACCTGAGCATATCAACAACATTTAAAGTTGTTCAAGACCTGATTTCAGTCACTCTTAGGAAGAATTTTATTTTGATTACTTAGGAATATATATAGCTGATGAATAGCTAAAGGGGCTCTTACCATTATAAGCCTTGAAATTGTTTTGTTGCTTAGTTCAGGTGGTTTCTTTTTTGATCATCAGTTGGAAGTTGAGCTGCCGCGCTTTTAGATTTGGATTATTGTTTCGGGGAATCATTAGATACTTCTTGTTTATGATGAATGGCGCATCTGCAAGTGAGAAACAATGAAGTGTATATTATAGGGTGCAAAAAGTTTATGAAGCCATTTTTTTCTGGTTTATAATTCAGCTGCTGAGCTTATTTCAATATTTCAGTCACAATAAGGTACCAAACCCATTACAGTTATAAAGTATATAACAGTTTTTGGAGGTGGCGTGCGTAATCATTGTAGTATTTCATTAATATACTGGGAAAAAAGAATATTGTACCTGTAGAGAGGTGGCTGGTCCGAGTCTGGTATTTGACATTGCTAGTGTGATGCCCTGGTACCCATCTTCCTACCGCATGTTCTGAACTTTTTAAAATACCACGGTGTCGTGTCATCAATCCTTATTATGGTAGCCTCAACCGTAAACCTGACATCCTGCAAATCACTGTGTATTTGTTACGTAATTCTTGTGGGCTATACGTAGATGAGTGCTACTGTGTCATACCACATAGTATTCTGGATTGATTTCAGTGATAGTAATCAATTTTATTCGGTTTTTGAACCTTTCTTGATCTAGCAAGAACTGACAGCTATCACTACTTGTTTTTCAGCTTCTAGATACTCGTTGATAATGAACGCTTTTGTCATTTCATTCCATAAAGTAAATCGCACGCGTCTACCTCTGAAAAGTAAGTATTTCATGGTTACAGATTTGGTTGGCTGGGAATATAAGTACTGGTTTATAATATACTCACTCGAGGTTATAGATTTCTATGTCCCTTCTAGTGGTTCGCTTTGTAGTGGGGCCACCAGTTGTTCTTTCCTCGTACACCCTTTTCACGCAGCTGATGTAATCTGGTATGACATGAGTTTTGGCTATTAGTTTAGAAATTCAAATGGTTGTTGAAGCATAAGTAATTAACTGTTAGTATTGTGCTTCCAGTATCGGCTTAATGTTTATCATCTCTAACGTAGCAACACATGTTGAAAAGATGACAGAACAAAATTTATAATTCAAAGGTACTTTGAGCCAACGACTCAACATCAAAATATCAACAAATATAATGATGAAGTCATAAAACTACATAGATAATGTGCTATACTTAGCGTCAACATTATTGTTGATAATAAGCAAATTTATAGCGACCATCAAATACAAAACCATATCTTTAGGTAGATATAAATAGGTTGTCTCACAATTGACATATAAATTTACCCAAGCCATTATGATTTGTAGCCGGGGCTGTTAACTGTTCTTACAATATCTGCCCTCTACATGATCAAATTGGGTATCATTTTCATCATGAGAACTGGAAACTCTCTTAACGGTTATTCAAGTCCAAAGAAGAGTAACGGGGTGATGGTATGTGAATACCAGCTACAGCAACTCAAGGGAAGTAAATCCATCTGTGAAAATATCTAAATTAAAAATTCCAACCGGGTGTAGGATTATGTGATACATCCATGGTTGAAAAGAAGATGTTAGAACCTGAACATGCAATAGTTTCATGGAAGCAATGTTTTTTATGTACTTACTTGTGTCCAAAATATAAAATCATAAGATGCTCGAGTGGAAGTCATATGTTGAGCAATTCCAAAGTGTTAGGGCTGATCAATCAAAGGATTTACCTTAGTGATTTCGAGTCTTCATACATTGGAGCACCCAAGCTCGACGAAGCGCTCGCCAAACACTTTGGTTCAATATGTTGTTTGGCACATGATAATATCCAATCATGTACCGTACACAGCATGTGTAACTGTCTTTTAAAGGTATGAGATAAATAAGCTTATAAGTTATCAAATTACCTCGCGTTGTCAAGGGTGCATGGCTGTTATTTTCATGTAAAGTGTTGTAACCTGCAAATTGCCTGATTCATTGGTGACATTGAATATATAAAATTGACCATATATTCATATTGATAAGCACTTGTAGAGGGATGTGATTGCGTACCCGTGGCATGACAATGAAAATCAGAAGCATTCACCCTAACTGTAAAGACAGTGACAAAAGTTATCGTTATTTAATACCAAAAAGGCTAGAAAACAATTAAAGCACACACATTACAGGTGCGCGTCAACAAGGGTATGCAAAATAAAATTATCAAACATTCAGGTATCTTGAACAATTTAAAAAAGGGTCTTATGGAAGGATCAATTAGATTGACTAACAGAAGTCCATTTAAATACTAAAAGTGTTCCATATTATGATATTAAGGTTCCAGTCATGTGGAATATGTTCCAGCTTCACAGTGTAGGACTTTACTTGATATATGATAAACTCTAGTATTACATTGCAAACAAAATATAATTACCGGAAATAGAAGAAACTGGTCATAAGAATCTGATATTTATCATAATAATTTGCATTCTGAAAGTTTTGCCAGAGAAGTTAAGAAGTCCAAGGTCGACATGTGACATGGACCACAGGAAGTGATTAACAAAGCATACGACATATATACTCTGTAGAAGCTGCCTCAGGATCAAATCATGATTTTGTTGATGTATATGCTCCTATGAAGCACCTAAATACATAACATTCATAGATATGAGCCAAATACTGAGAAACTCGATCGAGACTAAATATATATGAGCAGTACTAACCTTAGATTTTGGACGCCGATGTTTCTGACTGTCATCTTATTTGTAGTTAATATTCTGTCACGATCATCATTGGATCACTTTGAATTACAGCGCCCAGAATCTGAACCACATTTGGATGCCGTATCTCCTGAAGCAATTCAAGTTCATCCCTGAAAGCTCTCCTGTTTAAACCCGGTGAATTAGAAAAGCAGACACCATATTATATGGGGAAAAAACATAAAAATATTGTTGGTAATTAAAAAACCCACACTTCATCTTTATCGGTAATAAGCTCATCTCCAAGCTTTTTAACTGCAACTTTAGTTCCACGCCTATGGTGAAGGTACCCTGCAAATTTTACTAATTCTGCTACTGCTGTTGTTTTGATGGTGGCGTTTTTTGCTGCGATATGTGTGATCTAAACAACACCTTATCCTGAGACAAAAAGCAGCATAAAAATTAATCCAGATAAATAATACCGTAAGATATAAAAGCAAAGATCTATAGCTTCATCCTGTTATCTTTTATCATTACTTTTATCATCATATATGTTGGACTTCTGCTACTTCTAGGATATAATGCATTTAAATGTGTGATATTCAACCATAAGCTCTTTTAGAATCCTTTTAACGGACTTGAATGTAGTTTGGACCAACTTGTTACTTTGCCTCTAAGGGTCACACGCTTGACTCTTATAGATTGAATAGGAGAAATGCTTCTTCTATGTTCTAGCCAACATCATAGTTCCCGTGTATTCAGTGATTTGATTTTTTTTTTGGATGTATGCACATGCTCAGCGTAATACTTATAGTAACCCCAGAAAAGTGATTCTCATCATTTTTGAGCTGGTCAAGGTTTCCACTTTTGTCGACGATATCTTATATGATGACAACATCAGTGACTTTTTAAAACCATAACCATTTTTATCAATGAATTGCAGCAATCACAATCAATTAGTTACCTGTATCCCAAACTATTTTTATAAGAATTTGTCAAATGTTGCAATGTTCGTAAAATAACTGTAAGTGAAAACTACACAATTCTGCTAAAGAAGTTATAAACGATCCTGTTTTATAGAAGATTTCGTCTTATATACATACAAAAGGTGCAGTGGTTGATTGCTAATGGACCTGCTTCTTCTAAAATCCCTGCTCCACAGATTAATCTTGCAGCTCTGCCTCCAGCTCAACCAAATGCAACGGGACTTTTATGGCTAATCATGAGAATAGGCATTATTGTGGCAAGTGGGATAAATTTGAAGACGAAGGTACGACTCTCTTTCTATATGAGTAACCATTTATCAGAGAAGGAGCAATTTCAGCTCATTCCCGTAAAAGTATATTCGTGTTGTGGGTCAATCGAACCCGTGTCCCACACAAAATATCCTTTTTCACCCATACCTATTTCATCTGTTACCCAGCCAGACAATTTTGCTACATCTAATATACAGGAAACAAACAACCTTTTGGAATGAATGAATGTTCTTAGGGTTTTGAGAAAAATAAACCTTACCTTGGCATTAACGTATGAGGCATGATGCTTGTTATTCACAAGGGATGTTAACCCGTCAATGAATTCAAAGTAGTTGTATCCAACCATGATCTACAACAGTTTTAAAAAATTAAAAACAAAACAAAACAAAGTTTAACTTATTTAATTAATTCGACATAAATGTATTTAAACCAACCATGTCTATGCCAGCACCAACACTTTGTTCAATGGAGTAAGTATAATTAGCATGAACCGGATCGGTAATCTTGTCAATACCCTGAAAATCTGAGATCACAAATCCCTGAAAAAGCATTGAACAAAGCATGTAAATACCCTATCTCTACAATGAAACGGGAATCTGAATAATAGTAATAGAAGAAGAAAGAGTAGTTTACTCAGAATTTGAGTTTGTTCTTGAGAAATCCAGTTATAAGGTCTTTATTTTTATGCATTTTCACTCCATTCCAGCTAGAATACAAAACCATGATGGTTGAAACACCCTTTCGTATTGCATCATAATAAGGTCGCATATAAAAGAGATAATTCAAATTATGTACTGATTAACATTATGTTCAGCTTTTATGGATACAAAACCATTCTTCAACACAGCGAGCATTAGAAGAAGCCAAGCATTTAAGATCGTCTAAACACCCATTGGCAGTTGCTTTGTGCAAACGTACCACATTTTCCATGTCCTCACTGTGGGAAACATACAAATTCTTTCCTACAAAATGAAGAGATTTCAATTGACATATATGAAACTAAATACATATTAAAAAGAATCAAGGCTTATATGATCTAACCTGCATAGCTTGACCTTCGGACATCTTAAAACTGTATGACTCCATAAGCCGGTGAAAGAAGGGCATACACATCTTCAACTTCCGCATATGATCCTTCAATTTAAAAGGATCGTGATCATTCTATAAACATGTAAACTAAAGTTAGCATCCAATATACAAAGCATGCATCCAACCTACAAAATTACAACATCATAAACGTACCTGTGGTTTTAGAAAATTCATTACAGCAGCATGCTTTCAATCGTTAGTAGATAATTAACATAAATAATAACCGGTTATACCGCAAAAATCATACCCTGTAACCCTAGCGCCTGGATAAGATATTACCAACATAGAATACAAACAACCTGTACATCAAATCCGAAAAAAAATATTGTGTGTGTGATAATGAGTGATATTAGGGTTTGGAAACAAAAATATTCCGTATGATGATGGATTGGGCTTTATTTTTTTTTAAATTGTTAATTTTTTTTTATCATTATATTTATGGCTTTACATAATATATCACAAAAATTAAGTTGATCTAGTGGTAAACACACATGTTATTTATCCAAATAACCAAGGTTCGATTCTTGCAAGACTTATTTTTTAGAATTAAATTTCGAAAATTAATGCTTAGGTAATTAAATTTCGAAAATTAATAATAGCTAATTAAATTTAAAAAATATTGCGTTGGACAACAAATTGCTTAGGTGGACATATAATGCTTAGGTGGCATTGAGGTGGCATTGAGGTGTCATTGAGGTGGCATTAATGTCAAATGCCTCTCATATATATATATATATATATATATATATATATATATATATATATATATATATATATATATATATTTGATATATTAAATAGGTGAGAAAATAATTACAAAAGTCAACCCTTTAGGAAAAAGGTCAACAAGCAACACTCAAAACTAAGATATATGATACCGGGCAAGTGATACCCGGGTCATTCCAAGTTCACTCATTTCGATCCTTTTTTTCAATGATTCAGTGTTTACAAATGATTGGTTTGAAAAAAAAACAGGGGAGAGGATATGAAGCAATTTGATAAGAAAAGTTAAAGTTTTTGCCTACAAGAAATTTGATCCTTTTTTTATCATCAATCATACGAGCTTGAGCATCATCATCTCTAAAAATCCCTACAATAAACATTTTATTAGAGTTATTATATAGTATATATTGTATAATAACACTAATAAAATATTTATTATAGGTATTTTTGGACTTATATATATATCAAAATAGGTGAGAAAATAATTGTAAAAGTTAACCCTTTAAGAAAAAGGTCAACAAGCAACACTTAAAAACCAAGATATATTATACCGGGCAAGTGATACCCGGGTCTTTCCAAGATCACTCATTTCGATACTTTTTTTCAATGATTTAGTGTTTGCAAATGATTGGTTTGAAAAAAAAGATGTGATAGGATATGAAGAAATTTGATAAGAAAAGTTAAAGTTTTTGCCTACAAGAAATTTGATCCTTTTTTTTATCATAATTCATACGAGCTTGAGCATCATCATCTCTAAAAATTCCTACAATAAACATTTTATTAGTTTTATTATATATATATATATTTTATATATTAAATAGGTGAGAAAATAATTACAAAAGTCAACCCTTTAGGAAAAAGGTCAACAAGCAACACTCAAAACTAAGATATATGATACCGGGCAAGTGATACCCGGGTCATTCCAAGTTCACTCATTTCGATCCTTTTTTTCAATGATTCAGTGTTTACAAATGATTGGTTTGAAAAAAAAAACAGGGGAGAGGATATGAAGCAATTTGATAAGAAAAGTTAAAGTTTTTGCCTACAACTGTGAGGGAAAACCAATAAGAACATCAAGGTGTTTGGAAATGAATAGTTTGAATGACAAATGAGAGGGAAAACTAATACGAAAACCAAGTAATTACACGTGGACATGTTTCTTTATTTAAATATAATTGTATTTTGTTGTGCACAAAGACGTAATCTGATGAACAAACAAACCATAGATCACCGTTAATATATTTTATAACACCAGTGGTCTATGGTTTTTTACTAAACTTCTTCTTGATCTATTATGGTAACATAATTTCGATCCTTTTTTTCAATGATTCGGTGTTTGCAAATGATTCGTTTGAAAAATGAGAGGTGAGAGGATATGAAGAAATTTGATAAGAAAAGTTAAAGTTTTTGCCTAGAAGAAATTTGATCCTTATTTGATCATCAATCATACCAGCTTGAGCAACATCATCTCTAAAAATCCCTACAATAAACATTTTATTAGAGCTATTATATAGTATATATTGTATAATAACACTAATAAAATATTTATTGTAGGATTTTGGACTATATATATATATCAAAATAGGTGAGAAAATAATTGTAAAGTTAACCCTTTAAGAAAAAGGTCAACAAGCAACACTTAAAACCAAGATATATTATACCGGCAAGTGATACCGGGTCTTTCCAAGATCACTCATTTCGATACTTTTTTCAATGATTCGGTGTTTGCAAATGATTGGTTTGAAAAAAAGATGTGATAGGATATGAAGAAATTTGATAAGAAAAGTTAAAGTTTTTCCTACAAGAAATTTGATCCTTTTTTATCCTAATTCATACGAGCTTGAGCATCATCATCTCCAAAAATTCCTACAATAAACATTTTATTAGTGTTATTATATATATATATATATATTTTATATATTAAATAGGTGACAAAATAATTACAAAAGTCAACCCTTTAAGAAAAAGGTCAACAAGCAACACTTAAAAACCAAGATATATGATACCGGGAAAGTGATACCCGGGTCATTCCAAGTTCACACATTTTGATCCTCTTTTTCAATGATTCAGTGTTTACAAATGATTGGTTTGAAAAAAAAACAGGGGAGAGGATATGAAGAAATTTGATAAAAAAAGTTAAAGTTTTTGCCTACAACTGGGAGGGAAAACCAATAAGAACATCAAGGTGTTTGGAAATGAATAGTTTGAATGACAAGTGGGAGGGAAAACTAATACGAAAGCCAAGTAATTATGCGTGGACATGTTTCTTTATTTAAATATAATTGTATTTTGCGGTGCACAAAGATGTAATCTGATGAACAAACAAACGATAGACCACCGTTAATATATTTTATAACACCGGTAGTCTATGGTTTTTTATTAAACTTTTTCATGATCTATTATGGTATCATAATTTCGATCCTTTTTTTCAATGATTCGGTGTTTGCAAATGATTCATTTGAAAAATGAGAGGTGAGAGGATATGAAGAAATTTGATTAGAAAAGTTAAAGTTTTTGCCTAGAAGAAATTTGATCCTTTTTTGATCATCAATCATACCAGCTTGAGCATCATCATTTCCAAAAATCCCTACAATAAACATTTTATTAGAGTTATTATATAGTATATAGAGCGGATCTATTAAAAGAGGGAAATTTGCAAAGTCTAAAAAGCCACTTATAACTTGACACTGTCCCACCAACTTCCTCCTCCTTTTTATTTTACTAATTTCGTCTAGGGGTATATTGGTCATTTGACCCGTTTTTAATTTCACCTCAAATTTCAAACGCAAATAACTTTCAAACGACAAACTTTTACTGAAAACCGATTTCACCATAATTTTTAAAATTGATTCTCTTTAATTTGGTATAAATCTTGATATATAAATCGAAATTTTTTTAAGATTTCAAGTGGGTTATGATTTTCTTGAAATTTTCGGCATATTCGACCCTACTTTTATCTAATTTAAAGGTTGATTTACATAAAATTTAAAACACGAAAGTTGTAGATTTTAGTTCACTCTTTACACAAGTTTTGAATCACTCAAATCCGATATGAAATAAGTGAGATATCGTGACGTTAAAATGGCGTTTAGTCATATTTGTTGCACACAATGTGTTTGATAAAATGTCTAGCTTAGATTTTAGTGTTAAAATTGCGTTAAATGCTCTAAATTTTGTACCACAACGCATCATTAATCATTTTATTAATGTAAGATTCAAAAGTGATGTTTTTTAGTCGTTAATATAAAATAAAATGCACGCTTTGTTCATCGCTTAATCTTGGTTCATCAATCGATGAATCGATGAATCAATCAAAGCGATGAACCAAACCAAATCGATGAACGATGAACTAAACCAAAAGTGATGAACCAAATCAAACATAGTTCATCATTTTATTTTGGTTCATCAATCATAGTTTCGACTTAACATGTTGGTGTTTGTTTTGTTTTGTTCATCGGTTTATTTTGGTTCATCAATCACAGTTTCGCTTTTAGTTTGGTTCATCGCTTTTGGTTTGGTTCATGAATCATAGTTTTAGTTTTGGTTTGGTTCATCGCTTTTGGTTTTGGTTCATGAATCATAGTTTCGCTTTGGTTTGGTTCATCGCTTTTGGTTTGGTTCATCGCTTTGGTTTGGTTCATCGCTTTTGGTTTTGGTTCATTAGTTTTGGTTTAGTTCATCGCTTTGGTTTGGTTCATCAATCATAGTTTCGATTTTGGTTTGGTTCATCGCTTATTGGTTTGGTTCATCAGTTTGGTTTAGTTCATCAATCATAGTTTCGCTTTTGGTTTGGTTCATCGTTATTCGTTTGGTTCATCGCTTTAGTTAGGTTCATCGTTTTGCTTTTATGCTTTTTTTTTAACATTTGATTTGGTTCATCGGTTCATCACTTTGGTTCATCGCTTTAATAGTTAAAACATTAACTATTAAAAACGTCACTTTTGAATCTTACATTGAAAAATGATTAATGATGCGTTGTGGGACAAAAATTAGTGCATTAAGCTCAACTTTAACACTAAAAATCTAAGCTAGACATTTCATCAAACACCTTGTATGCAACAAATGTGAGTAAACACCATCTTTAACGTCGATATCTTACCCATATGACATCGAATTTGAGTGATTTAAATTTCGGGTAAAGAGTGAACAAAATCTATAACTTTCATATTTTAAGTTTTCAAGATTCGACATTTATGAGCGTAAAAATAGGGCCGAAAATGCCAAAAAATCAAGAAAATCAAGAACCATTTGATATGTAAAAAAAAAGTTTGAAATATTTATCAAGATTTATACCAAATTAAAGAGAATCGAATTTTAAAATTATGGTGAAATCGGTTTTCGTAAAAGTTTGTCGTTTGAAAGTTATTTACGTTTGAAATTTGGGTGGAATATGAAAACGGGTTAAATGACAAAAATACCCTCTAACCAAATTTAATAAGAAAAAAGAGGGAGTGGGTGGAGGACACATGGAATCAATGATAAACTTTCTAGCCTTTTTTTTTTTTTTTCAGGGATCTCAACCCATAGTATATATTGTATAATAACACTAATAAAATATTTATTGTAGGATTTTGGACATATATATATATATATATATATATATATATATATATATATATATATATATATATATATATATATATATATATATATATATTATATATAACAGAGGCGTTACACGTAGATAATGCCACGTGAACGCCACCTCATTGCCCAGTAATTCAATTTAATGCCACATCATCATAAGTTGTCCACCTAAGCATTATTTTTTTTTAATTTAATTAGCTATTATTTAATTTTCGGATTTTTTTTTAATTAATTTTCAGATTTTGGTTTTTTTTTTTTTATTAATTTTCGGATTTTTTTATTAATTTTCAAAATTTAATTATAAAAAAGGAGTCTGCAAGAATCGAACTCTGGATGTTTTGATACATTAATAACTATCTTACCACTAAAGCAACTTAATTTTTTGGTTATATCTTGCAAACCCAAAATATTAATACTTGATTAAAAATCCCTTATATCAAGTAAAAAAGAAATTTCTATTCATAATATGCTCTTTCTCCAAACCCTAATTTATCTTTTCCACACCCTATTTTTCTCAATTCTCTCATGTTGATCTTTTTTTTGTGTTTGCAGGTTTGAGAATATCTGGGTGCATACAAAGCCATATGAGCCACAACAAATAATATATCTAGCTTGCATTGGTGTTTGTTTGACTTGATCCGAAGAATCTGGAATTGATATCCCCTTTGTCATCAATGTTTCCTTTGGGACACCAATCACAGCACAACAACCGGTACGTAAAAGTTTAGAAGCACTTTCAACTGTTTTCTCGATATCGGCTGAGTATATATTTCTTCCACCAACAATTATAAGATCTTTTATTCTTCCTAAATCCCCTGTTTTTGTATATACTTTACCTGGACAGTTTTTGAGCATATTTTTGAAAGTTTTATGACTCGACTCTTCTTTTGCCCAGTACCCGACTCCTACACTCGGCTGCTAATCCATACTTCTCCTCCTTCCCGGGCTCATTGTGCTCTATCCCGGTTTCAAGGTCAACAATTTTGATGTTGACATCTTCATCATTTTGACCAGCATACCCACAACATACTCTCCCTTGCCAATCAATCAAAATGGGCTTCTTTTCTCCAAATGCAGTTCCACCACTCACTAGAGACCTAAAGAGTCCACCAATTAGTCCCATGTCATGGTACTGAGGAAGCCAACTTACTAATACCATCCTTTAAGTACTTTCGTATCTCTTCTTCATTAACTTTACATTATTAATCAGCCCACCGTGAGTTATCATAACCCCTTTAGCATCACCGGTCGATCCAGATGTAAACTGAAGAAAACAAAGATCGCTCCCATTCGGTTCAGAAAAGATTTTACTATCTTCAGAGTTAACGTTATTACCATTCTTCACAAGTGAATTTATATGTATCCATGGAAGATTAGGCCATTTTCCTGAGCTTTTCACGCCTTTTGTCGATAAAGAAATCATGTTCTTTACAGAACCTGCTCTTACAGCACCATGGTAAAGCACGGTTGATAAGATTGCTTTTGCATTGCTTGATTTAGCAATATTTTCTAACTTCAAAAGTGCTTGCTCACCTCTGTGAAGGCTAAAAGGGTCATTTATTTATCTGATAGGTGTTCGTCGATGTGGAAAACGTTGTCGGCTTAGATGGGGAACTATCTTCGGCCTGATATCAAACGCGACGCATTCAGTTCTGAAGAAGAATAAAAAATCTTCCAGTTATATAGCTTGCTAGGTAACAAGTAATGAAATATTACTATACAAGCATTACTTGAACATTGCAGACTTACAGTATATGTGATTTGAGCCTGTTCATAGGAAAATGTTGAGTTCAATAGCATTTCATTATAAACTCTTAAGTTCGGAACTAATGCTAAACCAAAAAGTTTGTCCATTTACATGTACTAATAGTTTAGCGGTGTGCCTCACTCCCTGGTTTAATTGACCCATTTACAAAAAATGAGATTTACTACATACCCTTTATTTTACATCATCTGTATTTTATGAGTCTCTACACAAAGTAATACTTAGACTATTCTTATAAAGGGAACCACATTCAAAATAAATAAAAACTTATAAACTTATAAGAATATTGATACTGGGTTACCTAACAAACGGGACACTCAGAACGAGTGTTGATAACAGCCCCGATCGAACTCCATCTGTTGGTGGACCACATATCCCCTGAGTCATTTAAGTAATTTTTTTTTTGAATTTCAAAATATTTACTGATTAATAAATTTGAAGGAAAAAAAAACATTACCTATCAGAAGAACCTGGAATTTGTACCCTGATCATAACGCGAGCAGATGATCTTGCACCAATAAGGGTCAGGGTACGATTTTTTTCCCTTTTTTTTTTTTCTTTTGATTTTTGTAACTAATCAGAAAAAACCCTCCCGGATTACAGCAATACATGTCTACTCAAGATGAGGTTGTTGTTGTTGTCAAATTCTTGAGGCTTGGGCGCTGATTATCTTATGAAACCCTTGTGAACGAATGAATTCTTGAATTTGTGGACACACATGTGGAGGAGAAGACGCATGGTGTGTATCAGTTGATTAAAGAAATACATGTTTCCTTTGAATCTATTGTTATAACCGACACTAATTATAGTATGTTGTGTTATGTTATTGCTTTATTAATTCTACTTTCAACAGCTTGGCCTGGCTGAGAAAAACATCCTGAACTTTGAATTTCGATCCAATGCACTCAGATCATAGTGATGATAATACCAAAAGTACCACTCTATTTTCCGAGGATGATATACAGGAAAAGTCACGTAGGAGTTCCAAGCCAGAGATCTCTTTGTCCATTCCTCGGGAAGTTAAGGTGCGAGTTTTTTAAACTGAAAACGGGAGTTACTCGATTATGCTATAACTTTAAGTTATTAATTATATCAGCTTGCAGAAAGTTTTACCTTTTTACCTAGCGCGTTTATACGGTTGTGTTTTTATCTTATATGGATCAAATCGAAATCAATGCTACAAAGGAATACATCTTTTTTGTTGGGTCAAACATGTTAAAGTAGCCTAAAGTCTATTTATTAACGCGTGCAACCTCCTAACTCATTTTATATGAAGATTTTGTTTTACAATTATATAAAGATTTTGTTTTACAAGTTAGCACCACGATCAGCTAATGAAATTTGGCATGGTGCGAGTCAGGTGAGAATACTTCAATTTTGACTTCCGGTAGATTAAATTGACTAAACTGTGCTATTAACAGCACAAACCTATAATGTTTTTGAATTTAAACAGCGGACAATGTTAGGTCAGTTGCACGACAGTTTCTTCTTGGTGGCCTTTTAGACAAATATTTTGATGTATCTAATTTTTGGGTTGCATATCGAATAGATGTACTTATTTTAATTCGCTTTGCAACTTTAAAATGCATTATTCTTTCATTCATATATCTAATGGAAGATTTGAATAATAGGATATTGACACTGAGGCATTGGGGATTCTCAACATGTGTCACGGACGTGCAAAAGAGATTTGTAGCATGTTATATATTATTGACACTATTTGAATATTTCATGACCTTCTTTTGTGAGCTAATAGTTTTGTATGTCAGATTCTGGAGCAAAACCGGAGGCTAATGGATGCTGTTGTTGATGCATTTGTCGAGAAAAGAAGTTTGAACAAGCAAGAATTTATCACTTCATTAAAGGTAAAGCAGATTGTTGAGTTACGTCCTATGGAATTTACTACCACAATGCTGACATGGAGTGTTATTGAGTTCGGTGAAATGATGCCACCTGAAGACCTAAGAAACTCCTTGGTTGCAACAGTGAGTCACAAACACCAGTTAAACCTGCTGCATGAGTCATTTCTTTATTATTGAACATAATAGAATATTGGCGTGTGACCTTAATAGATAACAACTTGGAGTCAAGGGGTCAATTTAGGAATTTGTAAACACTGAGTATGCTAGAGATGTCTTTAAGTCTTTAAGTTTTAACCCTTCTGCCCATTTGGAAAAAATGCAGGAGAAAATAATAGGGCTATGTTGACAGCCAGCAGTACTGACCACTTCTGGGCAGTAGTTAATGGTGGACCTGGACTGATGTTGTAAGTCTATAACCGCCAATGATAAGTTCTATTAAAAACTTAATCAATTTGGTTAGGATTATTGTTTTCTTTAAGTTTCTATTTGTAATGGATGCTTGATTGACAAAATGGAACATGATAAGAAGACCAAAGAGGATGAAAACGATAGCATTGGGTACTTCAACAATCAACTTTTTTCATCCTCGAAAAACTGTTGCATGGTGTAAAAGCAGTGAAATTCCCATGAATAAGGTCAGAGGAATCTGATGAAAAGGCGAAGAGGAATATGAACTCTCATTAAATGGAAGCCTCCTTTAAAGTGTTCTGATGGAGTTTTAGACTTTTGCATATTTTAAATAACCACATTGTACAATAAATCTACAATTCTTGGAGCTAACGTGTGTTGTGAATCCTTTGTAGATGATTGGAGTATTTGGGGACTTTTTATCATGAAATGTGAAGCTACAATAAACTGGAACATTGTTATGAATGCAAAAATCGATCTTGATGTGTTTGTGCTTCTCATAAGCTTAATATGTAGGATTTTAGTTAGTTTTTATAGTCTGATATTAAGGATGCTTACATAGTGGTAAGCACATGAGCTATTTCATTAAATGAATGAATGAAAACTTGGCTGTGTTAGAAGTGTGTGGATACTTGATTTATGAAGAATAGCTTTGTAGAAGGTGACAAGTATTGATGGTGCAATTTGTTTTTGCTTCTGTGATTAGTAGTTACCTTAAGCAGGTTCAATTATCACAACTTATCCCTGGCCCCCATTTACGAGTATTGAATACCATAATGCAACTAAAAAACAAGCTCTACAGTACTTATGTACAAAAATAAAATAACAATATATCACTTTTACACTCAAAAAAGAAATGATGGAAGAAAAATAAAACGTATAACTTGCGTTATGCCTTTGTCGGTGACCCTATATCTAAAATCGATTAATGTAGCAGCTATAATACGATAACATGAATGGCGAGGTTATAGGTACATAAAACTACCTATAACGAGCATTGCACCAAACTCTCTGATGTTGATTTCCTGTACGACCCCAATAAATCCCTAGAACTATATATGTTGTAAAGATATAAAAGTTACATTGAACCAAAACTAGCATGACAGGAAGACCATGACACAACCCAACTGCAAATCCCAACAGAAAAGAATTACTCGAACATAATTTTTATTTATTTATAATCGAAAAGAGAGAATCATGAGTTACCTCACTCAGTACGACTCTCACTCACGTTGAATACGACTTTGTGTACAGGATAGTAAAGGACCAAGTGGCGTGATCACCGGTCAAGGAGAATACTATTGGAATTTGGAACCATAAAGAACGACTGCCACATTAATTTCTGTTTTTGCTTTTTGATTTAATGATTCTGAAAACAAAAGTATAAGTGCATTTTTATTGGTATCTTTTTGTCTACCTTTTTTTCATTTTAAGTTAGAGGTCAAAGTATTTTTAAACTATTGCTAATTTTAGATCGAGTTTCATTGTAACATGTTACACATATCAAAACGAAGTCATATATCATGTCATATGATGATTTGACAAACTACCACTCATCTTTTTCTTATGCAGGTATCTAAAGAAACAAGTTGATTCTTGCATTAGCATTGGGCATCTCTTTGACAATATCAATGAGTTTATATTTTCGATTTTTTTTAATCCAAAAAAGGAATTTGTCTACTTGAGCCAAACTAACTAACTTCTAACATGAGATTAATGAGTTCTTAAAAATGTAGTACTCCAACTATAGTTCATGTGACCATTTTATTAACTTCCCATTTTCTAAATTAGGGGAAGGAATATAAGGAGGGTCACTTTAAGTGTTTTGAGTCTCTAAGCTACAAAATTGATATATTTCCAAGCCTAACTTGAAGCCTAACAGTAATGCCTATTCTCAAAATGATGCATGTTTTTAATTCACTCATACTCCATTTCTTATAGGAATTAAGGGTTTACAGGTCCTAAATTTGTTGTTGGTATCCTTATTGTTGAAATATTCTACTACACATATTGCTTATTCATCACGATCGCAATTTGATCTTTCTTTATTATATTAAAGAGATATTCATTGACATTTGTGAATGAGTCTAGCTAATTGACTAATAGTATGGTCGTATCCTGCTTCTTTGATAATCTTAATGTAATAATTGAAACTAAATTTATTTTATTAGCTAATATATGTTGTTCATTGTTTTATATTAAAACTATCCTAATATATGTTCATAGTTTGTGTGCGTTAAAAGGTTTTTAACTGTTACACAAACAACGCAACAAATGACGTGTACAAAAAAAATTATTTTTGAATATCCTTCGTTTCTACAAAAGCCGATATACTTAAATTATTTAATTGTTTCATTATCTTTTATCGTATTACACTAAAAATACTTTCTTATAATATTAATGTTTTTATAATTTACATCCACCTACACAATAACATTATTTATAAATATTAACAAAAAAATTAAAAAAAAAAAAAAAAAAGAGACAACTAAAACTACATAAGTAATTGTTTAAAGTTATTGTTTCACAATTCTAAAAATGTATTTAAGTAAACAAAAACAACAACAAATAATTATAAGTCATGCCGCCCATTGGGCGGGCTTCGAAAACTAGTATATATATATATCAAAATAGGTGAGAAAATAATTGTAAAAGTTAACCCTTTAAGAAAAAGGTCAACAAGCAACACTTAAAACCAAGATATATTATACCGGGCAAGTGATACCCGGGTCTTTCCAAGATTACTGATTCCGATACTTTTTTTCAATGATTCGGTGTTTGCAAATGATTGGTTTGAAAAAAAAAGAGGTTATAAAGAAATTTGATAAGAAAAGTTAAAGTTTTTGCCTACAAGAAATTTGATAATTTTCTTTTTATCATCATTCATACGAGCTTGAGCATCATCATCTCCAAAAATTCCTACAATAAACATTTTATTAGTGTTATATATATATATATATATATATATATATATATATATATATATATATATATATATATATATTGTTTGGATCAAATGAGAAGTTTCCTTAAAATAAGAAGGATAAGAAGTAACTACACATTAAATTAACTTTTGAAACTCCATATGGTGCATCTAGATGAATAGAAATGCATCTAATGAAAGTCGTTGCATCTCAAATGTGTGATTTTAGTCACTTATCACTATTTCTTATTTTAATTTACTAAGATATATGATACCGGGAAAGTGATACCTGGGTCATTCAAAGTTCACTCATTTCGATCCTTTTTTTCAATGATTCAGTGTTTACAAATGATTGGTTTGAAAAAAAAAAAAAAAAAAAACAGGTGAGAGGATATGAAGAAATTTGATAAGAAAAGTAAAAGTTTTTGCCTACAAGAAATTTGATCCTTTTTTGATCATCAATCATACGAGCTTGAGCATCATCATCTCTAAAAATCCCTACAATAAACATTTTATTAGAGTTATTATATAGTATATATTGTATAATAACACTAATAAAATATTTATTATAGGAATTTTTGAACTTATATATATATCAAAATAGGTGAGAAAATAATTGTAAAAGTTAACCCTTTAAGAAAAAGGTCAACAAGCAACACTTAAAAACCAAGATATATTATACCGGGCAAGTGATACCCGGGTCTTTCCAAGATCACTGATTTCGATACTTTTTTTCAATGATTCTGTGTTTGCAAATGATTGGTTTGAAAAAAAAGATGTGATAGGAAATGAAGAAATTTGATAAGAAAAGTTAAAGTTTTTGCCTACAAGAAATTTGATCCTTTTTTTTTTTTTATCATAATTCATACGAGCTTGAGCATCATCATCTCCAAAAATTCCTACAATAAACATTTTATTAGTGTTATTTTATATATATATATATATATATATATATATATATATATATATATATATACTAGTGTCAAAACTCGTCCGATGGACGGTATGACTTAATGGTTTTTATTTTTAGGATTTAGTATAACAAATGTATACTAAAAAGTAATTAAAAGTTAAATGAAACGGTTAAGATCTATAATTGATGTTACCATAATCCATTAAACGGCTATAAGCGGTAAGTATTTTGATTTTGGTTTTTATTTTTAGGATTTAGTAGAACAAATATATAGTGTTATGATAAACAATTCATCATATTGTATATGATAAACAACACATCATATAATTAAAAGCATATATAACATAACCATATCAACTAATGCTTACATTTGTTTTAAATCTAACAATACATCATAGATTGGTTTAACATAAGTTTTGGGTTAAATATATAACCCAACCGTAAAAGAAAGGCATAATATATTTGTGTCAAAAGAACAAAGCAGAGTTGGACACACAATCGGATATTAACACACCGACACGTAAAGGACAATTAAGACCGGTTAAGATGGCTTGTCTACAACACACGCTCAAATACTTGTTTGGCCCTCTCGAATTGAACCAAGTGGATATCTATGTCAAACCTGCACACAACCCATTTGCACGTTTATAAACAAAGAAATCCGAACCTAAATGTAATGTGCAAAGAACAATAAGTATAGCTCACATAAGGCACTTGAGTAATGTAATAATAATTTTGATTAACCGTAATAACTATAGGTGGATATATACATGGAAGACTAACCTTCCAAAGTGTTGTATATGTCGGGTTTTGCACCAGATTCACAAACTCTTTTTAAGCTCGATATCATATCATTGTTCGAACAACCAACAATATTAATGTCTTAGTATACACCGAGACACACTCCGTCACTAACTCAACAGTTATAGTCGTAACTTTAGAAAGCCATTTTTGTTAAGGATTGAGCAACAAAGACTTTAAAAAAAAAACGCAAAGAGTAAATTGAAGACGGTAAAACACATAGTAGATATCATTTACATGGTGTCCGTTATATTAAGATGTTGTCATTGTACCTTTAAAGATATCAGGACTTTTGTATTTTCTTGTAGTCATTTCGACCTTTACGGTTGTATTATGCCCCACATTAATGGCTTCACTGTACCATGATTGAAGTTCCGTGTCCAAATAACACCATTTTCTTTAGGGTAGAAATGAGTCACATATGCTTGCACAAGCTCTTGTATTGCAGACAAATGAGCGACCCATCATTTGCGTATCGGTAGTCTTCAATGAGTAGTCTCGATCTATGTGGTTGTGTGTCATCGGCATACGCTATCTCTCGCAATTAAAATGAATAAAAATTTCTTAGCATTTTATAAAGTCAATTTCATTTTATTTAAATTATGTATTTGGTATATTTATTGTACCTTTGCATCAGATCTTCAGGTAAGCCATCTCTGTGCTATATTTCCTTGGAGTAAA
The DNA here is from genome assembly GCA_022545495.1 of Chrysanthemum lavandulifolium. Classification (NCBI taxonomy): domain Eukaryota; kingdom Viridiplantae; phylum Streptophyta; class Magnoliopsida; order Asterales; family Asteraceae; genus Chrysanthemum; species Chrysanthemum lavandulifolium. The sequence continues at coordinate 288,440,548 of CM040242.1, forward strand.
GCCACATGGGGAATAAGAAGATTGAAAATCGGATGCAAGGAGCGGTAAAGTAAAAGTTCGAGCAAGTCCAAGATCCGCTATTTTCAGTGCTAATGTCTTTATGTTCATGAACATATTATGCCGCTTAAGATCCCCTAATCAAACAAATGACCGTAATGAGAATATAAATCCAAGATATCCATTCACGTTATTGAAATGACAAAAAACAACTCCTTCACAAAGCGTATGAGGTCCCTACCCCGTGAACCCACCCAATGAATACACCAACTGAACCAATACTCTTTGAATGCCATAAAAGATCTCTCTGCTCAGCAAGAAAAAGCCTCGGGTCAGCGACTTTCAGAATACGTGACCTGTAAACAATGCAAAATATAAAATTATATCCATAACATAAACTCGATAATATAAATGTAAAGGTACATTGGCATACTATTTCCAGCCAATGTAGCTTGTGTGAAACATGAACTGATGGGAGAGTTTGTTGTTTGGTAATTACTCGTACATGGCATTCTGCTTGTAAAGAAGCATTATCTATATGTTTCAAGCTGTGAGGCCCAGACCCAAGCAAGCATTCTATTACAGATTTGTAACTGACTTGGTAGAGTGAGCAGTTCATGTTACTATGTGCGTGAGCACATATTGCATACGGAAGCGAGTATTAAACATGTCTGGATTTTCCATCAAGAATAATAAATTAAAATGTGTACCTTTGCAAACACAACTGTCAAGCTTCATGACACCGGTAATATAGTCATGACAGATGGGAACCACAAGAAGATTATATGGCAGAGTTTTGACTATCCAGGCGATACTCTTGAGAAAGTTGTTAACTGGCAAGGAGCGGTCTCTATCATCATGGAAGAGTAGTCAAGATCTAGCTTTCGGTGAATTCACCTGGATTGTTGACACACTTAGTTATCCTCAGAACCTACTAAGACAAGATTGAGTGATTAAGTTCCGGGGTGAATCATGGATTGGTCAAAGGTTTAGTGGGGCTTCTTTTTTCAGTAAAAACATGATCTTTACATACAATATGAGTATAACTGAAACATAAGTGGCCCATACTTATAATCTTGTAAACAGTTCTATTGTATCACGCTTAACCTTATATATCAGATTAATTATATATGTTAAGATATAGTTATTATATATTATTTTATTTTTTTTGCAAATGTTTATGGAAGTTGCAACATTTTGAACTTACATACATGTTCATGCTTGGATGAAATAAAATTTAAGCCTAGAAACCAAAAGGGGTGGGAGACAGCAAACTGGTCTCGTGATTGTGTGAGGCAAACACCATTGGATTTCAAAGGAGGATCAAATGGATTTATCAAGTATTCTAATGTAAAACTTCTAGACACAGACTTCCTGGTTTAACAGGACTATGTCCTTGTCGGAATTTGAAGCAATATGTCTAAAGAACTGTACTTGTATGGCTTATGAAAATACAGATATCAGAGGCGGAGGAAGTGGTTGATTTCTTTGGTTCAATGACCTCATAGACATCATAGTCAACTCTGAGGGAAAGTGTGGTGACAATATATATGTGAGAATGGCTTCTGAATTAGGTAATTATTTTTTGCTTAAGTTCGCTAAACTATATATAACTTGAATAAGCTATACGATATATCTACTTATTGCATCTTTTATTCGAATGATAGGTAAAAATAACTATATCTTAACATATATAATTAATCCGATATCAAGTGATACTAACAAAGCAAATGCAAAAAAAATACGTAAAAATTAAAAGAAGAAATGTGTGAATACCATCTTACGGCGATGTTGAGCCATATCTTGCTAAAGACCCGAATTTCATATCTTGGAATATGAACTGTTGGCTATTGAAATGCTCTCGTACAAGGTTGTAGAATATTCATTGGAAATTCGCTAAAAATTCAGGAGTCATTAAAAATACATGTCAATTTTAGGCTTATAATCAGATATATAAAATGAGCAGACATAGTTACAAAAAGTCAGGATTCATTATACTCAACTAAATTTACGTAGCATGACGGAAGCTAAAGAATTATAAATGTACTTAATTAATAATGAATAATGAAGTTCAATGCACTTTTGTATTATTAAAATAGTAGTAAATTGCTGATAGAATGCTGAACTCCAGTGTAGATTTAGTAGTAAATTGCTGATTTTTAATCCCGATACACGTAAATCAGCCAATCAAAGAACCTAAATAGTCATAAAGTCTTAGTACATGTCTATTATATCCTAAAATCAACACTATTAAAGAAAAATACACACCTATTTTATCCCAGCTTCGTGAGACCAACATATTCATCTCGATCCAAGCAACCTGAGAGTCCATCATAGAATGCATTGCAACAGTTTCGTTGACCACCACGGAGCAGTGCCACGGAAAGCGACAGTAGTTAACACGGAGTAAAGATATATTATCAGTAAAGCTAGCAACATCGACCCATTTACCTATGAATGGATCGATAACAGTTGTGTTTTATATGTCACGTCAACTATTTGTTATATATTTATAATAACTCTTCCGACAAAAGATGCGTCAGTTCAACCCAACCAAATGGGTACAAAATTACTCCATTTTGACCCATTACTTAATCCGCCCGACTCACCCCTATAGCTACATATAATATGTAGATCAGAGTTCTGTTAAAAACCTGAAGAGCGCGGATGAAGGGCAAAAGCGAACATGAAGGAAGAAACATTTCAAAAGCTCTTAGCAAAGGAAGAAACAGACATTGCTCACAGAGTACTGCAACCATTCTACGTAAAGATTCATATACTTTATCCAATTCTGTTGAAACTTTATTCTCATCCACCATTTCTTTGGTTCCCGTCATTCCTTGGTCAATGAATATGCTTGTGCTACTGGAAGCAGTAGACACATCAGAACCCTTTGAAGTTAATTTATCAACCACCACAGGCTCTATGAGCCGCCTACGTTTGGGATTTCTTCGGTTGTAATGAAGTGTTTGGGCTCTAGCAGTCACAGGCAATAAATTGTTGGCCTCCACAGCTGCTGCAACATTGCTAGATATTTGAGAAGCAATATCGTTCACCTTGATTGATGAAATCTCCCTGTCAAATAAAACCACCACTATGATTATTCATACAAACGTATATCTTTATTTTACCATCACATTGTCTACTTGGAGTGATATGTCCTTCAATGATAATTTAATACTCCCTCCAACCCAAATTATTGTTTACGTTCAGTAAATGGATAGTAATCAATTACTATCTTTCCTATTTTACTCTTATTTTATAAGACCTTGCAAGTTATTATAACATTTGTTATGTTAAGCAAACCAAGGGTAAGATTGGCATTTTGGTAACTAAATTCTGCATTTATTGATCAAAACTTATTAGCTTGTGGACGACAAAATTTTGGACCTAGGGAGTATAAAATTTAGCCTAGGTCCATGCAGAGACTGAAACCCGGAGCTAAGAAGACAATGTAGTTAAAATGCATAAATTTGAAAAATATATTTTGCTAACCTTGCTGCTGTTATCTCTAGCCAAACTGTTAGGCAGCATAGTGGGGATACATCTGGAAAACACGAAGCAACCATTGCTAAACTGACCAGCACAAATCTTTCGCTTTTAACAGGAGGGTTTCTCCAGGATTTTCTGCTTCTCACAATCAGCTATTATACCAAAGAGTTCTACAGGAATGTAGTTGTTGTCTTCAAGAAGGAAGATTCACTATGTTTATTTGTGGTATTGATGTTTGAGGAAGAAGGCATGTTCTTCCTTGACTGCATTCCTTTGAGAACCGTTGAAATATGAACTTTAGACAAGGATCACTGAACTCCTTTGAAGCCTGCAATACAACATAAGTAATCAGATGAATGACAACTTCAATCATTATGCTAGCAAATAAGAACAATAGCAGCAAATCACAATGGTCATAGCAATACTAACCATACAACAGCTTGTAGGTGAGTGCAAAGAAAAATAAAGCAACACGAGACAAAGAGAGACGAAAAACCTACCACTTGGATCACCGTGTCAAAAGGATGTCCTTCAACCTGAGCTTCTGACAGGAATCCAACCTAATAAACAATAACCAAATTTTTATTACCGGGAACAATAGGTTTAAACATAATCGAAAATGCTTCTATGGAGAGGTAGGGCAGGTGGTTAACTGGCTGTGTTGGATTTGTTAGACCCAGAACTGTTCTGATCTGTAACTTTGACCCTTTATATAAATAGCTAGCGCGTTAAATATTGTTTAAAATATCATATTAGTTTTTTTTTTTTGAACAGCAAGAGGAGAAAATATATAAATAACGGGCCACCTAATAAGACATTAGGAGCCGAAAATACAACAGTTAAATACAATGGGCATTACATGGGTTATCGAACCAACTAATCCAATTTAAACGAGCCTTCCTATACCTACATGAGATCCATTTAAACGACGCGAGCTTGATATCACTAAGGATTAGATCCTTAGAGGGTCGTTTAAGCGAGAAACACATCTCATTCCTAAACCGCCATAAAAACCAAAGAGTTGTTTGAACAACAACATCAAAGGAGGCTTTAAGGTTAACAGGAATGTTGACTCTTTCGGCTAAGTTGATAGCATCAGAAAGAGAAGAGATTGTGACATTATTGATCTTCCACCATACGAGAACCTTGAACCAAGTGTCTTTAGCAATTCTGCACGAATTAAAAAGGTGTTCTTCTGTCTCTATATCTTCATCACAAACGGGACAACGTATAGAGTCGAGGTCAATTCCTCTTCGATCAAGGTTGTAGCGTGTTGGAAGTCTCTTATGAAGGATCCGCCAAGATGAAATGTTGATTTTGATTGGAAGGATTTTGTTCCATTTGAATGGTTGTGGTTCGAGAGGGTGGAGGAGATTATTTATGTAAGTCCGCATACTCTTAACAGTGAATTTTCTGTCATCACTAACCGTGCATTCCCACATGTCTTGATCATTTGAGAGGCATAAGTTGGATATCAGGGAACAAAGCTCTTGTAGTTCTTGGTGTTCTGCTGCTGAACGAAGGGGTCTGATCCAATCCCAAGTGAAAGAGAGGCCCATGGGCAAAGGGTATGACTGGTGAGAGCTAAGCTGAGTATGCAGAACAGTTGCAGTGGACAAGGATCTGTTAGTAGGTTGTGGTGCTCGATCACAAACATGACAATCTGCGTTCTTTTCCAAACGAAAAAGCCTCGGGAAAATGTTGCAAATAGGTGGGCCACCAATCCATGAGTCTAACCAGAATTTTGTTGTTAAACCGTTGCCAACCTTCTTTTTAAATAATGATGGGAGGGTGATTCCATATGCTAAAAGATAATCTTTCAACTTCATAATTTGATACCAAGGTCCCAATTTATATGATGAAGAGGAACCAGTTGAGAGACCTCCTTGATGACCATGTATAGATACAATGATTTTCCTCCAAAAGGCATTTTCTTCATTTAAGAAACGCCACCACCATTTCGATAACAAAGCTTGGTTAAACACCTTAAGGCTTCCAATATTAAGACCACCTTGATCAAGCGGAGCAATCACTTTATCCCAAGCAATCCAAGCCATCTTCCTTTCATCCGAATTACCACCCCAAAAAAAATTCCTACGAATACTTTCAAGCTTATTGATGATAGTTGTAGGAACTTTGAAGGATGAAAAATAGTAAGTTCCTAGGCCACCAAGGACGGACTTGATGAGAGTTAGTCGCCCCCCATAAGAGAGTGTCTTGCATTTCCATTTGGAAAGTCGATTATGGAATCGATCAATCAGGGGATACCAGTTGGTACACCTTGACATGTTAGCACCAATTGGTAAGCCTAGGTAAATACAAGGAAGTTGAGATGATAGACACCCAATGGTGTTTGCAACATAACTGACTTCGTTAGAATGAACTCCAATACCAAATAATTTGCTTTTATTGAAGTTCACTTTAAGCCCGGATGCGAGATGGAAGCATGTAAGAATTCTAGATAAATTTCTTGCATTTAGGAGTGACCATTGACCAATAAAAATGGCATCATCTGCAAATTGCAGATGAGAAATGGGGACTTTGTCGACACCAATTTCAGCACCAATGAAAATATTCTTATTTCTAGCTTCTAAGAAAATAACATTTAGAGCCTCAACCGCTAAAATGAACAAAAAAGGAGATAGAGGGTCACCTTGACGAAGACCTTTCTCAATCTTAAATTCCTTAGTTGGAGACCCATTGATTAGGACAGAAGCATATGCCGAATCAAGACAAACGCGGATCCAAGTTCTCCATTTTGCACTGAAACCCATTTGATCCATAATTGAGTCTAAGAAAGACCAACTCAGAGTATCAAATGCCTTTTCGAAATCGACTTTGAAAAGAAGAAGCTTTTTCTTGCGCTTCTTCACCCATGATAAGATTTCGTTAACCAAAAGTGGTCCATCAGTAATTTGGCGGCCTTTCAGAAAGGCCATTTGCACCTCTCCAATAACAGACGGGATAACTAAGGCAAGGCGGTTTGCAAGTATTTTTGCAATGATTTTATATTGGCAACCTATGAGACTAATTGGTCGAAAGTCACCAATAGTAATCGGGTCATCAACTTTTGGAATGAGGGTAATGAATGAAGAGTTACAACCACGCGGGATATGAGGCGAACGATGGAAATCATTGACATAGTTAACAATGTCAATACTAAGTAAATCCCAATATTTTTTGATAAGTTTGAAAGAAAACCCATCCGGGCCAGGAGCCTTATCTCCACCACAATCCCACACAGCTTCTTTTATTTCTTCAGGGGTGAAGGGGTTTTCAAGAAGAAGGTTGTCTTCTGGAGATATTTTCTTGAAAAGGTTACTACAAAATGTGGGTCTGTTATGATTTGTTTCTTTGAATTTTGAGTCAAAGGTATGGAAGATATGTGATTTAATGGTTGGGGGGTCTGTGATCCAAGAGCCATCAATTGCAAGACCATTTATTCTCGATCGGTTTCTTCGGTTGTTAATGTATCCGTGAAAGAAGCTGGAGTTTTCATCACCCTCTAGAGTCCATTTGACTTTGGCTTTTTGTCTTAGATCTTTGAGATTTTTGTGTTCCAAGGCTGTTAAGGATTTAACATTGTCGGTTCTGTTGAAGATGTCTGTTGCAGAGAGGGGGGAGTGTTCGGCTCTTAGATCAATCTCCATTATTTTTTCCCGCAATTCCATGGCAGCTGCTCTTTCAGTGGCAATCACTGTGGTTCTCCAAAGTTTAATAGCAAGTTTGAGCTTTTTAAGCTTGGCCTTAAATATGACAGCCGATAGATTCGAGTGACAGTCAATGGGAGAAGACCAACAGTTGGTGATAACATTGGTAAAATCCTCATGAAGCAACCAAGAGTTGTAAAACTTAAATGGGATAGGACCAAAATCGTTTACCGAATTAAGAAGTAGGAGTGGCGAATGATCCGAGAACTCCCTAGTTAGAGCTAAAATGTGTGAATTCGGCCATCTATCAAGGAAGTGTTTAGAGACCAAGATACGGTCTATCTTGCTCAACTTAGAACCCAAAGTATTCATACGAGTGAATCTCATACCTCCCATGGGAATGTCAAGAAGACCTGAAGAGGAGATGAAGTCGTTAAAGAATGAAGCACTCCTATGACAAAAGTGTGATCCCATTCGTTCCGTAGCATAACGAACTTCATTGAAGTCACCCATAACGACACAAATTGAATTAGCCGAATCAACAAGGGCCTTAATATCCATCCACAACTTCTTTTTCCTATTTAACTCTTGTGGGGCATATACAACAACAAAGATACAATGAGCATCATAAGGAATCCATTTTCCTGATAGAGCAAGAAAACCTTCACCTATTGTGGAGTCGGACATGGTGAATTTTGATGGGTCCCAGATTGCCATAATTCCGCTGACTTTCCGTCTGATTTTTTCACCAGAAAATCAAACAATGAGTGACCCCACATAGACTGAACAATAAGACGACTATCAACACCAGACATAGTTTCTTGCAAGCCTAGGAAGTGAATTTTATTATCATAACAAAGTCTTCTAACCCAACTTCGTTTATGATCTTCCCCGATCCCCCTAACATTTAGTGAGAGGATATTCATTGGAAACCATTTTTAACTCCGATACCCAAAGCATGGGCTACGTCTGATTCTTTCCCAGCCATATCAAAACCCAGATCATTCCCAACATTAATTGTCTTATTAACTTCAAGGGACCCCGTATCCGAAGAAGCAGTGGTGTCCTGTTTCTTAAGGATTCTCAAGTTGCACCTATTAATTAAAGAAAAGGAGTCTGAAATCACGGTATTGGAAGGAAAGGATGTGGGTTTGATGGGCTGAGGAATTTCCTTTGTTTTGTGTTTTTGGGTATTGGTGGGTTTTATTCTTGGTTGAGAAGCAAGGCCATTCAGAGGATCAATAAGACGAAGTGATGCAAATCTCTTCCTCCTGGTTAAACGTGGTTGGTGGATGGAGGAAGTACATGGTGGGACAGAGCTGGGACGTTTATTGTGTTTAAGTTTGGTTTTGGTTTTAGATTTAATTTTAGTAGTGGGCTTGATGTGGTTGTCTAAAGGTGTGGCTTGGTGGGATGATTTAGGTGTAGGACATTGGGTAGTGTCAAAAAGCCCACTTGTGATATATTGGGGAGTTGGGCTTATAGTCACCGGTGGAGTTTGAATAGAAAAAGGAGCGGTTGACTTACTCAAACTGTCACGATCCAACTGGGGAGCCGTTGCAGGCATGCTGTCACCATGTAAGGGGTTTTTGTCCCTGTCTCCATGTCCCGAGTTAGATGTTGACCCTTCCTCAGAATTGATGTCTGCAATATTTTCTGAATATGTGTTCCCACCCGCATTTTCCATATTAGAATCCACAATGGGTCCCGCATTATTTGTATCCACTTCCAAGTTACCATCTTCGTCGGAACCGTCGCCGTCTATGCCGTCATCACCGTCGTCATCCCCATCGTCACCAGAAAGATCACCAGATTCATCAACTGAACCTCCGAAAACAGACGAAGTTAATGTATACCCATTGAAGAGTGAGTCAATCTCCCCATCAAATTCCGAAACACGAATGATGTGGTTTTCGGTGCCTATAGGTGCGAGAACTAGTTTGATAACAATCTAGAACAATCCAATATATAATGTTGCATCAGTTGATAGAGGTGGTTGTTCAGGTAGTTGGTTTCGTGCTCTGATTTCATTAGCATCAAACTGTAGTGCCGACATGCTGCTCGGAGTACTCATCAAGCAAACTTACATCAATATTGATATTAAAGATAACAATTTCAGGTTTTCAACACGTCAATAAGAAACATGAACTTCATGTTGCATTCAATGATAGCAGGTCAACAAATAGAATAAAATAAAAAATATAGCAAGAAAACTGGTGATATGACCCTTTAACTCATTACCAAACCCATCCGACCTGTCCATTTGCCACCTCTTATAAAGTATAGAGTTGATACAATAACAGATACTGTTATGACACAAAATATATACAATAGCTACCTTGTTCATCATGTTCCATTGACCCACTTGAGGCAAACAGTCCTTTTCACGACCTGTGTCATGGTACTTGAGCTACAAAAGCATAAATATGAATGGTCAGAGGGAATATATTAACAGAGAGTCAATAAAGAAAGTAAAAAATGATGGCTATTTACCCAAGGAGGAGGCAATATCCTAGCTTCAACAGATGCTAGCCTTGGACTAATTTTTATCCCGAACTCCTTTGCATACGGGTCATTATCGTAATTGTTGGCTTGCACTGTCTGCAGAAGCATCAGACATGTAAAATGAACATTAGCAAACTAAGTGGACAAACCAGTAATATAAACAAAATTTCAAGACATGTAGTAGAGCACAGCATAAATTAGCCTAATCATAAGTAAACTGGTCCGGTTTTGGCCCGGAAGGCCTAAAAAGCATGCTAAAAACACATGAAAGCCCGGTCCGACCCGTCCCCGGGCTTTAAAAAAAAACCAAACTTGTTTACAAGTGGTCCAAGGCCCGGGCCAGGCTTTGCTCATATCTACTTTAAATATATAAATCCATAATAGTTGCTCATAATGATGTACAACAGCCCAACCCCACAACCAACAACCAAGTGAGCTGTTCGCAACATTCAAACTATAAAATATGTGCAAGAAGAACATCCAAACCGCAGATTTTTCATAAAAGATGTCTGCTGAAATAGACGAGATTTTCCCACCTTTAGGATGTCCTTCTCTCTCTCATGAGGACGTTGACATGTGACTTTAAGTAAGGCTGTAATTTGTCTTTCATTCAGCCTCTTTGAATACCTCTGACCCTCCACAATCTTGCAGACCTGATGATATATAAAAAAGATAGTTACTTTACAAACAAATGACAACAAAGAAAATAAAGTTACTTGACGAACCTCCATGGGCAAATAATTTGGTCTCTGATTATTCCCAACTTGTAGGCATGGCCATTGTACGTGTTGAATGGCAAATCCATATGTCTCACGGAAGTACTCAACCACAGATTTCATCATTCCTCCTTCGTCCACCGGAAAGCTGATGTTTGAAAGGAAAAAAACTATTATTATAACCATTTAGACCAACTGCTAAGATATGGTAACAGCAATGTCCAAGAACCTATAGCAGAATTGTTCAGAGTTTAGGTGGGCGAATACTATTTTTTACATTCATTGGCTAAAGTGTGAAAACTTACATATGCATAGTCACAATCAAACTTTGAAGGCAAAGAACCAGGAGCTTGGTAGCCAAAAAAGTGGCAGATGGCATTGAATTTCTTCCCCTTGTATGTAACTTCATTCTGTTTACATAATAAAAGATGTATATTAGCATGATAGTTATATGTGAACATTGATTGCAGAGTGAGAAGATTTATCATTAGGGTTTTTACCGTGGATGTGTGATATCAGCAACTACAAACGTGTGCATCATACTCTTGTGTCTAGCACAATCATGCAAGTAATATAGTGTGATATTTTAATGTGAATTGAATAGATAAACTTGGTCCAAACAATATTAGATAACTTTGACAGACTTTGTAAGAAGTCAAAGACTGTAAAGGTAAGCTTTAAAAGTGTCTTAATTGTTTACCATGCTCTCTTTAACTTCTGTTTTGAAATTTCTTGCAGCTAAATCTCGATTTTCGTGCTATCGTCAGAAGAGGCTGAGGCCGATGTCTGTACCAGAAAAATCAAATTTGGGGACGGATGACTCAAACAGATGACGGATCAACCTAGTGTTGCGAATCTGGCTACTCAAAATGTTGGTCAGAGACCGGGATGGATCAATCTGTTGTTGCGAATCTGGCTACTCAGAATGTTGGTCAGAGACCGCAATGGATTCTGTGAATCTGGCTACTCTAAATGTTGGTCAGAGACCGACTATGGATCAACCTAATGTTGTGAATCTGACTACTCAAAATGTTGGCCAGTGCAATACGACAGTCCCAAGTCCAATAAACCATGCACCATATACCTCCATTCCAACGTTTCCATGGGTATCTCACCAGCCGAAAGATCAGTTTGGTGTTGAAACCCGCGGGCACATGCAAGTCATGCACCAGGGACTGCATTTAATGCACCTGGAGCTTCTTCTACACATGCCATGGTGAATTTGAGTTCAGGAAATGATGGCATAAACTCAATTATGTCTGCTTTTGAAGGTGGGAGGGGAAACCAACATGGTCAGTCGTCCTCTATGGCCAATTCAGATTATATAAATTGGTCAATCTGCTGTCTTTTGTTGGTAATCAACAGCAAAAGATAGCATCGCATAATGCACTAAGGGCTTCAAGTAGTGCACCAGGAGCTTCTTCTACACATGCCATGCAGAATTCGAGATTCTTCTACCAAGATCGCCAGTCATCCTCTTTGGCCAATTCAAATAACAGAAATTGGAGAGATCCGTTGGCTTTAATTGGTAATCACCAACAAATGACATTGGAAATTCTCGATAAGACTCCAAGGACTGCCTTTAATGCATTGAGAGCTTCCTCTACGCGTTCCATGAGTTTGCCTTCAGCAAATGATGGTATAAGGTCTCGTGTGTCTGCTTTTGATAGTAAGACGGTAAGCCAAGATGGCCAGTAGTTCCCTATGGCCTTCTTAGATAGCAGGAGTACTCGGTCAAATTCATTGGTTTATCTTGGAAATCAACACCAATAGCTGGCATCGCACATGCAATATAATGCAGCAAGAACCTCAGTTAATGCACCGGGAGCTTCTTCTACACATGGCATGGCGAGTCTGAATTCAAACAATGGTGGTATAAGCTCGATTATTCCTTTTGGTGGCAACAAGAGAAACCAAGATGGTAACTCGTCCTCTGTGGCGAATGTGGATAATAGAAATTGGTCGAATTCGTTGGCTGATGCTATTAATCAACAACAACTGATACAAATAATTTACTCTGCTCAACAATGTCCTTTGTGGCGAATATGGATAATAGAAATTGGTCGAATCCGTTGGCTGATGCTATTAATCAACACCAACTGATACAAATAATTTACTCTGCTCAACAATCAGAACTTGATGTTTGTATTATTCAAATAATTTACTTCAATGAGAGTGTGACAAATCTAATATTACCAGGAATGGAAGTCTGATCTTTACATGTTGATTGATCGGTCAAATTAGCAGCTGCAGTATGATGAGCCTCAGCAGAAACAACAGAACAACTACCCCATTGAAGATCCAACACCCTATTTGTAAGACGTCAGCTTTGAAACTCTGTAGGACCACCAACCTCTGTTAACAACAGAGCAGCTGCATAATATTAGCCCCAAATCTAGACACCAATACTTAGATATGCTATTAACAGTTAATAACAGTGGTAGACTTAAAGTAAACTAAAAGTTAACCTTCCACGAAATCCTCACTTCTTCTAACAACCGCAACTTCAAAACTATCAAGCGAAACTGGTGTATTAGAAACATTCTTGTGTAACCTTCGTTTTAAACTATCAACTTAGCAACACAAAAAAGAACATAAAGATCAAACCTTTAACATAACAACTGATATGCCTAAGTGCTGATCAAAATCCTTACCTCCTTACCTGTTATATGAAAACGATTTAGATGACCAAAGAACGTATACATAAATAATAAACTGCTGCAATTGTGAATCATAGTATGGCTGGAGAAAAAGATGCTCAATCCTGTAGTCACACGGATGCAAAAGTAATTCAATAAATATTGTTTCACTAAAAATATATACTAAATAATACATATATCAAACATGTAACAAAGGTTTATAAGCACCTCGTGACAGTGTCTAGTTGTTATCCTTCCTGCATATTAATTTCATAACTTTGAAGATCATGATCATTATAGGAGATGGCAAAAGATAATATTAGGGTTTTGTAAAAAAGTAACAAAAAAAAAAAAACTGGAAAATATGATATGTATCCGATTATTATTGTAGGTTATGATTATTATTGTAGGTTATTTGAAAATTGGTAACAATCTTAATAAGTTTCCTAAAGTATCAGATCTTATCTCTTCAAAACATATTAACCACCACTTCAATTCCATCTTATAGATTATAAGTTGTAAAATAAATATCAAAAGTTGTGTTGGGGCAGTGGTTAATATGCATGACAAAACATTAGCAACCAAAGTTCGAATCTATTAGAGAGCATTTTTTAAAAAACGAAATTCGGATTTTTACAACCCAAATAATTGCTTAGGTGGAATTAGAATGATGACATGGAAATATGACATGGCATTATGGGATGCCAAGTGGCATTTTATGTGGCATGCCTCCTCTTATATATAATGTATAGATATTATATATTAAATAGGTGAGAAAATAATTACAAAAGTCAACCCTTTAGGAAAAAGGTCAACAAGCAACACTCAAAACTAAGATATATGATACCGGGCAAGTGATACCCGGGTCATTCCAAGTTCACTCATTTCGATCCTTTTTTTCATTCGATCCTTTTTTTCAATGATTCGGTGTTTGCAAATGATTCGTTTGAAAAATGAGAGGTGAGAGGATATGAAGAAATTTGATAAGAAAAGTTAAATTTTTTGCCTAGAAGAAATTTGATCCTTTTTTGATCATCAATCATACCGGCTTGAGCATCATCATCTCTAAAAATCCCTACAATAAACATTTTATTAGCGTTATTATATAATATATATTGTATAATAACACTAATAAAATATTTATTGTAGGGATTTCTGGATTTATATATATATCAAAATAAGTGAGAAAATAATTGTAAAAGTTAACCCTTTAAGAAAAAGGTCAACAAGCAACACTTAAAAACCAAGATATATTATACCGGGCAAGTGATACCCGGGTCTTTCCAAGATCACTCATTTAGATACTTTTTTTCAATGATTCAGTGTTTGCAAATGATTGGTTTGAAAAAAAAGATGTGATAGGATATGAAGAAATTTGATAAGAAAAGTTAAAGTTTTTGCCTACAAGAAATTTGATCCTTTTTTTTTTATCATAATTCATACGAGCTTGAGCATCATCATCTCCAAAAATTCCTACAATAAACATTTTATTAGTGTTATTATATATATATATATATATATATATTTTATATATTAAATAGGTGAGAAAATAATTACAAAAGTCAACCCTTTAGGAAAAGGTCAACAAGCAACACTCAAACTAAGATATATGATACCGGCAAGTGATACCGGGTCATTCCAAGTTCACTCATTTCGATCCTTTTTTTCAATGATTCAGTGTTTACAAATGATTGGTTTGAAAAAAAAAACAGGGGAGAGGATATGAAGCAATTTGATAAGAAAAGTTAAAGTTTTTGCCTACAACTGTGAGGGAAAACCAATAAGAACATCAAGGTGTTTGGAAATGAATAGTTTGAATGACAAATGGGAGGAAAACTAATCTGAAAGCCAAGTAATTACGTGGACATGTTTCTTTATTTAAATATAATTGTATTTTGCGGTGCACAAAGACGTAATCGATGAACAAACAAACGATAGACCACCGTTAATATATTTTATAACACCGGGTCTATGGTTTTATTAAACTTCTTCTTGATCTATTATGGTAACATAATTTCGATCCTTTTTTCAATGATTCGTTTGAAAAATGAGAGGTGAGAGGATATGAAGAAATTTGATAAGAAAAGTTAAAGTTTTGCTTAGAAGAAATTTGATCCTTTTTGATCATCAATCATACCAACTTGAGCATCATCATCTCTAAAATCCCTACAATAAACATTTTATTAGAGTTATTATATAGTATATATTGTATAATAACACTAATAAAATATTTATTGTAGGATTTTGAACTTATATATATCAAAATAGGTGAGAAAATAATTGTAAAGTTAACCCTTTAAGAAAAAGGTCAACAAGCAACACTTAAAACCAAGATATATTATACCGGCAAGTGATACCCGGGTCTTTCCAAGATCACTCATTTCGATACTTTTTTCAATGATTCAATGTTTGCAAATGATTGGTTTGAAAAAAGATGTGATAGGATATGAAGAAATTTGATAAGAAAAGTTAAAGTTTTTGCCTACAAGAAATTTGATCCTTTTTTTTATCATAATTCATACGAGCTTGAGAATCATCATCTCCAAAAATTCCTACAATAAACATTTTATTAGTGTTATATATATATATATATATATATATATATATATATATATATATATATATATATATATATATATATATATATATATATATATATATATATATATATATATATATTTTATATATTAAATAGGTGAGAAAATAATTACAAAAGTCAACCCTTTAGTAAAAGGTCAACAAGCAACACTCAAAACTAAGATATATGATACCGGCAAGTGATACCCGGGTCATTCCAAGTTCACTCATTTTGAACCTTTTTCAATGATTCAGTGTTTACAAATGATTGGTTTGAAAAAAAAACAGGGAGAGGATATGAAGAAATTTGATAAAAAAAGTTAAAGTTTTTGCCTACAACTGGGAGGGAAAACCAATAAGAACATCAAGGTGTTTGGAAATGAATAGTTTGAATGACAAGTGGGAGGAAAAACTAATACGAAAGCCAAGTAATTACGCGTGGACATGTTTCTTTATTTAAATATAATTGTATTTTGCGGTGCACAAAGATGTAATCTGATGAACAAACAAAGGATAGACCACCGTTAATATATTTTATGACACCGGTGGTCTATGGTTTTTTATTAAACTTCTTCATGATCTATTATGGTAACATAATTTCGATCCTTTTTTTCAATGATTCGGTGTTTGCAAATGATTCGTTTGAAAAATGAGAGGTGAGAGGATATGAAGAAATTTGATAAGAAAAGTTAAAGTTTTTGCCTAGAAGAAATTTGATCCTTTTTTGATCATCAATCATACCAGCTTGAGCATCATCATCTCTAAAAATCCCTACAATAAACATTTTATTAGAGTTATTATATAGTATATATTGTATAATAACACTAATAAAATATTTATTGTAGGGATTTTGACATATATATATATATATATATATATATATATATATATATATATATATAGATTGGATCATTTAAAATTTGATCTCAAAAGAAAAGTGAGAGAATTGATCTCAACCGTTAGATCACCCTCCTTCCCTCCTTTTTTTCCTTCCTAACTCAAGGGCTTCTTTGTTACTTTTTTTATTTGTCAAGGGCTGTTTTGTATCTTTTAAATTTCCTTTAACTATAATTTCAAACAACCCACGGGAGAGCTTTTTTTTTTCCAGCACATGTTCACATAGGATGAATTATTCTAAAAAAACCCACTTCTTTGGTGTAATCTATAACATTCAATAGCTAATCTATTATTCCAAAAAAAAAAAGAAAAAAAAAAAGCTCATCTATTTATAAAATTTACAAATGCTAGTCTGCCAGTCTAGACACAAAGATCACTAAAAATACAATAAAAATGTACACATTGTTTCTTCAGTTTCACATTCCCACTAAAAATACAACAAAATGTATACAATCGAAATCATCACAACAAAATGTGGAAACACCCCTTGCAAGTTACACCTATGACATCTGACAGATGAGTGTGATCCTTCCCGATTGCGTTGGGACTGTCTTTTTCGGCATTTGGAACCGGAATTAGAAGGACCATCTAGTGACACAAACGTAAAAAAAAATCTACAATAAGAACGACATCATACCAAATATATACAAACACCACCTATGCACAATACTCAAAGACAAACACAGGATGGAATAAAACCCGAACTTTACCTTTAGTTAGTACAGAATCTGTTGGGTTTACTGCAGTTGCAAGCTGTGACGACCCACAAAGTTGATCAACCACCCGACCCTAAACTACTGGGCCTCCAAAATCTGCAAAATCATATAAGTTAAAATCAACAACCAAGACTTTAAAAAGCACCATCCAAACTAAAAGCAACAATACCAGAGACGTCCCTATTAAAAAAAAGTGCTTATCAGCTGATTGAGTAAGCAATCAAAACTCAGAATCTTCTTCAGTACCTACATTCTCGACAACTCCATCAGCTAGTAGAGTTTGAGGAACAAAATCATAATCACACACTCCACGAGCGGCCATTCTAGATGCACCATGTCTTCGAAGAGACCAAGTGGCAGGCGGTAAACACGTTTCACCTGGAATACTATTCCTTTGAAGATCTAAGATACGTTTTGTTATATACTTATGTTTACCATCAGGTAATGATGGACTACCTGCACAAAGCATGTCACAAACACAAATATTTACACCAAGATTAATTCTATACATAAAAAACTAAAAAAACCACACACACACAAAAAAAAAACAACAACTAACCTTCAGATAGGCCAAAATCTGTTAGAAACTTACAACACCAGATTCATTGAAACCGGACAACCGGACACATAATCAGACAAACCGCCGCAGAAGACCCATCGTGTTGAATTTTCTTCATGCGAGGTGAGACATAAATTTGTGTTATGTTCCTGAGAACGGGACACAGTTGATAGGAGATACATCAATCGCATGTTGATTGTCTCAATTAACACATCAACAAATGGATGCACTAAACTTGCACACTGATGCACTAAAATATCTGGTACATAACTTAGTCTATCCACCTCATCTCATGTCAACTTTTCAGCAATTTCACCCATACCACCCATGCCTCCATAACTACTGTTATAGATTCCTCCACCGTACATACCGCCACCACTTCCATAAAGACCACCACCATAGCCTCCTCCTCTATACATGATGTAACTCTCTCATCTAATGTCAAGGGTCCACGAGACACTGCTGTACAATCACCATTTGGTTCATCTGATGGTACCTCAATTGGTAAAGCAGATTCTTGTGTTGTCCTTCTTCCCATCGATGGTGCCTAGTTAAAGATATAAACACATTAGTAAGGTTTTCGGGACAGTGAAGCCATAGATGAATTATGATGTGCTGATCACATATGGATGCATAAAAAAAAGATAAATCCCGGGGAACCTAGAGTAATTAGCATCTCAGAAACATTGAAAATTTAGCTTCTTTAATAAAAAAGATAAATTGACTATGATAGTGAAGATTGCAAACAACATAATCATCAGATAATTTTGAACTATTTACTGCTGTAATCGTGTTACATTGGAAAACAAGACATTACTTGCAAGGGGGAAAATTATTGTCAATAAGAGATTGGTTAATTAGTTAAAAAAAAGCTTTTGTAACAAAATTTTCAATTATGTCCCCAAACATGAACTGCAAGTCCCATTCATTAAAATAAAACTCCTATTCATATACTGTTAAATTTTAACCAGAAGTGTTTAGGTCCACATTCAACCTAAGCTGACCCGGCTCATTTTAGATGTACATACTATAACTACCCGCTTTGACCCGAAATCATTAAACCTAGTACCTAATCCTGCCATTTTACTATCTTTTATCTCATATAAAAAAAAGAAAAGAAAAAAAAGAAAAAAACAAACAACAAATGAACAAAAACAAAAACAAAAACAAAACATGAGAAGAAAAAAGACAGCTAAGAAGTTACCTAAGAGGCTACTGAAGCCATCTTTTCACTTGCTTCAACTGCATTTACAGTTGAGGCTCCTGCTTGGGCTGCAAACAGACTAGTGAAAATAAAGATTAGAATAAGATAAGTATTTTGTAGAGTGTAGACATGTCTATATCAAAAGTACAGTAAGTAGAAAATATGATGCTTTAAAAAAAGTTTCTAATCAGATTTGGTCTTGTCACAAGCAACAACAACAAAAATACCCAATCTCGCCAGATCAAGGTATGGGGGTGGTGAGATGTATGCTACTATCACAGGCTATTTTCTCTAATGTATAGCATCATGTGACAGCAAAAGAGGGTAGTAACTAAATGGAGCAAAATATTACTCGCTGATTCCAATTAGAGAAGGCAAATTTGACCCATTTGCTCATAAATGGGTCGATCTAATGTATGTTGTTTAAGCTGAGCCAAATCATGTAATACAGTAACTAAATAAGGAAACATCTCAAATGGGTTGAGCTGGTGAAACAGGTCAAGAGTCGCCCAATTAGAGTTCCTACAACTTCCTAATCTCTTTATTAGAACACTGTATATTATTATTGTAATACCAAAATTATGTGAACATTTTAAACGAAAAAAGAGTAAAAGATGGACAAAAACTTAGTTGCATGTCAGCCTGACACGCACTAAAAACTATCCATTTTGACATAGTCCTATACTCATCCCATACTAAAGTACCCAACCCACCCAACTTGCGACCTGTAGTGCTAATGAAAAAAAAGGGGTATGAGAAAGAAAAGGATCTCACCTTAGTATCCCTGTACCGCCACCACTTCCATAAAGACCACCACCATAGCCTCCTCCTCTATACATGATGTAACTCTCTCATCTCATGTCAAGGGTCCACGAGACACTGCTGTACAGTCACCATTTGGTACATCTGATGGTACCTCAATTGGTAAAGCAGATTCTTGTGTTGTCCTTCTTCCCATCGATGGTGCCTAGTTAAAGATATAAAGACATTAGTAAGGTTTTCGGGACAGTGAAGCCATAGATGAATTATGATGTGCTGATCACAGATGGATGAATAAAAAAAGATAAATCCCGAGGAACCAAGAGTAATTAGCATCTAAGAGACATTGTAAATTTAGCTTCTTTAATAAAAAAGATAAATTGACTATGATAGTGAAGATTGCAAACAACACAATCAGCAGATAATTTTGAACTGTTTACTGCTGTAATCGTGTTACATTGGAAAACAAGACATTACTTGCAAAGGGGAAAATTATTGCCAATAAGAGATTGGTTAATTAGTTAAAAAAAGCTTTTGTAACAAAATTTGAAATTATGTCCCCAAACATGAACTGCAAGTCCCATTCATTAAAATATAACTTCCAACTTAAAGAAGTCAAGATACTTAAAGCCTAATACGCAAATGGGTAAAATTGTCGTTTCGAAACAATTTTTGTCGGGAGGTGACAAGTTGGACCATTTATGTAATTAAAATATAACATCCAACTTCCCAATTCAATTTTCAAATATATTTACCTCGCCAACAAGACTCTGTGATCACAACAAATGGATGCCCTAATATGTTCATGGATGCACTAAGCATACACACGGATACACTAAACACACAAACATTGATGCACTAATTATATTCATATTATGGCTGTATTAGGCTGCAACTCACAATTGTTAAGCATTCATTAGGTATTATATTATCTTAATTACTTTCCTAGTTTACCTATGTATACCTGAATAAATCCCTGATATTATGTGTATCAGTGATTTAACACGATACAATCATGTTAATATGTTTATTTAACTGATTTAAATCCAAAATAAGGCACATGTTATAACGCCGATAAAGCATCTTCTGTTCTTACATCATAATAATTAAAAAGTTCAAGGCTTAAATTGAGAATATACGCGTAATTAAATTCCAAAATTATTAGGAACAAATAAAACTTTACCTGTTTTTCTGATTCAGTTGTCTCTAGAGCAACTCAATGAGAAGTTTTTTGATCACCATTACTGAGCTGATGTGCATGAGAGTTATCCATGGAGTGCATCGGTCCTTTCGGTGGATTATATTGCAGTCGTTGGGCACCACGCATGGGAGGCTTCATATTAGCATGCAACATTCGTAAGGCACCAGGCATCCCTGGTTGCTAAGGTGCAGAACGTGAATACAAAAGGTTCAATAACATTCAAAAGGTTCAATACAAAAGGTGTGATTGGTGCAGAGAATTCATATGTAGTGCAGTATGTGGTCTGTAACTTGCCGCAACTCAAACATATAACACTAAACCTACTTTTACCAAATTATTCAATCTATGTTTTATGTCGTCACAATTCACAAGCCTCGATAAATCAAACCATTCAACAACTGATTAATGTAGTACATCAACAATTCGCAAAACATGAATTTATTAGTTAAACATCAAGTAATAAACTTGTAAAGTATGATTTTTTCATGCCAAATAACATTGCAAATCTAAATCTAACTTCAACATATCACATATAACACCAAAAATCAAGCTACCCTAACAAAACAACCAGATCCAAAACTAATCGCTTTAAAACCTCAACTATTAAAAATAAATACTAATAACTAAAACACACAATTTCGAGCAAGTTAATGTCTACAACAACTAATTGATGTAAAACATCTACAATCAACAGAAAGACCTATTAATAACTTAAACCTAAGGGGGTGTTTGTTTAAGCTTATATGTGGGCTTATAAGCTCATTTGACTCCGGATTATATTTCATGGATTTGAAGATTTATGTGCTTATATAAGCATGCTATATCAGAAAAAGCTTATATAAGCATATTATATCATAATAATCATAATAAGCCAAAAAGTGGGGCTTATAAGCTGGAATGAAAGAAGCTCATAAAAAAGCCCAGCCTAAAGAAGCTATGTAATGATGCACTAAATTACAAACGGATGCACTAAACATTCATGTTGATTCCTTAATATGTCTGAAGATGCACTAATCATACTCACTGATGCCCTGATCATTACTTACTGATGCTCTAATCATTACTTATTGATGCACTAATGATACTCACTCATGCTCTAATATGTTCAGTGGTGCACCAAACATACAAACATTTAACCTGATGCGGCAACCACTAACATTGATGCCCTAATCATACTCACTGATGCTCTAATATGTTCCACGATGCGCTAAACATATTTTGATGCACTAATCACAATTAGATGCCATAACAAGTCATTTGATGCCCTAATCATACTAACGGATGTTGTAACAACTAATCACGATGCAATAATCATACAAGCATATGTAATTCATGAAAACTTGATGCACTAATTAATCAAACAAATGCTCTAATGATACTCAATGGATGCTATAATGTATCATACGATGCTTTAATCATGCACACTTGATGCACTAACGTTTCATGAGATGCCTTAATCAAAAACTCTCAATGATTCTAACAGATTCCATAACATAAATTGTTGATGCATTAATCAAACAAAAATGACGAAACAAGTCACGCGATGTCTAATAATACACAATGGATGCATTAATCTATCTCGTGATGCTTTAATCTAACAAAAATATGCACTAAATTAAATTCCTTGTAATCTAATCATCTACACTTGTTTACATAATGTTTATACTGATGCACTTATTCATACAAACAAGTGCTATAACATATTATTTACTCAGCTGCACTAAAAGTAATTTTAAACATACAAATTCATTAAATGTCATTACATTCCCCAATAACACTAATTATTTTATAATTATCACAATGATGCACTAAAATAACATAAAAAAATTAAAAGTATGTAATTAAAAACTTACATTTTTGGATATCTCTGGCTTGATTTCAATTTTCTTTCCGGTGTTCGACGGATGTACGACGGCAAAGATGGAGTGGTGGAGATGATGACAGAACTGACGACAGTAGAGATGATGATGGTGGAGTGGTAACGGGAATGATGATGGTGGCGATGGTGAGGGTAAGAAGCGATTGGTGATGTATCGGAGTATGTGGTGGTGTGACGGTGATGGCAGCGATGATGTGGTGATGTTGAGGTCAATGTTTGTTTTGAATCGTGTTTGCTATATGTTTGTATCTGGAATTCTGGATTAAAAAAAAGACTGCTCCTTCTTTTTTTGTATTTTGTTTCTTTTTTAACCCGAACTTTCAAACCTTTTCATAATCTACCTTATAACCTTTTTCTCACTTTTCTATCTAATTATACTTTCTCTAGAACCGGACTCTATATATATATATATATATATATGTGAAACTTTATTTCGAACCTCTTTAAATCGCGAGCTCATGAGAACCACTTTTTAGCCATTAGATTAATTGATCAATGGTCAAAATTGAATGTGCCATTTATGTAATTCTTCAAAGATTAGGGTATCAATTGTTAAGCTGAAAGGCA
Source organism: Chrysanthemum lavandulifolium (assembly GCA_022545495.1). Classification (NCBI taxonomy): domain Eukaryota; kingdom Viridiplantae; phylum Streptophyta; class Magnoliopsida; order Asterales; family Asteraceae; genus Chrysanthemum; species Chrysanthemum lavandulifolium. Next base: position 288,463,906 of record CM040242.1, read on the forward strand.
ATTTAGGTATTATGTATCAATCCTAAAAATGCTAAAAGTATAAACCGATCCAAAATAAACTCACATACGATATCCATCATATTTACCCTCTCTCTCCCTCACGTAACCCTAAAAACCTCCATCAGATCTACCATTCAGGCACCGCCGTCCCACTAACCATAGTTATCCGGGTATGTCTATTAATCATTTTTACAACCCCTTAAGCGTTTTCCTCTTTTTAGATTTAAATTTCTTTCTGTTTAATGATATAGTGGGGTTGAGATTTGAATTTTTACGGTTGTTTTTTGTGCTTCAATAAACATATCATTGAATGATTGAATGATTGATGTTACAGATCTTGTTTTGTGTTGTTAAATCTCACAAAATATATATGTATATATATTTTATGGTCACACATTTTTTATCTTGTGTTTCATTTTTCGGTCCCGATTAGAAAATCACCCAAGTCACATGTTTGTGATAGAGTTATGTGCTCAGAATATTTATTTAACAACTTATTGGATTGAATATAATACTTTATTACATCATCTGTAGTGTTTAACTGATGTATAAAGCAGTATTTACACGTTATGATATGTATGACTAATGTTGGCATAAACAATTTAGTTGATAAAGGTATGATTTGTTATTGGTTAATTTAGTTGATAAACAATGATTTGTTAGGGGTTAATGTTTTTATGGTCCACGATCATTTAGTTTTTCTTTTCTTCGTGATTCTTTGGTTAATACTTAATGAGTATTTTACTTGATGTATTTTTTTATGAAAACATGTATGTTCAATACCGAATTTTGTAGGTGTTTTGATCGCTGATCTAATACCAAATTTTGGAAGTTTTTTTTTTTTTTTTTTTTTTTTTTTTTTTGTTAGTTATGTTTTTATGGTTTAATCTATACTAGTAGTTGTGTGGGTTTGGTTCAAAATTGGATATTTATAGCTTACAATTACTTTTGGTTTTAATCTATAATGTTAGTTGTGGGTTTGGTTAAAAAAACATATATGTTTTGTGTTTGGATTATAAAACATATATGTTTTGGAAAGATACATATATGTTTACGTATAAAACATATATGTTTTGTGTTTTGGATTATAAAACATATATGTTTTGTGTTTATGATTAAAAAACATGTTTACATCATTAGTTTAATATACACAATATTGTGCATATGCGTTATGCTAATTTTCGTGCATGCTTGTTTCAGATTGAGTGATGAAGATGATGATATCATTTAAGACCGGAAGTGGATGAACACGATTATACATGAAGATAATTTACGACTTTTGAAGATATATGATTATTGCATATGTTTTTGTACTTGTAATCAAGTGAAATGCAACATTTAAGTATCTCAATATTGTTTTCTTTTATAATGATTTATGTTCTTTAGTTTGTGGTTCAAACTTTAAAAAAAACTAATGATCATGTAAAATATTGGTAGGTTGATTAAAAAGTGTTTAGCTAAAAAACATGTATGGACTTTGATTAATTGAAAATATGTATGCCCTTAACTATTTGAGAAAAAACATGTATGCACCCTATTTGAGAAAAAGAAAAAAGAAACATGCATGCTCTTGAGATTTAAAAAACTAATGATTAAGTATAAAAACATGTATGCACCATGACTATTTAAAAAATGTTAGCATTAAAAAAAAAAAAAAAAAAAAAAAAATCAATTTTAGGATTTTTAAAAAGCGAGAATTATAAAAATAATAATAATATGAAAATGTTTTTACTAATATACCCTTTTGAATTAAATAAAATAACAAAATGCTATGGAGCATTAAATGATGTACATTGTGTATTATTAGTTGTAAAAAGTGGTTCTCATAGTTCGCACTTAAAGTGAGTTCTGAAAATAAAGTGACTATATATATATATATATATATATATATATATATATATATATATATATATATATATATATATATATATATATATATATATATATATATATATATATATATATATATATCAAAATAGGTGAGAAAATAATTGTAAAGTTAACCCTTCAAGAAAAAGGTCAACAAGCAACACTTAAAACCAAGATATATTATACCGGGCAAGTGATACGGGTCTTTCCAAGATTACTGATTCCGATACTTTTTTTCAATGATTCGGTGTTTGCAAATGATTGGTTTGAAAAAAAGAGGATATGAAGAAATTTGATAAGAAAAGTTAAAGTTTTTGCCTACAAGAAATTTGATAATTTTTTTATCATCATTCGTATGAGCTTGAGCATCATCATCTCAAAATTCCTACAATAAACATTTTATTAGTGTTATTATATATATATATATATATATATATATATATATATATATATATATATATATATATATATATATATATATATATATATATATATATATATATATATATATATATAGTTTGGATCAAATGAGAAGTTTCCTTAAAATAAGAAGGATAAGAAGTAATTACATTAAATTAACTTTTGAAACTCCATATGGTGCATCTAGATGAATAGAAATGCATCTAATGAAAGTCGTTGCATCTCGAATGTGTGATTTTAGTCACTTCTCACTACTTCTTATTTTAATTTATTAAGATATATAATAAGGAAAGTGATACCGGGTCATTCAAAGTTCACTCATTTCGATCCTTTTTTCAATGATTCAGTGTTTACAAATGATTGGTTTGAAAAAAAAAAAAAAAAAACATGTGAGAGGATATGAAGAAATTTGATAAGAAAAGTTAAAGTTTTGCCTACAAGAAATTTGATCCTTTTTGATCATCAATCATCTGACTGAGCATCATCATCTCTAAAATCCTACAATAAACATTTTATTAGAGTTATTATATAGTATATATTGTATAATAACACTATTAAAATATTTATTATAGGAATTTTTATTTAAACTTATAAAAGAAAAAGAAAGAAAGGCACACCACCATCTTCCACGGGTTTTGGGTCACTCAAAACCCGACGGGTCTAACCGGTTAACCCGATTTTAGAAACCCGTAGAAGTGGCAAAAAGATGTGGAAAAAAAGGAAATTTATGTCTGCATAGTAGAAGAGGAAAGAAGTGATTTTACCCTCTTATGTCTGAAAAAAAAACAAACGGTCTTCAACGAAATTGTCTGTGCGCCTGCAGACATAAGAAGCAAATAAGAGAGGAGGGAGTGGAGCTCGGGTAGGGCATCGAGTAGCATGTACCCGAGTACGTCGGGTACTTGGATCGAGTAGCAAAATCGAGTTGGGAGCTCGAGCGAGTAGCATGCATAAATTTGAAATATTCGACCGTTTGGGGGGGGGTTGCAACTGTAAAACCCTAAAATCTCAAACGTGTGAAAAGACCATTTTGCCCTTCAAGCTTAAAAATTTTAAAATACGTATATTACGTCAACCTCGTCAACTACGTTTATAACCTAACTAACAAATAATAACTTGTGCAAGATAAAAAAAAATAAATAAATAAATTAAAATAAATTGACTTCCACTTATGACTACTATGAGAATATCACACAATATATAAGTTGCATGGACTACCTAATTATGTACAATATTACTAGACACATTATATTTGAAATGATAACTAACACTTAAGTGTATATGGTAATTTGATTAAAGATTGATTTGGTCTCTAATTGTCCCTCCTAATTGGCCGAGATTCACTTCCAATAACCCCATTTACTCAATTTAACTCTCCATTATTTTCATTTAATCCCATTTACCAATTATTTGTAACTCCCTTTCTTATTCAAAAAGAAAAAAAAAAACACACATTCAAACCTAACCAACAAAGTGACGGCTGGATACTTTTTCTTCCATTTCATTCGATCAAACACAAAAAGGTGACGGCCCAATCTTTTCTTCTTCATTCTGTCGACAATAAGGAGTGCACCAAGGGAGGCTGTGATAAGGTGAACATGGTTGTGGACTTCACGTTCGAAGGTGTGGCTGTTGGTCGTGGGTGTTCTGGTCAAGGAGGCTGTTTCGGTTTGGTTCTCTCGTGGGTTTAGGTCGCAAGGTGTAGCCGTGTCGTGATGTTGTCCTCGTTGGTCCTTGTTTTCCTTCACTCGCACGCCAAAGGGTAAATACATTAAAATCTTGTTTCGATTTTCTTCCGATTTTATGTCGTGAGGTTCCATCTCGAATGCATGTTATACCAAATGAATCTCACATGAAATGATGTGTTTTAATCTTCACTTAATAAAAACAATCGCATGAAATCATGAAAAAGGAATACTACACCTGTCGATCATTGATCCTGTTTTTACTTTCGAAGCTGTAACTATGTATACATTTGAACTCGCACATATGTACATTCAAAAAAATAGATTATTAACTTGAGTAATAAGAGAATGGGGCATGCATGTTGTCACGTGGGTTAAGGTTATGGCTCATTAATTGTGAATGAATATCATTTGAAATCTTACATAAAATCACAATATAGAATCACATGAAATGATAAAGGTAATCACTTAAGATCATATATATATATATATATGGAATGAGAAATGGCTGCATGTTTAGACACACATAAATCTGATATAGAACCTCACAGATCATGCATGTTACACGTTTAAACAACACATGAAATGACAAAATATACTCTAAACTATGATAGTGATTATATTAAACCTTTAAGTTTACCATTTATCATTTATAACCCCTAAGTTTGGCTACTTAATGATTATTACCCTAAAGTGTCTATTTCGGTCCATTACTAAAAATGAGAATACGCTTAATAACTCTAAAATATGTATCTGATTCATAAGCAATAAATCCGTTATGAGTTAAATGAGTTAATAAATATTATACGAACCGTAATCCGTGTAGATTCTTTGAAGAAGACGCGGCGTTGTATCTTTGTGTTCATTCATTCGTTTGCTTTCCTTTCATCGGCGTTAAGGTACATATATTTTATCCCTTTTCGGTAGGGATTTCTCATGACTTTTTCGATCCTTGACTTTACTTCACTTATGATATTCCTTTGCTATGATTTCCTTATACTATGATACTTTTGATATGATTCCGACATAATCCTTTGATATGATTCTGTTCGCTATGATATTCGTTTGTTATGATTATGAACCTCTGATTATGAACTTATGTTATGGAAATCTGATATGAACCTTTGACTTTTGAACCTTTGATATGAACCCTTATGATATGATTATGCTTTGACCCTTCAGTTTGATACCCGAGCCAAATATGTGTTCCTAGTCATGAAGGTAATATGACGTGTCATTGATGCACCAATGGCATGACTCAGTAGGTGTGAAGTGATGTTGCACACCGTCCCCATTATGTTATAGGATTATGAGCTCACTATATGTATATGATTTGGCCACTATTTTTCCGGGGCGTATGGATGCATCCTAGATATGATATGATATGATACGCTATGATATGATATGATTTGATATGATATGATTTATATGGTGAATGATGTCGGTGCACAGCTGTCTTCACATTCCGAGAAACTAAGCTACTCCATTTGTTAATGAGGTCTCCTCTATTATGTATGGTATTTCGAGGTGTTCCTCGAATACAATGGTTACTTATGATATGATATGATATGATATGTTCCGGCTCGTGGTAGATTTCGACAACTCTTACACTTTTGATATACCTATATTGTACCTTTCGATTCCCAACGCACCATAATCATTAATTGTTCATTTCTCGACTTATATATGACTCGCTCTTACCAAGATATAGATACTCCATTTTTCATTGATCCGTCACACTTTCATTCCGTTATTTCGCATTATCGTTCCATTCACGCGTGGGGTTATTATATGTTATTGGATTTGATTATGCTTTTCATGTGTTATGTGACTACTAATTACTTTGTGATATGATTAATATACGGTTATCTCGAGCTACTGCTTTCATCGATGATATGGATCTCACCGTTATGACCCTCGAATTGTCTGGTGACCATGCTAATGTGTCGTCGTAGTTTTATCATTTTATTATGTGTACTTCATTCGAGTTAATTACGTGTACTATGACTATTCGTTGTGTCCTTATCTCGCTTATTGTTTACCCGCCATGTTTACATTTCTCTATAATGGTTTGATTAGGTAAATGGTTCACCATGACGTCTCGGTTTGTTAATTTGTTTAGTTGCCTTCTTATGTCTTTAATTCATTTAATTATATCGTTTATACTATATTCCAACTAAGGGTTTTGACACGTGTAATTTGTCATGCTCACTTATTAATTAATTGCTTCCATTTTCCGTAGAAATCATTGGGTTTGTATGTCTTGATTTCTGATTTGATTGTATGATATATGTTGTGGATGCAACGCTATGCTATGCTTATGTTTAAGTTCTTGTATGTCTGGTTTGTATGTGCTTGTTTATATGTCATCGATGTTTTGCTTGCCTTGCTCCTTGTTATCTCATGCTTTGGATATCTATATAATTGTGTTCTGCAGGATCTTCATTGACTCATTGTTCTCATTTTACTTTGTTATCCGTTCCCTTTGTTTCATTTTGCATTTGATTTTATTTAGCTTCGCTTTTGTTATATCCGCTCACGGGCTTTTTAAGCTCACCGCATTTCTTTTCCATGCACAGTTTTAGGTTTGAAGATGGGCTTGATGGGTGAGAGTTAGAGTATCCGGTGGAACAACCTAGCACCTTATTACTTTGGGACTTACTTTGAAGAGTTTTGGTTTGATATTTCATTTCATTCCTGATATTGTATTTTTCTTGTCATTGATTGTGTGTATGTTTTGATATTTCATTTTAAGGTTTCCGTTGTAAGAATTTTAATTGTGCGCTCGATATGACACCGTATGTGACACTTCTACCCTTGTCGGGTTGGGGTGTTACAGAACGGTTACATGCAATAAATTAAAAAAAAAAAAAAAAAAAAAAAAACCCTTTAAAACCAAATAACATACACTCATTTTTTCAAAAACATACACTAATCTCTCCAAAAATAATAATAATTACCCCACCTTCAAAAAACACACACTAATCTCTCCAAAAATGTCTTCCGATTCTTCCGACACGTTATTCTGTCTTCGTCCGACGAGCTATCCACGGGTAGCTCGTTGCAACATATGCTTCAACCAGCGGCTCAGATCTTGAAGACACGGCAAGCTCTAGCGAACTAGCGTAATCGTCATCGGGAAATAGGTCTTGAAACTTTAGAGAATGATTGGTTCGTTGAAACACCAAAGTACAACGACAATTACTTTTAAAAATTCAATGGAGAAAAGCATGTTTTCAAGAAGGCTATGACGCGATTGAAAAAAAACGTTTCACTGAAACAAAAATCACATCGGCCGTTAAGCAACTCGCAACCGCAATCCCGATGAGTATGATGAATATTTATGCATGTCCGCAAGAACGCCACGTGAAAGTCTTGATTATTTTGTGAGGCCATCATTGAGTTGTACGGTCGAGAGTACCCACGTGGTCGACAACACACGACCTGCTCGCATTTTCTAGGCCCATGAAGAAGCATCACATCCCTGATGCTTGGTAGCATTGATCAGACACACGTCGGATGGAAAAATTGTCCTAGACATTTGAGAGGGCAATATACTAGAGGTGACTATGGTGTTCCCACTATTATGCTTCAAGTCACCACACACAAGATATGTGGATTGACATGCTTTTGGTCCACGGGTCAAACAACGATATCAAAGATAATGGATGCCTTTAAACCACGCACTATCAAAGATAATGATAAGAGTGATGAACTGATGATACATGGGCACTTTTAGGTCTATTTAATTAGGCCCCTTTATTATTTTCCTAATGATAATCTCCATTATATTCTTTTGCCTTTCCCCTTTTAGGTCTGTTTAATTTGACGCGTCTTTTTTGATTTAATGATAAAAAAAAAAAAAAACATGACACAACACACTATACCAACACGCTAGTTTACACGTTTTATTAGTTTTAAAGTTGTTTTAGACCCGTGTTCATCAAAACCCAACCAAGGTACCCACGTTCACGAGACAAAAGGTCTCGTACGTGGCTCACCATGACTCAAACGAGTCATTTCTTGGCTCCATTTACCTTTATCAAACCCGATCTACAAAAATAACTCGAAACCCTAGGTTCACGCGTGGTTTTTAGTTGTTTTGAAGGTTCTTATGTGGGCTTTAGGGCGCGTGGTGTATGTGGATAGAAAGAGGATGAAGAGATCTACGTTATGGTGGTGGTGGTGAGTGGTGACGCCAGCTGCGACGGCGCCAGAATCGGCCGAAAGACGGGCGTGGTGGTTCCGGACTCAGTCCAGGGTTTCTGAGAGAGAATCAAGAGAGAATCAGAAAGTGTGTTTTGTGTTTTTAGAGAGAGTGTAAAGTGTGTGTGTAGGGTGGGTGGTTTATATAGGGGGACTTGAGGACTAAAATAAAAATGAAAAGAGGAGGGGGTGGCCGGCTAGGGTAAAGAGGAGGGGCCAAATCCGCAAGTTTTTATAAACTATCCCGTTTTACTTTTCCCGAGCTCATATTTTACCCTACCAGTGTCTAACGACTTTTATTCGTCATTCTATTGTTTTTATTTACGTTTTTCCACTAATTTTGATTATTTGCGCGTCACGTTTCGTGTTACGGTTTAAAAGTTACGTTATCTCTCGTTATAGGATTTTATTTTGCCGAATCAAATAGTGCCTATCGCAACGGGCTATAACTCATACGACAACTCATACGATAATAAAATAAATCATAAAACCAATAAACGATATCAAAACAAGTCATGATTAACCCGAAGAGCTCCTAAAGGCATGATATCAAAACTACTCGGTCTAACTTATCGTAATGCGGTTACCTAAAAGGGCTCCCTAATTGCCTGTTGTCACAACTATTTAATGTTTTGCTAGTGAAATCTTTTAATGCTTCCTCGTATAGTATTTTTACATATTCATATATGTTCTCTATATTGTGACTTCAATCAAGCACCAGAAGGATATAAACACATAAGGTTATTTGGGCACTCGTATACCAATCATATAATGATATGACTCTTTTGCTTTCACATGTGTAAACGTAGCTACTAGCTAGTAAACTGATAATACTACACTAAAGGCTTTTGTTAATCATATTTTTAAGGTTATGATTGAATTTAAATACCAACATATTAGTGATTCAATTCCTAATTAGTTTGATGTGATTTTTTAGTATTCGAGCTGTCAAATACTAAAAAGTTGTAGCCTAACGTCGATCAATTGATGGACAATGGGGCATGCAAACTTCAAGTTCAAAGTGATATATACCTTCCCACATGCGATGTTATGCGGTTGACAAAATTTGCCTTCTTAGACGCGGTGGTAACCAATGTATTCTTCGAAGATACAGAAACACTTTTACGTTTGATTACTTTTAAAAGACAAAACGTGACACCGTTTGTTATAACCTCAATTCAAGTAGCTAAATTTGGTGGAAATAAAGTTATTTTAAGTTTTTTTATTCTTACCGAAACAAGAGATCGAGTGTATATTGGTGTGCAATACGTTGGTCTATACAAAACCAATCCCTACAAAAATAGATCATATCTATAGTGTAATACGTGCTTAACAATAACTATCTTATTTGAAACCGTTTATTACAACAACAAAAAATTATATGCTTCGTCCATGTGATTTACCGAAATTCACAATCATCGTCCCTATTTGACTTTAATTACATAAATAATCTCTAATTTTGAAAATATTTGCATTGATAGTCCTTATTTTGAAAAATAAGGACTATCTATGTAATAACGATAGGGACAACCCGTGTAATAAAAAACAATAGATTATTACACGTATTATTACTATTTTTCAAAATAGGGACCATCGGTGCAACAAGTTTGAAAATAGGTATCACTGGTGTAACTTAAATTGAATAAGGTCAAAGAGTTTGATTTTGAGTAAACCACATGAACGAAACATGTACTTCGTAATTTTTTCTTACAATTTAAATCTAACTTTTACAAAGTAATGTCATTATTTTAATAAGTCAGGGCCCGTAAAAAACAAAGCTAAGAATGATAACTAATATCCTTTTAATATATTTCTTAAATGTGAGGCCTAAATACATTGAACTTAAATGACATCATATTTATTAAAAATTTCTATTTCTATAGCATCAGGTGGTCCAAGTTACTTGGACTTGGATACGAACACTTGTTTGCTTGATTTGGTAGAAAATAAAGTCGTTTATAAGTATTCGATCAGAGACCAACATTAGAGTAAATTAGGTGTTTGTCTTTTTGGATATGAGGTATAGAACAAAAAAGGAGTTATCATACTTTATATATAGAGTAAAATACACCGTTAGTCTATGAGGTTTTGCTAGATTCACGTTTAGTCCAAAATTACACCATTGCTCCCCAACGTTGCCAATATTGCTCGCCGCTCGTCCAATTTCCTCACGACGTTAAGTTTTCTCGTTATCTCCAGTCATGTGCTAGACACAAGAGGGTAGTTTAGTTATTTTGTTTTTTTCCTTTTCATCTTCATCTTCTATCCTTATCTCTCTCTTTCTTGGACTCTTTTTCCATTCATCTTCTACATCTAATTTGTTCTTGAATTTGAATTTTCTTTTAATAAGTTCGATATTTTTTATCATACACAACCCAACACAAATTTTGAGGAATTTTTTTCGTGTAATTTGCAACACAAATTTCATTAAATATTCTTTCCAAATTCCCATAATGAATATTTCTTTCCAAATTCGAATACACTTGAAAACACTCATCATTAATTGTGCATGCGAGAAGTTAGATCTCGAACATACATCATTTTACCAATAACAATTAAAGTACTTAAATTTGTTTACGATGTGAACTCATTTAAACTCAAAGAATCTTATATCAAACCTCAATGATTATCATTGGCCTCAAATAAAAAAAATAATAAAAAAGTATTATTTTAAAATGAAGCTAGGTGTACCAACACTACTATCACACAACATCACCACTAAAAAAAATATAGCACTAAAAAACACAAGCTTTTACGTGATGAAAAGGCATTGAATCTTGCAACAAAATAATAATAATAATAATAATAATAATAATAACTTTAGCCACAAATTATATCATAGGCTTTAACTAAAATATCCTCAAGCTTAAAAAAAGGTAGATTCGTAAGAATTTATAGCACCAATAGCCTCAAATCATAACATGGCCATTTAGAAGTTTTAGATCTAACCGAAACCTCACCAAACCGGCTAGATCCACAAATAAAACCAAAATAACTTTATAGATTATTACACAAATGATTACTATTTTTCAAAATAGGGAGCATCGGTGCAACAAGTTTGAAAATTAGGTATCACTAGTGTAACTAAAATAGAATAGGGATGACGAGTTTGATTTTGAGGAAACCACATGGACGAAACATGTACTCCGTAATTTTTTCTTACAATTTAAATCTAACTTTTACAAAGTAATGTCATCATTTTAATAAATCAGGGCCCGTAAAAACAAAGCTAAGAATGATACCTAATATCCTTTTAATATATTTTTTAAATGTGCGGCTTAAATAAATCAAACTTAAATGACATCATATTTTGTTAAAAAAATTCTATTTCTAGAGCATTAGGTGGTCCAGGTTACTTGGACTTGGATAGGAACACTTGTTTCCTTGACTTGGTGTAAAATAAGGGTTTATAAGTATTCGATCAGGGACCAACATTAGAGTAAATTAGACGTTCGTCATTTTGGATATGAGGTATAGAACAAAAAATGAGTTATCATACATTATATATAGAGTAAAATACACCATTAGTCCCTAAGGTTTTTCCAGATTTCACGTTTAGTCCATAATCAAATAAAATTACACCATTGCTCCCCAACGTTGCCAATATTGCTCGCCGCTCATCCAATTTCCTAACGACATTAAGTTTTTCTCGTTATCTCCAGTCATGTGCCAGGCACAAGAGGGTAGCTTAGTCATTTTGTTTTTTGTCCTTTTTCATCTTCATCTTCTATCCTTATCTCTCTCTTTTTGTGTCTTTTTCCATTCATCTTCTACATCTATTTTGTTCTTGAATTTTGATTTTTTTTAATATTTTTTATCACACAACCCAACACAAATTTTTGGGGTATTTTTTTCGCATAATTTGCAACAAAATTTTCTGTTCAATATTCTTTTCAAATTCCCAGGTTCAATATTTCTTTCCAAATTCGAATACACTTGAAAACACTCATTATTAATTATGCATGACAGAAGTTAGATTTGAAACATACATCATTTTACCAATAACAAAAAGTACTTAAATTTTTTACGATGTCAACTCATTTAAACTCAAAGAATCTTATATCGACCTCAATGATTATCATTGGCTTCAAACATAGACAAAAATATGAAAGTATTATCCAAAATGAAGAGTTACCAACATCACTACTAAACAAAAATATATTAGTCAAGAACACAAGCTTTGCGTGATGAAAAGGCATTTGAATCTTGCAACAACAAGAAAAAACTTTAGCCACAAATTATATCATCGGCTTTAACTAAGATATGCTTAAGCTTAAAGAAAAGGTAGATTCGTAAGAATCTATAGCACCAATAGCCTCAAATCATACCATGGCCATTCAGAAGCTTTAGATCTAACTGAAACCTCACAAAATCGGCTACATCCACAGATAAAACCAACATAACTTTATCTCATATCTTAAGAGAAACAACAACATCCATCGAGACCCGGTTAAAGGACCACACAAAACCCCACCAAAACCACTTATACACTAAGGAAACAACTGAAACTCAAACACCACCATTTTTCAAAAGATCCGGTGGTATTGGTGGTCGATTCTACTGATGGTGGCGGCGGCGGTTCAGATGGTGGTTAGGGTCCAGATGGCGGTTCAGTGTGCGTGGCTGAGATGAGATGGATAAAACTCATGTAGTGGGAGATGGGAGAGGGTTCAGATGGCGGTTCTGGATGTGATAATTTATTATATGGATTTAGTTTGTGCATTTAATAATACTGTTGTGTGTTTAATTTGGTGTTTTTCATATTTAAGATGTTTATCTGAAAAGAAAAAAAAGAATTTCAACTACACAGTTGAGGTTTCAGGCGAGAAAGAAAAGTTTCAAAACATACTCACATGAATGGCAAGTACAAAATTGTTTTAAGATATAACGATCTTTGAATTTTCTAAAAAGATATGGTAAATGGCAAGAACACATAAAGGTAGAAGATGAAAATGAAAAGGAAAAAAAAGCAAAATGACTAAATTACCATCATGTGTTTAGCAATTGACTAGTGATAACGAGGAAAACTTAACGTCTTTAGGAAATTAGACCAGCGGCCAGCAATATTGGCAACGTTGGGGAGCAATGGTGCAATTTTGTCCCATTTTAGTTTAAACATGAAATCTGGCAAAACCTTGAGGAATAACGGTGTATTTTACTCTTATATCTATTACAATTTCTTTTTTCTAAATCTGAGGCACCTAATTTGTCCAAATTTACCTAGGCATAAAAACAAACATGTCGCAAGAAAAGGGAAACAATCGATACCAAGACTTATTTTGTACATGAGAACACTACAATATTTTTCTAAGTAGCTATACACAAAAATTACAGCCGGCAATGGCCAATGACTTAAAAAGATGAACCTGATCCATATATACTTGATTAAGGTATGCAGGATCATGATCAGTAACGTTATCACAAATGCTCATGGTCGAAATGTCAAGTAATATATACCGTTCGATATGATGCTCAAGTATATGTGAGTGCAACAAATTTTACCAAAAAACTCATCAAACTGAGAATAGGTACAATTAACAACAAGATTGATGTTATAGTACCGAGTCCGCTAGTTCAAGATTATACCAAGTCCGCTAGACCGTGATCATACCAAGTCCGCTAGTTCAATGATTTATGATATAGAAACTCTAAGTATGGCAATACTGTTACTTCGTATGACTAAACATTCAGTTCAGTTAAACATATAGTTTGCAAATAATCATGATTGTCATAAAAATATTTGAGCATGTGTCTCCCCCAAAAATAATTCAAAACGTATAAAAGTAGAGGCTATGAAACTCACCTGATGCAATGATTATGATGACAAATATGGATACACTGAAATGAGGTGAAATCTCTATCTGCAACCTAATATGAATGATATGATCTATTATAATTCATGAAACAATGTCGTACATGCAAATTCACATGATATCCATACCACTTGCACATTTTTGAAAATGAAGTTTATCGTCGAAATATATGTTTATGACATCTCGTCATGTTATAAAATACTTTACAAGTATTTACGTTGAAACAACATCCTACGATAGTCGTTTAGTGATTTATCAAGAAATTATAGCTTTTTGTCGCAAAACAATACACTTTGACAATTCATGAAAATGGCTAAATGACCTCGAAAAGCTAGTCGCAAAAATAGTGAATATCGAGTGTTAGAAAACAAACTCAATAATTTTGGAAAGCTTGTCACATTATCTAAAAGTCTTAGCATTTAAGTTTTGATCATAGAGGTCTCGATCAAGGAGAAAAATATAGATGAAGTAGGGTAGTCGGACTAAAAATATTGTTTAAGATTAGTTTTCGGCAAAGTTTGAGTGACCGTATATTATTCGTTACAACTCCGTTTGACAAACGGTTGAACATTTTGGAAAATAGGCTAGGTAAACTCACTTTTACTAGAAAACATCGTTTTCTAAAAAGTATTCTATCGGTGTGAAAAACGACTCCAAACACGGTTACTTGTGACAACCATTCTGACTAATAGAAAATATATGTGTTTATACTTGTATAAAATAGTTACGATAACCCTATTTAAATCGCGTGTAACTTAGTCGTTATAAGTCCGTTTTCTACATTTTATATATCATTAGTTTCGTGTTAATGTATACTAATATATTTTTGATAAATCGACTCATTTAGATAAGATTTAAAAGTCATTTTTGACCTATGAATAATTCCGGACAGCATGCATTTTTCTGAAAATATAGTTTTCGCCGCTAAACTTGAAAATAGCGTATCTCCTTCGTTATAAATCCGTTTTAACCCGTTCAAGCGACCACGGTTTTGTTTTAAAGTATATTTTCTGGAAATATAACCCAAAATATTTCATGACATGCTGAATTTTCCAGATTTTGCAAAAACGAACAGCAGCTATTTTATTATCGCCTAACTTGATTTTTCTTGCGTAATACTTGTTTCAATCACTTCAAATCAACACCAAATCTATTCTAAACCTACCATACACCTTCTTTGGGTGTCATGGGTTCCTAAACATCATCAACCATGATATGTTTCAAGGGATTAATTATAGGATGATTATAATTCATAATAAGTAATAAAAACACTTAAAAGTGGTATAGATACACATTAAACTTGCATGTTTTCTTACTAGAATGATAAAAATAACTCATGAATGATTATGAAAGATTTGTAAAGATCATGAAATGCTTACTAGTTGATTGATGAGGTTTATGGAACTAGGTTTCCTAAATACTCCTAGGTTTTTATTTCAAAACCTAAATAGAAGTAATCTAGTGTTGTGAAATCACTTGTTGCTTGAAAAATAAATATTTTCTTCTTATCTTGAGTTGGCCGGCCACAAGGAAGAAGAAGGAGAGGTTTTGATCTTGTTTCACCTTTGTAAAAGTGTTACTATGTGTTTAAGATAGGATATAATTATTGTATATTGCAAATATCTAATATTTTGAATAGGTGTACATTTAGTTAGGATATTTATAAAACAATGGTGAGTCATGGGGGAGGGGGTTAAGGGTATATATGGGAGGGTTGGATGAGTTTTGATGAGTAAATGTATATAATGTTATGTATATAGTGTAATTTGTAAATATAATTAGGTATTTAGAGTAGCGTTAGCTGGAAATCGATTTTAACGGAACAAAATAAAATATATAGAAGTCATAATAATTATAAAAATACATTTCTCACAAGAATTGAGTGAATAAATAATTATCGAGTTGAATTTTTGAAAACCGTCGTAAATATTTATATATAACAATTTATATACAAAATAAATTTAAAACATCGGGTAAACTAATAATATGATTTTATAGTCTTAAATGAGTATAAAATATATCGATAATTTTGGAAGTGTCGGATCAATTATTCAAAATAAATGATCGATGCGATAGCGCTTTATTTAATAGAAAAATATCGTTAATGAAATATGCAAACCCATGCATAAATTGATATGAAATGATGTTACTAATGATATGTAGACTAAATATAGTCTATATGAAATGTCCTCAATGATGTTTCATGAATACGCAACTAAACCCTTACGATTCTGCGTATTTGATACTGTAAACCTAGTTTACTAAAATGATGAATAGTGAATCATGAATAGTGATTTTCTCCGGAATGAATAGTGTTTCGTAAATAGTAAAATTTTGAAATACGTTATCAGAATATCAAATCGACTTAAAAAATGATGAATAGTAAAATGATGAATAGTAACCGATGAATAGTAAATTCCCGAGATGAATAGTAAATTTTTCAAAGTTTGTAAAATGACCTGAAATTACGATTTGTCACAATTGATGTTATAGTGGTTCATGTTTGATAGACATTTGAGCGAATAAAGAGTAGAGCGATCATCATATACTAATACTAAAAAGGTCAATTTCATGGTGCTTTTACGATTAATAGACTAACGAAGACTCTAAATGAGTTATATTACCGACAATCATCAACAAATAACTACTTGAAAACTACATACACAAATCGGTAGCATTAGTACAAAATTCTCTATTAGTTCCAAAAGCGTTGATGCAATTCTAAAGATAGGTATCAAAGCGTAATGTATAAAAGATTTGTGAGCAGAGCAAGTTTTGTAATCACTTATGTCAATACAGATTTCCTTTTAAAGCAGTATGCTATGAGCGGTTTCAGTTTTAGACTTGTAGTATTTGTAGCCAAAAATGACCACATCCCACAAGGTTGTATACTTATAGTATAATAATACCTTTTTTTTTTTTACACCATTTTTTGTTTAAACAAATATCGAATTTACAACTTTGTCCAAAGAGGAAGAGTTAATCAGAGTTTGTAACTTTCTTTTGTCTTATACTCTTCGATAAAACAAATGTGTGCGTAACGCAATGACTATCACCTAGAAACGAACAACAATCAAATTCAAACACACCTTTAAGTTACTAATTTCTGGCTAAATAAGAAGTGCTTTATTATTTATTTATTTATTTATTTTTCAAAACACTCATAGACATATAAACTTAATCAATTTAAACTATGGGCTGACATTTGTGTTTAGCTAATGGACCAACTGGTCCATTAACCAAAGTAAAATAGGAGCTGACATATTAAACTATAAATACACTATCTAGCAACTTAAAACTCAAAACTCAAAACCGGTTAGTAGATTTTGTGAGGAAAAGAGAACAATAGAAGTATATACAAGATTGATAATATTGAGATTAACACTGTTGTGCTTGCTATGGTGGAT
The DNA here is from genome assembly GCA_022545495.1 of Chrysanthemum lavandulifolium. Classification (NCBI taxonomy): domain Eukaryota; kingdom Viridiplantae; phylum Streptophyta; class Magnoliopsida; order Asterales; family Asteraceae; genus Chrysanthemum; species Chrysanthemum lavandulifolium. The sequence continues at coordinate 288,481,306 of CM040242.1, forward strand.
TTTGGTTGTGTATTTTTTATTCATTTGTACTAATAATTGGTAGTTGTTATATAAGGAATGAAAACGAGGGGCTGAATTGTCTTTCTTTCTTTCTAATATATAAACCAATGTACCATTATGTACATGTACGTTACAAAAAAACATGATTGTGGAGGTTGAAAACGGATTTCTGCAACCCTACTTTTATTCATTACGATTATGATTTTATATTTATGCTACTAATCCATAAATCATAATTAATTTTTACGATAACATTTTTTTTATAGTACAGGCCCTACTTTTAGTTAATTATATATGATTGTTAGTACAGCTTCTTCTGGGTGGTCCAAGTTTACTTTGACTCCAATATTATCTTGCGAAAATAATCGAACAAGACTTATATACGAAATTGAGAGTAATTACAAGTCTTCATGAAAACAATCGAATAAGAAATGGAGCTAATTCAACAAGTAGTCCAGAGGACCATTGGTCCTCCCTTTTCTAGACCAGATTTCTTTTTTCCAAAAATAACTCAAGGCGACCTGGCAATTGGGTGATCACCTTATATGCTTGACATGTGTCCTTTTGTTTTCGCTAAAATACAAAAACCAAGTCGCCTAAAGTATAAGTCACCCAAGAAAACCAAGTAGGCAGGTACTTTTTGTACTTTGTGTACTTATAAAATTGCATACGTGTCATGCTATTAAGGTGGTTGCCCAATTGCCAAGTCGCCTTAGGCTATTTTGGAATTTTTTTCTGATCTAGAAAAGGAAAAGCCATTGAGCAGTTGAGCTACTTTTGGAATTTTCTCTAAGAAATGGACTTTGAATACATTGTATTTGTTCAAATTTTCATGTTTCAATAACATCTAAGTGGTCCAGGTTTACATCGACTCTGATACACATATTGTGGAATAATTGAAAAAATATTCGACAAAAGACTTGTGATTTTGTGGAAAATAAGGTCGTAAAGTATTCGTCTAACAAAAATGAATGTAAATGAAATATTAGTCTTTTCGGATGTAGCCACAGAACAAAAAAAGAGTTGTCATACATTATTTCTAGAATTAATTACAAATTATGTCCATCGGTTTACATCTTTTTTCATCTTTTGTCCTTTGACTTTAACATTTACACCGCTCGTCCCTCTGATTGTCTATTTGTAACAAACCCGTCATTTGACCAAATGGTTGTTAGTCTCTTCGTTAAATCTCTCGGCGTTTTCGTCAATTTCTACCTTGTCATCTTCAACCTCCACTTTTTCAAACTTTTCACTTTTTCTTTTATAATTTCTAAAACACAAATAAATATATATATCTTCAATCTCGAATATATATATATATATATATATATATATATATATATATATATATATATATGTGTGTGTGTGTATATATGTATATAGAGTTAGGATTAAATAAGAATATTACTTAAAATAAAATAAGAAGAACTATAACCCAAACCCAAGATGTACCGACCTAAATTAGATGCATCCCTATAATCTTAGATGCATTATAATACACCATAGTATATTTTCTATCTTTTAATTATATGCATATACGTATATTAGATGCATTTCATGATTTCTCTTGTTTTTTGTTCCTCTACACGTACCGAAATCATGAAAATCAATTTGCACTATCTATACATCAGATTAACTTTCAAAATTCAAGATATTGCATCTATATGAATAGAAATGCATCTAATGCAAGTCGTTGCATCTCAAATGCGTGGTTTTGGTCACTTCTTACAACTTCTTATTTTAATTTACTTCTCCTGGATCTCTACTATATATATATATATATATATATATATATATATATATATATATATATATATATATATATATATATATATATATATATATATATATACACACACACACACATACTAGACGAAAACCGCGCTAGCGGCAGCCGGTGTCTAGTTTTCTACAAAATTCGACGACCCATAAGTTTCTTTCAACAAAATGTATTTGTAGCGTTAGAGAATCATTTTCGAATAACTATAATTCTTATGCGTGGTTGCATAGCAGCAGAAATATACGGTTTTCAAGAAAATTATGTGGAGTCGATCTAAGTGTGGGAGTATATTTTCTAATAGGATTGTTTTAAGTTATTAAGATTTTTGTAATAATATATTCAAGCATTACAAAAAGCAATGGTATTATATAGTAGGTAATATTATATTGTAGTTTAGAGGTATAGCCAACGTGTGTGACTGCCTTTTCTTGCTTAGTCGGTAATTTAGCCAATGATAACTATTTTTTTTTTTACATGTGTAGCGTTTATCATTTGGTGTGTGGCTTTTAAACTTGTAACCTTACAAATTATCACCATAATAAGATTATTTTGTAATATCAATTTGCATAGATATTTAAGCATTGTTCAAAGCTATTTGTTTTGGGTACAAATAATTATCGCTAAAGATAAAAATACTATTTAATTTTTGTGACTCTAATAAACTTACATAACATTATTGATATACTGAACAAAGGGCTATACAATATATATTAACTTTTAAAAGACGATTCATATATGCTAGTCCCTTAAGTGGTGCAAGACCAACATTTTTCAAAATAACATTATACAAATGACAAAGTACATGTGTCAAAACAAAATAAACAACAAAAAACTACAATTACTTGGTCTCTCATTATTTTCAAATTTGTCACGGGTTTCATCATTTCTCATATAATTTTGTCAAATTCGAAACTCGGTTCGACCTGGGTGGTTCAACGGTTGAACCATTCAGTTAAAAAATGTGTCGATTTAAACCGAGTCAACTGACGAGGTTGGGTCGAAACAGTCAAATTAAATGTGGTCAACCCGCGGGGGTATGAAGCGTCTCGGGTCAACCCGGTTTCCTATGTGTATTAATAGTTTCCTTCAAATATATGTCTTCAACATTTCTCTTTTAGTTTCAACTTTTCACTGTTTACTTTTTGGTTTTTCCTTTATATATTGTATATAGCAGGGTACCCGCGCGTTTCGGCGGAGGGTACCCTGTGACGATTAACCGGAGAAATAGATCTCGATGTGACATGATTCACCAATTTGTATCGGTTTCAACGTGTCCTCTATGGTTCATTTTCGGATGGCTTTAATTGGATAGCCGAACCGGTGGCGACACTGGTTCCCGGTTGAACACGTTGGCCCGGTTCAGTCCGGTTTTCAAAAGTATATGTATCATCAACTTGTTAGCTTGTATGAAGTTTTGTGTGTTTTACTAATTTGTATAATGTGTATAATAACATGTACTTTTCATTTTAGGGTATTTTAAAAATAACATTAATTAGTGTGTTTAATTATTTTATATTTTGGATTATGTTGTAGTTTCTTTAAATTGTACGTTATGAAAATTTTATTGTACTTTTTAGTAAGGAGTGTTTTAATTGATTGTTTTTTAATTTAGTGGATGTGCTTTTATTTGGTTGTACAATGTGAATAAATTATTGTACTTTTAAGTAATGAGGGTGTTTTAATAAAAGTATTGATTACACTATAGATTTCTCTCTCCATTGACCAATTTAAAATTTTCAACATTTCAACTTTGAACTTTATTTTTTTCTATTATATATATATATATATATATATATATATATATATATATATATATATATATATATATATATATATATATATATATATATAGAATGAGGTTCTTATAAGATAGTACTTAAAATAAAAAGTGTGAGAAGCCAATATATTTGTGACACATGGAAATTAGTGAATAAATATTAAGCAAAATCTAAACTAATTTAAAGGTAATTTAGACAATCTAACCCTTCCTTGATTTCCTCCTCAATACATCAAAAGAAACCAAACGGTTTCATTAATTTTCTATTAACAAAACCATATGTTTTGTTCTTGTTTCTATTTCTCTCCCATTAAAAAACCATCTACACAATCGCCATTTAAATCCAATCAATTATTGTTGCAAGCTGTACGAAAGTATAGGCAACACTAGATGAACAATAGAACCTTTATTCAGATCTAAGCTGCAATAGTCGGCTTAGATTAATAATATCAAATGTTACAAGATTAGATTAATGTCAATGAGATAATAATCATATGAATGTAAAGACAAGACAAGATCTGCTAAATGATCCGAGAGAAGAGAAGAGTGATACAAAAGACGCACACTCAGTGTCTCAGAACCCTAGATTAAGGGACTTATTAAATAGGAGATTAAGTTACACTAAGACCCCTCTAACGGCTATAAATGACCCATCGTAGAAATGAGTAACTCTTGTTGAAACCATCTTCTTGGAACTTTAAACCTTTTATTCTTTGTCCATGAATAACCTCAGAGAATCTCTGCAATGAACATAACTTGAAAGCCATTAGAATCGATAGTATGATATGTTTGCCACAGTTAATACTCCAAATTCTAACATTCCCCTTAATCGATTAGCAAACATATCAAACAATATCAATTTTTCACACAAAAATTTATGTCGATAAGCAGGAGATTTTAGTGAGAATGTCTCAGTTTGGTTTGAAGAGCCAATCTTCTTAGCACTTATAACACCTCTTGCAATTTTCTCCCTCGATGAAGTGAACATCAATTTCAAAGTGTTTTGATCTTTCATGAAAAACAGGTTGATGACAGTTGTAAAGGCATTTGTTGTCACAAAAAGATTAAGGAAGATTGATATCAACTTTTAGATCTTTTAGGATTTTTGAATCAAATGATTTCCACGAAGCGGTGATGACATAGATCTATACTGCTTACATGGAAGATTTTGAAAGAGTGTTTTGTTTTACTTTTCCATGAGATCAAACAATCATTGAAGAAAACACAAGAACTCGTGATGATTTTGGTTTTCTTGCATTTGTGCCCAATCAAAGATCACTATATCCTTCAAGATGATTTTCGAGTTGTTGAAATTGTACCTAGACCTTTCACGGAGCTCCTTTTAGATATCTCGTAACATTGAAGGCACATTCCGATGAGATTTTAAGGAGAATGCATATATTGTGCCGCATAAATGAACTCGAGTATGAGATGTCGTGTCTTGTATGGGTGAGATAGATAAGTTTCTGAAGTAACCCGATAACCGATGATGTTGACAAGCAATGGGTCATCAGCGTGGGAATGTATGGAAGTACGAGTTGGGTTCCATAGAGTGGACACATGTTTGCACTCAAGAAGACCAAATTCTTTGAGGAGTTCAAGGCAATATTTTCTTTGAGAAAGACAGATGTCATTCCCGCTTTTAAAACCTCAATGCCAAGGAAGTATTTTAGATTTCCCAAGTCCTTGATATCAAATTTGGATTTTAGAAACTCTTTAAAAAGATTTATCTCATCAATGCAGTTTCCAGAAGAACAATATCATCCATAAACAAGGAGCAATAAACTTGTTATTCTGTTTTGGTGAACAGGGAGTGATCGTTGACCGATTGAACAAAGTTATTTTCTTTTAGAACACTCACAAGTTTTTCATTCCATTTCATGGGAGCTTGTTTTAGGCCATATTGAGACTTGACAAGTTTACAAACTTTATTTTTATTGTTCTCATTACAGAACCCCTTGGGGATGGTCATATAGATATCCTCATCAAGATCTCCATACAAGAAGGCATTGTTAACATCAAGTTGAAAAAGAGGCCATTTGTTTTTTACAGCTAAGGCAATAAGACATCTAACAATAGACATTTTCACAACAGGGGAAAAGGTTTCATCATAGTCTATTCCTTCCCTTTGGTTATAGCCTTTAACAACTAATCTAGCCTTGTATCTATCAACTTCACCATTGGCTTTATATTTGATTTTAAAGATCCATTTGTAACCAATGGGAGTTCTATTAGGAGGAAGATCAGTTATATCCCAAGCATGGTTTTCATTTAGGGCCTCAATTTCAGAATTCATAGCATCTACCCAATTACTATCAAGGATAGCTTCTTCATAACATGTAGGTTCAATGCTTTTATTAAGACTGGAAGCAAAGTCAACAAAAGGTTTTGACACATAATTTTTCATTTTGAAGGGAAAAACAGCTTTCATAAATTTGACATCTCTGAGTAAAAGATATTTTTGTTTCAAGGCTCAAGAGTTTATAGCCTTTCTTCTCATTCGAGTAACCAATAAAGACACTTTTTCGGACCTACTACCAAATTTAACAGAGATGTTGAGAATGGTGGCATAGCATAGCGGCAAAGACTCTAAGAGAGAGTGAAGGTCATGCCCATACACAAGGAAGAACGAGGACTTGCGACAGAATCAAGAGGCAACCTGCTTTATGACATAGGCAGCAGTTAGAACACATTCATACCAAAGATTTAGAGGTAATTCCCAAACATGAGGATCTAGCTACATTAAGGAGATGCCTATGTTTCCTTTCTCATATACTCATTTTGTTGTGGTGTATAAACACAAGAGGTTTGATGTAAAATTCCGCTTTTCATGGAAAAATGTTGAAGTTTATTATTGACAAATTTCATCCCATTATCACTTCTAAAGATCTTGACATTGTGTTCAAATTGATTTGATAGCATGTGAGTAAAGTTAACAATGGAAACATAAACATCATCCTTCCCTTAGCATATAAACCCACACCGCCTACGGAATAGTCATCAACAAGTTAAAAATATTTGTAACCATCTCTCTGAGTGACTTTATATGGTCCCCATACATCAAGATGGACAAGTTGACCAATTTTAGTTGATTTATGTTCACTTAGAGGAATGGTTCCCTGGTTTGTTTAGCTTTATTACAAGTGTCACGAGAGATGATCGATTCGGATGTACTATCAAATTTAAGAGTGGGTTTAAGTATGTAGGACTTGGTCGAGAGGATGACCAAGTCTTTGATGCCAAAGATTTTTGAAACATGACAAAACAGACATGCGCTTATTAGAGATAATCTTACATGAAGAATCAATATCAAACATATATAACCCATTGTTGTTTACCAATCCTCACAACCTTTTTGATGTAAATCAGATATAGCAATTAGATTCATTAAACCCACAAACATCTTGTTGTCTCTAGCAATTTTATGAACAGATAGCAAACTAACATTGTACTGGGAACAACAAGTACATCAAAAGAGTTAGATCATTATTGATCTTTAAATCACCAATTTTTGTAATTAAGGCCGAGTACCGCTGGGATGTCCAGTTAAACCAAGATTTGAAATGTTAACAACATTGATTAAAAATTTTCGATCACAACATGTGTTTGATTTGCACCGTAATCAACAATCCAACCAAGACTGATGTTTCCGTGATAATGTCTTAGTGTTGTTGTTAAAAACTTGTTGAAGTTTATATTAAACTTGACACGCCATTAAAGAAGGTTCTGAAAATTTTTACCGCAAGTTGGCATTAAGCGGATGACACATTGTTGTCATTGAGAGACTCATAAGTCTTGAGAGTGTTCATTAGACAAGGAGACAGGAGAGTTCTGGTACTATTATCGGTGACAAGATTGGTTTCAGTGAAACATTGTTCTTGAAGGTTTACCATTAAAATTTCTCTTAGCATATCCAAGAGGATAGCCAACAAGATCATAACATCTATCAATAGTGTGACCAGTTTTTGCAATTAGTACATTTGAGGTTCATGTTTGGTCCTCTGCTATTAGAGTCATTACCATTATTAAAACTAGACACTTTGTTATTAAAACCTCTTTGTTATCAAAAATTTTCCACCATCGAAGTTTTTGCCGCAAAAGTCGTAGCATTGGGTTTAGCGAGCTATTCCCGGATGAAACATTTACGCGAGATTCTTCTCCAGACAACAGAAAGCAGCTTGACATTGGGTAGAGGGTCTGGTTAAAATATTGCTTCGATGGGAACATAGGAGTCATCAAGACCATAAGAAATTGCATTAACTTGATTAGGCGATTGTGTTTTCAAAATGTTTTGCGACCTCACAAGTGCAGGGAGGCAAGCTAATCATACAATCAAATTGTTTCCATAAAGAGTTAAGATTGTTATAGTAATCGCAAGAGAGGACCCACTTTGACTAAGAGAATTTATGTTTTGTGCAAATTAAAGATAAATTTGAACCATCAACTTTATCATAGGTGTCTTTAAGATCATTCCACATTTCATAAGCAGTTTTAGAATAAATAGCACCAGCAAATAATTCAGGGCTGAGAGAGTTGAGAATCCAAGTGACCACAACAGAGTTACAAGTATCCCATTGATTAGCAAGACTGGGATTTGAATCATTTCTTATGCAAGTACCATCAATAAACCCCAATTTGTTATGGTTCCTTAAGGCAAACATCATGGCCATATTCCATATTTTATAATTTTCAGTTCCAGTGAGTCTAATAGAAATAATGGGAGTACCATTGGTGTTATTGGGGTGTAAATACAAAGCATCACCAAAGGATAAGCTTTTCTCAGTGGAACCACCACCACCAACGTTATCATCACCAATAGCCATAATACAGACAATAAGACAGAGATAGATATAATAATAAGAGTAAATAAACAGGTAAATAAGACTTTGCAATAAGAAACAACAAGCACCAAGCCTGTGGACTAGGGTAAACCATAGAGCAGGTATTCGTGCCACTCAAGGTGGTAGATCAAGATGTTAGTCTACCCGTTTGCACCCACGGAGACTTAAGTACTGTATGTTTAAAGAGAAGATAAGACTTAGACTTACAGAGAAAAATGCAGCGGAAGAACAAATCACACCACCCTAGATTCACTTAGTCTAGGGTAAATTGTAAATGTAAGATAACCAAAGTGATTACACCAATAGCAATAACCCCAAACCACACCTTCGTTGCCAAGAGAATCAATGAGCCGACTCTACGATACCATGTACCAAAGTATAGGCAACACTAGATGAACAATAGAACCTTTATTCGATCTAAGCTGCAATAGTCACTTAGATTAATAGTATCCAAATGTTACAAGATTAGATTAATGTCAATGAGATAATAATCATATGAATGTAAAGACAAGACAAGATCGGTTAAATGATCCGAGAGAAGAGAAGAGTGATACAAAGACCGCACTAAGTTATCGTAACCTAGATTAAGGGACTTATTAAATAGGAGATTAAGTTACACTAAGACCCTCTAACGGCTATAAATGACCCATCGCCAAAATGAGTAACTCTTCAGTTGAAACCATCTTCTTGGAACTTTAAACCTTTTATTCTTTGTCCATGAATAACCCCAGAGAATCTCTGCAATGAACATAACTTGAAAGCCATTAGGAACTGATAGTATGATATGTTTGCCACAGATTAATACTCCAAATTCTAACACAAGCAATAAAGCATATACATCGTCATGCGATACATTTCTGACACAGTTGCATGTTTAAAGAGACGTTTCTTCCCTTGCAAAAAATAACGCTCAACCGCCGCCGTATTTATTGCTTTATTCTCCGGCAACATATTCCGGTCAACTGTCGATGGCAACATAGTCATAACTTGGTTTTTAGATGATGTATCAAATAACGTAAAGCTTGTGTATCAAATATTTAGATGATGTATCGATTCGTACATGTGTCTCGTATATAGATTCAATGTTTTATGTAGATTTAGTAAATTAATAATTGTGTATTAATGAAATGTTGTAACATTTTTTTTTGTCTTTCGTGGTTTCTTTTTTGTCTATCATTATTACTGATTTGTTCAATGTTGTAAAGATGTTTTAGCGTTGTAAATTTATAATGAAAATGATCTAAATGAAAATCAAAGTCATGTATCTGCTACTACGTATACAAATGATACATAAAAGCTGTTATTTACCATACTGCCACTAGATATTTAAGAAAAATGAAGTTTACAATTAAGAAAGTTGTTTAATATTTGTGTTCACTAAAATGCCACCCCAATATCTCAGCCATAAAAGGACACATGTCGCGCGTAGAGCCCTTCCTACACTTCCTACATTAAGCAACTATCTTACGTTAACCCCCCTCTATATATATATATAGTGTAACTTTATTTTGGAACCATTAAAGTCATGAGAATCATGGAGAACCCTTTTTAAACCCTTGGATGAGAAGATCAATGGTTATAAATGAATGTGGCAGTTTTGTAATTATTCTAAAAATAAAACATATTTAATTAAATGAAAAAGGGTATTATAGGGTTTTCAAAATATGTTGATAATATGTAACAGTTACATCAAAAACCTCTCATCAGATTCCCACATCTTTATCCCAAACTGTCGCCCCCTCTTTCTTTTTCATCTCCTTCTTACTAACCCCAAACCCTAGCCGCCCCTAATTGTTCATCACAACCACCATAAAACTATTACCTAATTTTATTTTATTCTTATCAGGCCCGAATCAAACGATTGTCCTTCCCATTTGCACGCTTGGAAATGATTTAAACAAAGGTAATCAATATCTAATTCAATATATCTATGGTGTTTTATTGGGCAATGGACGGTGGAACTCCAATAACAAGGTTCATTTCCTATCCTTTTTAATTCATGTCAGGGATCTGATTAAATGTGGAGGGCTCAAAAATATATAAAAGTACATACACCTATTCTACCATGATATGATTGTTGCAACTATAAATATTCTTTTGAATACTGTATTATGTGGGCAGGTTTGTGAGGCGTGGTTACTCGGAGTGTTCAATCGAGTCGAGATGAAAGGAGAAAACGGATCAACCCTTCACGCGGATCTAAGTACTACATGAAACAACTGCTACCAGATACTAGTGGGATTCACGTCAATAACAGTTTTGCTGAATGAATGTTAAAACGCCCCATGTAATGTGTTTTACCCAGGTAAATTTGTAAATTTTTAATTAACCGGAAACACTTAATTCTAATAACTCACATGCAAACCTTATGCAGTATAAAATAGGAGAAATATCGAAAAGATGAGGATGAACCTTGAAATATCTTTGTCATGAAGGTTAATATATTATTAATGACTGCAATCAATGATTTTTAGATTAGTGAAGATTAAATTGAATGGTTACCATTTGTCATTTTACGTATTTTGTTAAACCGAGCCCTTATTCTTTTTCCATTTAGAGTAGGAGATTATTGGTTAATTTCTTTCCGTGTACTACTTGCGAACTATAGAGTTGTATAAAACATATATGTTTTGTGTATGAATTATAAAACATATATGTTTTGTGATTGGATTATATATGTTTTGCATACATAAAAAAAATTCTCCCGTTTATTTGTGTTTGTTAGTTTAAGCTTGTCCATGTGTTTATGTTATTTTGAGTTTTATTTTAAAAGTATTTAATCTTGGCTATTATTTTTCTAGGCGTGCACACATACTGAAAGTACATATATGTTCTTGGAAGTCGTGCATATATGTTTTTAGAAGACATCCACACATGTTTCAAAATAATATGATGAGAAACTTCAAACGCATATGTTTTGTACACATATGTCCATTTACGTTAATTATTGTTAGTGCACAAGTGTAAAGATAGATTATATTCGTGTATTTTTTCTTATTATAAATTATATTTTAATTATATTTCAATCTATATGTGTTTAGATTAGTGCATATGTGTTTGTTAATTGGTTTAAAATAAGTGATATTGTGCATATGTGTTTTATAGCTGGTATAAAATTAATAAAAAGGGTATGCATATGTGTTTTAAGTTTTATATAAAATCAAAGAAAAAGTTATACATATATGTTCTAAATTGTGCATATGTGTTTGATAGTTGTAATGATTAATTTTCATTTCGTATTTATTTGTGGTTTAATTGTTTTTGTACATGCTTGTTTCAGATTGATGAAGATATCATTGAAGACTATGAAGTGGATGAATACAAATATATATGAAGATAATTTGCGACTTTTGAAGATATACGATTATTGCATATGTGTTTTTTGTACTTGTAATTAAATGAAATGTAACATTTAAGTATATGAATCTTGTTTTTTCTTTTATAATGGTTTATGTTCTTTAATTTATGTTTCAAACTTAAAAAATAATAATAATGCTAGCAAAAAACATACATGCACCTCATTTAAAAAACATACATGCATCTCATTTAAAAAACATACATGCACGTGCTTTAAAACAAACATGTATCTCATTAAAAAAAAGTAAAAACATAAATAAATAAATAAAAACATGTATGCACTTGTAATATTATGAAAAAAAAAAAAAAAAAAAAAAAAACCGAAAATTAAGGAATGCTTAAAATCGATTTAATAAAAAAATAAAAATAGTATAAAAATTGTATTTTACTATAATACCCTTTTGAATTAATAATAATTTTAATATTTAAAAAATCTCATTGGTTTAGAGTTCGCACTTAGAGTTCTCAAAATAAAGCCTATATATATATATATATATATATATATATGGGGTTGTCTCACACATATATATATATATATATATATATATATATATATATATATATATATATATATATATGGAAAAGTGAATATGGTTGTCTCACATGTAAGCTTATGTGAAATCATTCAAATCAACGAAAATTACGTCATTTTATTATTATTTTACCTTAAATTGACAAGTGGAACTAATGTATGAGTAGTAACGCTTTTTAATGGTGAACTAAATCAAACCATTGTTGAATCTAGAACTAATTGGTTACTTAATAGAAACACCCTACAATATGATGTAGAAAAAAGCAAGTATCAAAGTGAACCCAACTTAAGTTATGTTATGATGCAATCAAGAGAAAAACACTAATATCGTGAATAACATAATGGAAATGATGTAAATTTGACGTTTTTCTTGTTAAAATCACATAATTTTTAAAGGTTTCGCATGTAAACTTACATATGAGACAACCCCATATTCACTTTCCTCATATATATATATATATATACTAGTTTTCGAAGCCTGCCCAATTGGCGGGCATGACTTGTAATTTTTATTTTGATGGTGTTATTTAACGGAAGATTACTTTTAAGGATGTGGTCATGAATTGTAATTATGGTTTGATGGTATATGGTTATTGTATTAGTTTAAGTTTCACTTAACGGTAAATTATTTGTAATGACGGATATTTTATTGTATTAGTTTACAGTTGAAATTTTTTTATTTCGTTTTATTTTGTTACTGTATTAGTTTTTTTTTTTGAAATTCTTTTAGGAAAAGTAAATTTTTTAATCATGAAAATTAGTTAACCATTATTAATTATTAAACTATTTTATAAAAAAACAATTTACAATTACAATTTGTTTATGAATATTGTTAAGAAAAAGTAATTAATGAAATTAAGCTATAAACATATTAAATAATAACGTAATATAAACAGCCTCTTCGGGTAGCCAGAAACCGAACGGTTTTGGTTTTGGGTTCTATAAAAACCGAACATTTTGGTTCGGTTTCAGTTTGGCCAAAAACCGACCCAAACCGACCCGTGCACACCCTTGTCCCAGAATTCAGCCGCATCTATTGCAATCGCTTTATTAGCATAAAAGAACATCTCCTGAAAGGGGTCATCTAATATACCCTTAAATATCCAGGGATCAAGAAGCTTAATATACGGCAATAAGCATCCAACAAACAGATGGAGCAGTAGGAATCTTCCTCGCCACCTTAGACAAGGCAAGCATGGTTAAGTTTGTCATAAAGATAGTCGAGGATGTGAACCGCCGTTTCAGATGATGAGAAACGTTGTTCTACCACGTGGCTATTTGACGTTTCTTCACGAAGATAAGTATTTGTCACAAACCTTCAAAACAAATTTGAATGAGATGCAAAACTAAAGCCATCGAAAAATTAAAAGTATTACAAACTCGGACAGAAGTCATCTACAACACGCAAATATGTTCAAAAATAGCACAATTTTGCGGTTACTAAGTTGTTACAAATTTTCTAAAAACAAAGGCTGTGTTTGGAAATGCATCTAAACAGGTGATTGCGACTGTAAACCACAGGTCATTGCATTAAAACTAAGGGTGTGTTTCAAAATGCATCTAAAACCTGTAAAGCAATGTAAATCTCAGTCCATACTCTTCCTTGAGTTGTCTCCACCATTTTATCTACGTGCAATCATAAAATGTCCACCCAAGTTAGTAATTGTATAGCCAATAATAGTCTCAATACACGTTAAAAACGTATCCAATAACAATATACCTCCATGTATGCACTTAATACTTACTCATCATTAATACATCAAATATGTAAAATTAACAATTCAATGTGATCATACCTTGTGCAAACCAGATGAAAGATCATAAACCATTGCTTCTATATGAAGTTATCTAACTTTGGCCAATGTTGCATCCACTCCACAAGTCCTTGCAAATTCTTCATTAAACCCGAAAGCTCAGTCTTTTGTGGACTGAAAAAGATCCAAACACCTGAAAAAATCTTTAGAAAATAATTATAAATACATAAAAACGCGTAAAACTCTAAATATCACCTTGTATCAAAATTGCTAATGCCTGTTTAACAAACTTATAATATAGCTTCGTTTAACGCCTAACAAACTCATAATATAGCTTGGTCTAACGATTACAGCCTCTTGTTTCTCGTAATAGGCTTTTCCAAAACCTATAGATTCATACCTGCAAAAACAGATTGCTAATTAGCACCTGAATATATATAAAAAAAATAGATCATCAGCAACTCAGTTAAGTAAAACTTAAAAAATCATAAGTTATAACTTAATAAGTTCGTATAAACAATATGATGCCAGGTACCTTCGTTTCCCATGATGTCATATATTGGGTGAAAATTTTATTAGAATATATATGCATCTTAAAAAAAATACTCAATCGAATCAGAAAAGTTCTTCCACAAGATATGCAATTCCAAGTTCTTCCACAAGATCAACATGATTTTTAGTTTTGGCTCTACTCTTTTCTCCCCCCATGTCTGCACAACAGCGTTGTTTTCCTAAATTATTCAAGGCAACGGTGATAATGTTAAACAACTATCAAAAACAAAATGCATAATGAATAGAACATAATCATTCTTATGAGCTAGCCATGCAATTTACATAAATATTATAAATAAATTTAAAAAAAATATCATGTCCACCTCATCCTTGCTAACAGGAACCGAGTCGTGCACAAGGTTTCCGACTTTCTCCAACTTTTCAAATAAGGCTGTTTTGGCTTCCTGAACCTCAACATCCTTCGCTGCGATTGAATCCTTGTTTCTATCTGCATCTTGCGTCATGGCAGTAGCATCTCCTCCAGACTAAGATGGGCACCACCGCGGCTTAGGTGGCTGCTTCCATATGAACATAATAACTTACATGATACGATTAATAGGGTTTGTGCTAAAATATAGCTTTAGAAAACTTTTGACCCGTTTGATCAGTTTTCTTTTCAACTAATTTGTCTGACTTTACCCATTTACCCATATAAGATTAGAATATTAGATTAAACCCCAAATACTCATTGATATGTAAATGGGTCAAAGCTGCCAAGTTGTTGTACTTTGCAATTCCAACATCGTTTTGTGCTTTATGAGGTAAGATAATATAGTGAGTTAAACTGCCATATTTTTTATATAGTAACATGTACATTAGAATATCATCAACCTATCAAAAACTTAAAATTTATTTCCATATGAATCGAGAGAAAAAGCGTAGAGTTCAAATGTTCAAAGTCTTTTTCACCATGGAATCAAATGTGCTGGTTATATCTTAAATGTCTTGCGTTTTAATACAACAAATTTGAATCCAGTAGTCTAAAGGATATGCTACTGATTTTATGAATAAACTTAGTGACCTTATATCAAATATATTAGTAGTTAGACAAGACTTTCAGTAAAACCACTGAACATATTGAAAGGACTTACAATCCTGAGTTTGGCTACTTCTTTGTTGAGCTTGTTAAAATCTTTTCGCAACTGTTCCAGCTCAAATTGACCTGAAAATGAAAACATGAATAGAATATTGTGATTGCGTATATACTATATATTTGTTTATCCTGATATTTCAGTCTTCTAAATTAAAGAATACCTTCAATCAGGTAAGAGAATACTTATGTTGTCGCCACTCTTTATCGAGAAGAATAATTTGATCAACAATTTCAACAGGCTTAAACCGACGGCGTTGTGATTCGCGTATGATTTCAGGACTGTATCCTTTTTCCTCTCTAAACAGATTTATGTCCAACATGATTCCTCTTCCTTGTTTTCCTTCTGACTTTCTTCTTCTTTGAAGGCCCGGGGTTACGATCAAAAGACGGGGTTTCTTTTTTGGGAACAAGTGGATCCAAGATCATACTTTCTGTAAGCTTTGGTTCTAGGCTCGGGATCATGTCGAATAACATGGCTTGTGTTTTCTTGCAGCAATGTGGAGGCATAGTTTTGTATCTTGAATAATCTCCTTATTCTGTTGTTTGACCGCCCATCATGCTCCATATTACCTCTTTTTTAGCCCATGTCCATCCTAAGGTCCAACCCGTTGGTGAAATGTGACGGTATTGCTGGAAGTTGAACATAGTAACAACTGCCCACATAAATTAGGAAACTGATTAGAAAGTATCAAACATATTACTCTTTATTCATCGTTACCTCTTTGCTAAAAAAAAAATTCATCGTTACCTCCTTTTTATCAAGACCATAAGGATACAAATCCATTATCCATAGTTTGTATGTTTAATTAGACAAAACAAATGAATTTGGAAAACATAGAGAGAAAACAGATCAACACACCGAGCATAGAAAGGCATGGTTGGGAACTTTTGAGAAATTGCGCTAAATACTGAACGGGACCTGTTCAGTGTCAATCGATTGTTGTGGTGAGTAGAAGCTCTTCTATAAATGTCAATGTCTTTCAAATCCAACAGCTTTGGCTGCAAAAACATCATATCATTATATTACATTAATAATTAAGCAAAAGCATCAATAGCAACACGATTAATGAAATCCTTATATAGACCTACTTTTCCATCTTCCGTGCTTGTAGCTATATCAATAGCATTCATTCTCCTTAAATTCATAATCATTAACTCTGTTCTCGGGATTTGAGACACTCAAAAAAACTGTTTCCCCGTCAATCATAAATTGCTTCAACTGATGACTAACAACATTTTCAACCATTCTGCAGTCATATGCAGTAGCAACCTTCTGTATGGCTTCTGTCACATCGTAGTTCTACAGACGGATAACAAATTTTAAAAAATATTACGTCAATCGTAGTAATTTGATCAAAAATACATTAGAGTATTATACAATATTTCGGTCTCACAAGCCTTAGTGCAACCTCGGCAGCGATTTGTTGCAGCAATAACATCGGACTCTTCCCATCAGGGCATTTTGTTGAAGAACATACGTGTGAGCCAGCATTCAGTTTTATCGACTGTGTTTTAATATTTGTAATTACCGTTATACCTATAGTCTACCCTAATGCACTAACGGGCGTGTACCCGGTCGTGTGTAGTAGTATTCGGTAAAACCGAGGTCGTCCCAAGAGCTACGAGGATCGGAAATTAACTTAAGTCTATGTCACAATTTTAAGATGGTTTTGATATTGAAATAATAAATTAATTAATAAGACAAGAAAGCAGATAAAGGCAAGAGATGTGATCGATGAAGGAGAGTGGTGCTAACCTAGTTAATCTTCCTAGCTAGTTATGTCTACCTCTACTTACTTCCAATTACTTCGAGTGGGGTCAAAGTTGAGAGATCAACATTTGGTCAATTCGCCTAACCTATAAGCAAAGATGCCACCATAGAAAATCGGTGACCGTCATAAGTCCTATTGTTCCCGGTCCCTAAGCCGGGTCATTAAGTACCCTACATGCTAGATTCTAAATAGTGAGTGCAGGCGTTAGGAACTTAGACACTACACCCCAATTCTTAAGTTCATCCAAGCGATAGGTGATCGGTTGGTCAATCAGACAAGTAGAAAGGGTCGTGGGTTGGTCATATCTTACCCTTCCCGTCTCGATCCGCTCACCTAGGGTCAGTTGGTCATATCTCCTAGGCAATTGGCCTCTACCGCCATTCAAAACTACCGAACCAAGGGTGACTACCAAAGAACTATGCATGCATACACTTAGAAATAATTATGGGAGTAAAGTAAATGCAAACAAAACAATTAAAGAATCATAACTAGGCCAAGACCAAAGTTAATGCTTAGCCAAACATATAATAAATCATACCAACAAATATGAATAAATCATAAATTGAATTGAACATAATGTTTGATACAAATTACTTGATGTAGAGCTAATAATGATGATGATTGTGGTGAATTCTTCCATCAAACCGGCTTGGACTGCTGGAAAATACCGGTGGTGCCTAATCGACCCCTAGGAGGGGTGAAGAGAGATCTTGAAAAATGCAGATTTAGGGCTATATTTATAGGTTTCGACATGGTTCTGGCGTAATTAAATAAATTAATTACGTCGTAATAAAAGTTACTGCGTAACTAGTTCGTCAGTAACTAATTTAAGTAACCGCACTTTTCTACATCCTTTCATTTACTTGAAACATTTTGCACTAGATGTCGCTGGGCCCCTCATCGTACTTCTTCATTTATATTGTAGTCCTTGAAGTAAATAAACTTCAAATAAGTTGTCACCATTAGTCCTCGATCGCACTTGTTATTTTTACTTTTCATCCTCGGAGTAAATATTATCTTCATTTAGCCACGGACTTCAACTCCTTAGCGTAGTAATAATTACGGCGTAATGAAATTACCGGGTTACGTCGTAATCCTTCGTCATCACATACTTATCCGATCCGAAAATAATCTCTACAACTAATTCCATGTTTCTGTTAACCTTCATAAAAATAATTACGACGTAACCAAAAGATGGTTCTGCAGTATCCTTCAAAGCATCCTTTTGCACGTAACATTATTAGCGATTCACGGCGTAACCTTCACAAATTGATGACGATAGTCTAGATCCGGGTCACGAACCGACTAAAGTCCAATACTCACAAGCCCAAAGACGGATTTGGGCTAAGGCCAATAGTGTTTGGGCTCACGAAAGCCCAAGCCCAAAGCTATTTACTAATAGATATCGGATATCTCTAATTATGGAGATAATCATTCCCAACCGGCTTAGGCGGGGATCGCGAAGTTGAGAACACGGAACCAACAAGGATTCCGTGTATATAAAGGAATGTCATCCTCGTTAAAGGTACGATCTACAACCCTAACTCTCCTTTAACCTAAACCGATTACTTACTCTCGCGCCAGAGGATAATCGTGGAGACAATCCCGATAAGCCTAGCGGTGTTTACATCTCTTAGCGCAGTGGTCTCGAGCAACAATCGCAATTGAGTGCGAGGCGAGCCCCAAACAAGAACGCCTAACTTTTGTATCAACAAGTGGCGCCATCCGTGGGACCATTCACTAAGAACTAAGAACTAGAATGACGAAGCATGGAAATCAATGATCGAAGCAGATCTTCCGGAAAGAAGCCGACATCGGTTCGACTTCCAAGCGGACTTACGGGACAACCAATGCTGCTAAAAATAAGGATTAGGCCAAGACTTGGTCTTCCTGCGTGGAACCGCTCGGGGACAACCTGTGCCACTACACCACCACCAGTAGCGGTGGATCTCTGCACCGTTCTACCTCCCTTTCAATCGGTGCTGGGGCCGGCACGACAAAGGCACCAGATGCACCGGACCGAAATAAGGGCATAGCGGTAGGCGAATACCCTCGCCTGAAGGAGTCACACTGAATTAGCACCAGGTTTCGTATCCCAAATTACGAAACCTTGGCGCTCTAATTCAAGGAGTGAGGCAGTCGGTCGAGTCCTACAAGCCCGACTCGGTTTTGACTCGAATCGAAACTTCCCCACCGCGCCGGCTGAAGGAGAAGCGCGGTAGAGACGACCTCAGACCTCCCGTGTTTAACCGAATTGGGAAGAGAGTTGAGGACGATGAGACGACAACTCACAAAGATCGGGAAGGAAGTGAGGGAGGATGAACGGCGATCAGTTGTCCACACCCGGACTTGGTAGCCGCAGAATCTGATGTAGACTTGGGCGGCGATACTCCCCAGTGAAAGCCCTCAAGTGCTAATGCGAGGACGGTCAGCAAGCTCGAAAGAGGGAAAAATTGTCCTCTGTAACTCCTCGGACAACGAGGATAGTGGCTGGACACTGGAAGTCCGAAAATGATATAATGACCGGGGAGGATGACTTATCTCTCCATGGCGTGTCAAAGAGGTGGATCGTTCACTCGACGCATCGGTGATTTCGAGAGAACAAAGGAGGCGTATGCACCTTACGTGAAAACCTATGAACAGTGATCCCGATGACCACCTAAAAATTTTGAATCGACCGCTATAATTGAAAATTGGCCACGGCACATATGGTGCCACATGTTCAACTCCACACTAGTGGAAATCAGCGAGCTGGTTGAAGAAGCTTCCACGAAGCATCAATGGCTTTGAGGAATTGAGAAAGGCGTTTCGCTAAACTTCACTCGGTGACCAAGAAGCGCTAAAACCCCGCTGAACTACGCCAGGTCAGCGTAGCAAGGGAATCTACAAGCGCTTTTATGGAGCGCCAAAGATGAATGCATGCAAGTTAAAGCATGCCCTCAAGTGCTAAAGATCTCGGGTTTCATGAATGGGATCAATAACCCAACTCATCAAGAGGTTGAACGACAAGATTCCCAAACCTTGATGAACTCATGAAACGATCACGGTCCCGTCAAGGAGAAGCCGTGGCGATGATAGCAAAAAAACTACTCAAATTATCAGTCCAGGAACAACACGAAGACAATCCATCGGCGGGAGTAGCAACGTAATAAGAGCTATCGCATGGTCGGGCGGAAGGGATAATGACAGTACACCTCGACCAAGACTCCAAAGGAAATACTACTTAATGCAGGTGCGAACTTTCCAAGACCGCCACAAATGGGCACTCGGAGGATCGGCGCGGGAGTGGATCTTGTGACTACCACGCACGAAGGGCCACACCATTAATCTAATGTGTCCAATCTAGCCACTCATTGACAAAATGGTTAGGAGGGCGATTGGACCATCGGTCAAAAACATCAAGGAAGGAAAGGATGAGCGAATAGTGGAAACAAGAAAAGACACCCAAGGACAAGGCCGACACCATCTACATGATACAATCATGGCGGTGGTCACTAGGCGGAAGATCACCAGAGTTTTCAGTGGAAGTGAAATCTCTTTCCCACCTTAGCTGCGAGCCACGTAAGACACTGGCAAGCTTGGACCAAAGTGGGAAGGACCTCAAGGTTCTTGAAGCATTAGGAGCAGTAGCGTACAAGCTACGAGGCTTGGATGGTGAGAACGCCACGCACATGGAACATCTGCGCAACCTTAAGAGATGCTACCTATAGGCATGGCTACGGCCCAGCGCACCGACGCTCTTGCACTTTATTAAAGTGCCCAATAAACATCCATGTATTTACTTTTTGTTTTCCTTAGCGTAATGTCTTATTTACTTAAGATAAAACTTGCAAGTATCAATAAAGCGTCATGGTTTCTAGCTAACTCGCGACACATTTTAATTTGTTATTTCCATATCTTGTATGTATTAACACTTTTTTATCTCTTGCCTACATGGCGCATGCACTAAAATAAACCCACGATGGTAAAGGATAAGTTAACCTACTAAACAACTTGTTGAGTAAGAGGTTTGCAAACCCATCAACACCGGATCACGTATCCTTGTTAAACACCTTGTTCTCAAGTTGGAATAAGTTTTGTGCGCATCCACGACGGGTGCGCAACATCGCATATGGTGCACGTTTAACAACTGAGGAACCAAGACAATTGATTCCTTAATGTGATATTTACAGTACGTTGCATATCATAACATACACGACTATGATATATACAAAAAAAAAATACTTAGAAATTACTGCTCAAGTATATTATGATCCTCATACATGACTATGAATTTCTTATATTATTCGCGCTTGTGTACACATATGCCTTTTAGGCAAAGACAAACAGACAAGTATGTACATTACAAGTTGCAACAATATCCATACGAACTTAACACAAGAAGATTTTATTAATAACTACGAGTTATTACAAAAGGATTGTTACTTTACAACGTACAAACCTACCAACTATTACACCGCTCCAGAGATGAGCTACCCACGCGGTTGGCCGCATCTTTAACCTCACTCAGCCTCTTGAGGAGGTCGGAATCTTGGCGCGACACGGTTGCAACACTAAGCAGTACCCCATCGGTCTGGGAGATGTGCGCCCCATGCCACAGGGATGCCTTTACCCTTAATCCCTTCTTTTGGCAAGTCTCGTGGCATGCGCTTCGAACTTGCTTGAGGCACTTCCTTCTCCAACGCAAAAAGGATTCAAGATATCCTTGGGGTGCGCAAATACAGGCACGTGAAGTTGAGATTCATCAGGCTTAAGAAAATGGTTTGGCTGCGCAACGGCCTCTTCACCACGATGCCGAGCTAAGGTCAATCCCTCAATGATGACCCCTATTGGGAAATCCTGATCGCGCTCTAACTCAGATATCATGGGCAACTCCATTGACTTCATTTTCTCCATAGCAGCTACTAGCTCATCATACGCTCGCGCATTATACCCAGGTACTTTGTCAATGGGCACCTTCAATAACTCTGCCCTATGAAGCTCCTCAATCGCTTCTGACTTACCCCGCGCTAAGGCGCATTGAACCACTGCCCCAAAGGCATCCACAACTTATGGGGACTCCAGAGTACCAAGCGCGGCAAGCCGCAAACCATGCCCAATCAACCACCGCTTGCGATTGTTGAAAGAGTTGAGGATATAACCCTCGTCATATTCTAGCCGAGCTTGGAAGCTTCATCTCCCCAAGCTTCAAGGCACCTTTCTCGGCACCAAACATCTCCAAGCGCGAGGTCAGCTCATCTCACTTTTCTCCAAATACTTCAGGCCTGAGACACGAAGACTTGTACCCGCAGGACCCAAATAGCGCTCTTGACTTATTTGGCCCATCGGTGCCATCTTTCCTCGGCCATTTTCAAGATATGACCCGTATGTGCTAAACACATACCTTTTCATTATCAAACCGACCCAAAACAACCAAGAAAGAGCCGTTTATTATAATATTTGTGGTTTTCTTGAGTTTGTGCTTGTCTGTACGGATATGTCAAAACACAAAAAGAACTAAATCGGGCGAAAATCCGAGTACGAGATCAAGAGAGTTTGAGGCTGAGCCAGGTCGGGATTGTGCATTTTGGAAGATTTTATTCTCTGAGGATGATTTTTGGAAGTTACAATCAAGTTTGAAGAAATGTCAAGATTAGTCCCTGAACTTTGAGTATTTGGCAGAAATGACCCCTGAAGTTTCAGAATTGTCAAAATCAACCCTTGGATATTTTGGAATTACAAGTTTGACCCTTGGAAGAAGAATTTCAGATTTACAGTTGTGGTCCTTGGATTTTCAGATTATACAAGTTTAGTCCCTATAAGCTTAATTGAGTACATTTTTAGTCCAAATATAATCCTAAGTCCAATACTCTCGGCCCAAAAACAATGAACCCGGTCCAAGTCCAAAACAAACTCACCCCGTCCAATATTATTACCCAGCCAACCCTTTAACCCGTTACCCAGCCATTACCCGGTTTATTTACCCGAGTCAACACCCAAAACCCTGGTCAAACACCCAAACTAAAATAAAAAAACCCCACCCCGCCTTTTATTTACCCCAACATCGATCCTATGAACCTTTCAAAAGGGTTTTAAAATTTAAGAAATTTTTTAAAAAAATAAAATCGGAAAAAGAAAAAGTTTTAAAAAATAATTTAGTTTTTGATTTCAACCCTTTTTTTTTCGGGTTAAAAAATTTTATTTATGTTTATTTTTTTTTTTTCCCAAACTAGTTTTTTTAAATTTAAAAAAAAAAAATTTAAAAAAAAAAAAAGTTAATTAAATTTAAATTTAAAGGGTTTTGAATTAATTAAATTTTAAAAACAAAATCTTAAAATTTAAAAAAGATTTAAATTTTTTAAAATTTAAAAATTTGAAAAAAAAGGGGTTTTAAAAAAATTTCCAAATTTAAAACAAAAACAAAAAAAAATTTTATTTTTGGGTTTAAAATTTGGGGTGAAATTTTAACCAAAGGGTTTTTTGTCAAAGGTAAATTGGTTGAAGTTTAATTATTTTAAATTTTAAAAGTTTTTTAAAAATTTAATTAAATTTTTTGAAATTAATTTGCGTTTAAAGTTTTTAATTTTTTTTGTTTTTTTATTTAAAAAGGGGAAAATTTGGTTTTAAAACCTGGTTTTAATTTATAAAGTTTTTTTAAATTTTGGATTTTTAAAAATTTTTAAAAACCCCAAAACAAAACCGGGGAAAAATCATTTTTTTTTTCCTTTTAAAAAACCCCAACGGGAAAACAAAACAAAAAAATTTTAAAAAAAAATTTTATTTTTAAATAAAAAATTTAAACTTTTAAAATTGAAATTAAATTTTTTTGAAAAACCCATTTGGGTTTGTAATCCCCCTTTTAATTTTGGTTTTCTTAAGGAAAATTTGTTTAAAGGGCCTGGATTTTTTTTCCCAAATTTAAAGAAAAATTAGAATTTTAAAAAAACCTTAATTTTTAAAAAAATTTATTTTCCCAAATTTTGGGAAATTTTTTTCCCTTTTTAAAACTTAAAATTTTCTTTTATTTAATCCCAAAAATTTTTAAAACCCAAATAAAAAAAATTTTTTCCCAATTTTTTTTTTTTTTTTTTCTTCTTAAAAATTTTAAAAATTTTTACTTTTTCCAAAAAAAAAAAAAAAAATTTCAATTTTTTAAAAAATTTTTAAAGTTTTTTCAATTTTTATTTTTTTTAAAATTTATTGGTTTTTAAAATTTTAAATTTCAAAAAAAAAATTTTAAAAAAAAATTTTGAAAAAATTTTATTTGTTTTTGAAAAATCTTTTTTTTTTTTTATTTTAAATTTTTATTTAATTTTAAAGTTTAAAATTTTTTAATTTAAAATTTATCAAAATTTTTAAATTATAATTAGTTTTCTTAATTTTGTTAATTTTTTTTTTTTTAACTTATTTAAATTTTAATTAATTTTTTTTAAAATTGTATATTCTTAAAAATTTGAAAAATTTTAAAAATTTTTTTCTTATTAAAATTTTAAATTTAAAATTTAATAAAATTTTAAATTTTTAAAAAGAAATTTAGGGAAAATTTCTAATTCAAAAGAAAAAAGATGTTTTTATTCTTTTTAGAACGATTATCGAAAATAAGTCAAAAGTTTCTTCGCCTAGAAACCGACCGGTTGTTTCTAAGATCACTACGAATGACAACTACATTCAGAGGAGTGAGTTGAGTGGGCTGACGATGCTATTAATTCTATGATGAGAGTTTAAGTTTCATAAATCCGAACCACCAAAGCCACATCAAACATGTGTTATTTGCGGTGGTCCTCATCCGTACTATAATTGTCAAGCCACCGATGGCGATCTCCAAAATGCTTCCGTAGCCTCGCTAATACGGTTCAAAATCGAACCAAGGATACCGTGCCAACCAAATGGGACCACCGGTTTTGCACCCGCTCCTCAACAAAACCAAAACCGTTATCAAACCAATCTTACAATCAAAACCGGGGTGCCAATCTCAATCATGGTAATCAAAACTACCAAGCTCCTCCACCTCAAGTTTATCAACAACCTTCTCAACAACAATATCAATCACCTCATCAAGCTGTTCCAAATAACGAGTTTCTGTCTTACATGAAGAATTCCAACAATACCATTAAAAATTTGCAAACTCAAATCTCAAGTATAAGGAATGATTTCAAAAGAGACATGGAAGCTACGAATAACAAGCAGATGAGAGAAATGAGGGATATGATGGCTAGTTTCTTTCAAGCTAATCAAGCTTCTACGTCTTATTCTCAACCCTCGGGTTCCGGTTCTCTTCCGAGTAATACGATTCCTAACCCGAGAGGTGATATGAAAGCTATCACTACCCGAAGTGGTGTTGCTTACGATGGACCCACAGCTCCTACCACTATATCTTCTTCTCCGTCTTGTGTGGTAGACCGTGAGACCGGGGTGACAAAGGACCCGGTGCTTCTTACTAATAAGGGGAGTACTGAGAATGTCCAACCCACGGTTGTCCCGACGTCTGAGCCCAAGGATGCTCCGGTTAGTGCTGAAAAGACTAACTCAAAAACAACACTTCCGTACCCGTCAAGGATGAATGATCAAAAGCAACGTGAACAAGCAAATCTTCAAATGGAAAAATTCTTTCAAATATTTCAAGATCTTCACTTCGAAATTAGCTTCGCGGATGCTCTTCTTCTCATGCCTAAGTTTGTTTCGACACTAAAAGGAATGTTAAGTAACAAAGAGAAAATTGTGGATTTGGCAAAAACGTCTTTGAATGAGAATTGTTCGGCGGTTATTCTCAAGAAACTTCCCGAAAAGTTAGGTGACCCCGGCAAATTTCTTATTCCGTGCGATTTTCAAGGAATTATTCAGTGCTCCGCCTTGGCCGATCTTGGCGCGAGTATCAATTTGATGCCGAAATCAATTTACGATAAGCTTTCATTACCTCCACTTACCCCAACATGTATGACCCTCGAGCTAGCTGGCCGAACTACGACAACACCAATCGGTATAGCCGAGGATGTTTTTGTTAAAGTGGGGAAGTTCGATTTTCCCGCAGATTTTGTTGTCGTTGATTTCGATGCCGACCCTCGTGTGCCCCTTATTCTCGGAAGGTGTTTCTTATGGACGGGCCATGCGTTGATTGATGTTTATGAAGGAGAAATCACTTTAAGAGTTGGAAAAGAAGCCGTCACGTTTAACGTTAACCATACTTCTAAATCTTTTACCAAACAATATGATGTGGCCAAAATTAGTAACACCGAGGTGACAAAGGACCCGGAATTCCTACTAATAACGGAAGTACTAAAATGTCCAACCTCCGGTTGTTCAAAAGTTGGGCCTAAGACATCGAGAATTGATCCGAGTCTTTCACGCTTCACGGTTAAGAGTTTGTCGACGATACGTCTTGAGCAAAAGAAGAAACTAGAAAAGGAGACTACAACGATTGTGGTGGAAAATGCTAGCTCTAAGAGCACACCACTTGTCCCACCTCCGCTTCAGATATCGGATTGATCTTGTTCCTAAAACGCCGAGTTTTCTTTGAGTGGCAATCCCATTCCTTCTTCCGAAAATATGGAACTTTCTTCTAAACAAATCATTTCGATTCTTCCCCTTCACATACTCAATATGAAGAGGATGATTCTATCATGAAAGAAATTGAGGCTTATTTGAAAAGTGATTCAGTTTCACCGAAATTGATAACGCCGACATCGACATCGAAGGAGATATTCGCTTGATTGAAAAAATGCTTTACGGGATTTTTATATTCCTTCGAAGAAAAAGTTATTAAAGAAGTCAAGCCGTCTTTTAATCCTTCGGAGCCTGAGCTCAAGGATTCTTCCATTGATTTACTTCTCGAGGAGTTCGCCGATGAACTCGCTCGCATGGATCCTCTTCCACCGGGAATTGAGGATGACATCTTTGATTTTAGAGCTGATTTACGCGAAATTGAATATTTGTTATATCAAGATCCGTCGATTTACTTTGAGAAGTTCACCGATGAACTTGCTCCCACCGACTCGATTCTTTCCAAAAATGAATACGATGATCCGTTTTTCCCGAAGAAAGATAAGGAAGTTAAGATTTCGACTGATGAGCTTGTTGATTCAGAGGTTCCACACTATTTTTTATCCGAGAGTGATTCCTCTTCTCGTGAGGATTTTCACGTGGATGATACTTTGATTTCGTTCCTTTCCGAGGACAAGATTTTTAACCCTGGGATACTCATCGAAGAGTACATTCTTATCACCAAAGTTATTCGGAAAAAGGATCCTATCTTGGATGCCTTCATTGTTGAACCTTTGAAATACACCTTTCTGTACCATGGACTCCCTTCTTCTATGGAGTATTCTTATTGTGATCCGTCATCCCAACGTCCGCCCGCAAAACCACCGGATGATGGATCATTCTTTCATGTTATCCCTTATGTGCTGATGCCCGACATTTTCTTTCCCACCCAACCCACCCAGTCTCATTCCTTCGGAATGAGGATACCATCTTCGACCCCGGTATCCTTACCATTTTCTTCCCCAAGGACAAATGAATTCGGGACGAGTCGCTAGCGACTCGGTGATCAAAAACAGTAGCGCTTCGTGGGAGGCACCCCATGCTTATCTCTATCTTCTTTCTATTTTCTAATAAGTGACGTGAAGGGGTTAGCCTCTTCGATTTCTCGTGTTTGGTTGTTTGTGATGTTGTGTGTAGGATGTTCCCGATATGAAGACTCTCGTGCTCGAAGTTTGCCTTTTCTCCACTCGAGTTTCATGATCGTTGCTTATGGAAATCCTATATCCGAAATCTTATCGACTAACATTTATCTTCTAGCATACTTAATAAATGGCTTTTAGATTTTCGTTGATACTCTTGCTTTAAACATTGAGGACAATGTTTCGTTCTAGTCTGGGGTAGGGTAATCTTCGATTTGATTTGACCGCACTTGCTTGTTTTTCGTCGTTTACTCTCGCAACCCCGTTTTTCCTTAGAAAATGAAAAATTGTGCAAAAATGTGAAAAATTTAAAATTTTTGTAAGCTTTTGTTAAGTCTTTTGATTGAAAAGTTTTGCTAGTCTCTTAGACAAGAAGCTATAAAATGCTAATTCTAGCTCACAAGGCCAAGATTTTGCAAGTTTCCGAGTGACTTTAAATATGCATGACTTTATTTCATTAGACGAAGCATTTGCTAAGTTAATATATGTTTTGACACCTTGTTGACTTTCCACCGGTGAGAGTAGGAATGGAATTCGACTTGACCGGCGTGTTGAGCCCTAGCTTGTTCCTTAACCATAGATAATCTAAAATTATCGGCTAAGCATCCGCGATCTCATTATTTGGGATTTTAAATTTGCAGAGATCGAGAAATGATAGAGTTACTTATGAGTTTAGATGCTAAGCGTGGAGTAGTTGGTTCTCTTTAGAGCCCATCAAGGTACTTATGGCTTTTTGTTCCCACAAAATTGTTTCACCCCATATCCGCCTAATAAATAATTAGAGATGTTGAGTTTTTGGCGATAGTTAGTTCTTTATCTTCTTAAAAGAATCTTTGTTTTAAAAATTGGGTACACATCAAGGATCCGTAATAAATAAATAAGCATAGTAATAAGTGAAAAGTAATAAGTAAAGTTATGAGTCATGTGTTGAGATCGGACCCTTGGATCTTTAGCCGGATTGAGTGAGGTCTTAGCCTAGCCACCGGGATCCTCATTTCATGAAGCCTATAGTCTTGAATTACCCCTGAAGCTCCGTAGTTCATAGCTCATATAAGTAAAAGTTCAAGTTTTTTAAAAAAAAAAAATAAATAAATAATAATGAAATGAAATTGATGAATGAAAAATGAAAAAGTCAAAAGTATAAGTGAATAAAAATTCCTTGATGTGGACCTCATTTTGGGACAATGGTTCTTGAGAGAAGATGGATAACTAATTATCGACTTAGCTTTATATCTTTATCGAATAAAAGTTATCGAAACGAGAATTTGAAGAAATTCATTTCACAAAAAAAAAATCTAGAGGAAAATAGGAAAATGGGAGCAAAAGGTAGCTACACAAGTAACTTCCATGGGTAGTGTTAGCATCTAGAGTCATATTTAACAATGATTTCGATTTTACGCTTAGTTTGGGACTTGTGAAAATCGTGACGATGTATTCTATCCGTATGGTCACTTCACTGTGTTGTGTTTCCTACTCCGTGATCCTAACGTGTCGTTTGAAAATGTTGGAGTTATTGATCGACATGAAAGTTCAACAAACCGTCATTCATAACCGAATGTGCTTAATCGTAATATCTATACATGTGAATTAAAAGGTAAATGGGCGTTTTTAGAATTAAGGCTTTCTTAATCTCTTTGAGGAATCTTTGCTACTTCTTCATAGGTTTAGTAGAAAGAGATTGAAATCCTTGGTTTTAGAAGCGTGAGTTGATCAGATTGCGTGAGGACACGACAATGGTCTCGTCTGGTATTTTGATATGTGCTAAAACACATATCTTTTCATTATCAAATAAAACCCAAAACAACCAAGAAAGAGCCGTTTATTGCTAATATTTGTGGTTTTCTTGAGTTTGTGCTTGTGCAGTACGGATATGTAAAACACACAAAAGGAACCAAATCGACGTAAAATCCGAGCACGAGAGATCAAGAGAGTTTGAGCTGAGCCAAGGTCGAGATTGTGCATTTTGGAAGATTTTATTCTCTCGAGGATGATTTTTGAAGTTACAATCAAGTTTGAAGAAATGTCAAGATTAGTCCTCGAACTTTGAGTATTTGGCGTAAATGATCCTTCAAGTTTCGTAATTTGCAAAATCAACCCTTGGATTATTTGAGAATGACAAGATTGGCCCTTGAAAGAGATTTTCAAATTTACATTTGGGTCCTTGAAGTTTCGGATTATACACTTTGGTCCTTATAATATTAAATGGATCACAAATATAATCCTAAGTCCAAAATCCAAAAACAATGAAACCCACGGCCCAAAATAACTTACCCGTCCCAACCATTAAACCCAAACCCACCCTTAATATATCCCCACCCGACCCCATTATTTACCCGAGTCAACGAACCCACAACCCGGTCAAAAACACTCAAAATAATTATAAAAACCCAAACCCCCGCCTTTTTTTTACCCCAAATTTACCCATCCAATATGAACCCTAGAAATTACTATGAGTCAATTGGTCAAAATTACCACAATTAAGGTAAATTGTACTTTCCTCGACACCACCGACACATGGGCAGTGCCATGTCACCAATCCGTGTGCTCACATTCCAATCCTCTCCTCCTGATTGGTCGAAGATGCGTGGCTTTCTAATCCAAGGGTTGATATCAATTGGGATGCGTGGGATTTGATCAAAGGCTCAAATTCACTCAAAGAAGCACAAATGAGGATTTCTAGATCCTTCCAAGACCTCAAGCTCAGCTATATATAGACTTCATTCGCTCACATTTGATCATCTTTATCTTTTCTTCTCTAATTTTTCAGAGCTTAGTTAATTAGTTATAATTTTAATTTTTAATGTTTTAAGTTTTTTGTAATTTCAGATTTTGTACTCAAATTTTTAGCTTAATAAAATTTAGTTTTCATTCTCAAGTATTTTGTTTAAGATCTTAATGTTTTAATCTGCTTATCAAGATTGTTTGTTTAATGCTTATTTCATTTGATAATGTGTTTTTAGCTTATTGCTCATATTACTCAAAAAATACAAAAATCGAAAAAATCATTAAAAAATAAAAATACTTTTAAGCTTATCTATAAGCTTTAGCTATCGTTTAATAAGCTCATATAAGCTCTTAATAGCTTTTAGTGAGCTTATTGTTGTTTTAAACATCATTTGCTCAAATTTCAATTGGTCAAAACGGTCAACAAAAGTCAATCGATGAAGAACAAGTTTGATTTGTTGATTCTAGATCCGAATTGGGTGATGCGAGTTGGAATTTGGGTTGAAATGGTTTAGGATTAGTGGTAATTTTGGGTCCGAGATAAGTCCATAATGGCTCGGATATCTTGTAAGTTTCAATTTATCTCATCATTAGCTTAATTAGAACCGCATAATTAGCTTAGCTTTAGATCTGTTATTTCCATTGTTGTTTTGTTGCATTGTTAGCTTAGCTTATTGTTAAGTAGATCATAGTTTTAGTGCTAGAATAATCTTGTCATTGAGATTTAGCTAGAATAAATTGCATTATCGATCATAAGGGGTGTTTGGATCAAAAGAGTTTTGGAGATAGAGGTTAGTTCAAGCTGGATAAGTTTTGTTGTTAGAGGCTTATTCTTAGTTCAATTTATAGACATATTAATCCTTACATTGCATCCAAACACTCAAAAGTCAAAATCATAATAAACGCTTCTTGATCTCAAATCATTGGAATCGCTTGGTTCAAATCAAAAGCTTATTTAGGTGTAGAATTTGATAATCTAGCTTGGTATAGTTGTATTTCATCATTATTAACATCAATTTCGCTCAATAATTTGATCTCAAATCTCAACAAAGTCAAATAACCATAACTGCTTTTCAAAAGTCAAAAATGTCAAAATCGCTTTTCTCGGATCTTGCGCCTTTGCACAATGTTCATTTCAAAGCTTTAGGGTCTCAAAATTGGTTTAGTGATAGTTTGCTAGGTGGTCTTGAAGACCACATATCCGGTTTTCACTTAAGCTCTTCCGATAAGTCGTGAATAAGCTCAAACATAGGGGTCTAGAGTTGTTTGCCAAACTAGTCGGTTAGCATAAATCATAGTTAGAGCTTATAGCTTGTTAGGATTAGTTGGATTCAGTTGATTTAGCTTAGTTTTAGTATAATTTAGCTTATGTAGTAGTTTGGTAGCTTATAGTGCTATTTTGCTTATTTTAAAGTGCTTATTTAGATTCAGCTTACACTACAGCTCTCATTCTTACACATAAGCATAGTGTTTTATATTTTTCATAGAACCGTAATAATATTTTAGAATTTTCCTGAATTTTTCATAATTTTGGTCACTGTTTGCTATTTTTCTCAATTTAAAATAGTTTTTAGGTACTTTTAAATAGCTTTTATTGCAAATAATTAAGAAAAAGTTCCAAAAATAATTTTTCAATTTTCTCAGTTTAAGAAAAATATAAAAGCATAAAAAGATTTTTCCTATTTTTCCTAGCTTATTTGGTATTTTTAGCAATTTAAATTAGATTTAAATAGTTTTAAATTCATAGAAAATAGAAAATTAATCGAAAAATAAAAAATAGTTTTGAAAAGTCTCTTATAGTATTTTAGATTTTATAAAAATAGTTTCATATTTTTCTCCTTAATTCTCATAATTTTTAGTATTTTAATTTAGTTTTAATAGTTAAAAATTAGTTTTTAATTTTAATAAAATCCAGAAAAATCCAAAAAAATAGTTTTAATTCATAATTAGTTTTCACATTTCATTTCTAGAGTAAAAGTAATTTTAGGCATTTTTAGGATATAATTTAGACGTAGTTGCATTTTATTTACGTTTCGTTAATTTCGTTTTAGTTAATTCGCACTTAGGATTTCCCGTACAATAGATTCCCTTAATTACTTTCCCCATTCCCGTAGTTTAATAAAATCAAAATCAACAATTCAAATCATCGAGCATTAAATTCCAAACCAAAACGACGTTATAATTCACGCCTCGTTGGGAAACGATTCGGTTGACTAATCCGTATCAACGATCACACACGGATTTGATTTATTATTCTTTTCCTAAAGGAATTTGAATCTATCTTCGTGATTATTTTTGATATCGATATTGAGGTTTTATCCACACACATACCCTTAAGCCTTCATTATCAACAAATCGTTGTCTCGAACCGCTTTAAGTTTCTTACGGTTAGTCATTCATGTGGCTAGCTTGTGTGAGTAAACTTGACGGTTTTGGCACGAATCAAATTTTGGCGCCACGCCGGGAGGTTGTGTCACGACAATATCGTTTGAGGTTTGACGATTAGTGACTCGAGATCCTTCATTCGTGAAGTTACTATTTTTCTATAAAATAAAAAGTAAAAATATTTTCCTTTTTCTTTTGTATATATATATCATATTAAAAATACAAAAGATTTTCTCTTGTGTTTTTGCTAATAAATAGAAGACACCAATTATATAACATTCTCAACGGAGGTGTTATCATTAATAAGTTCCCGAACTAAAGATCAAAACTTGCCTTTGTGTCGCCAGAATTGATTTATTTCTATCGGATAAACAAACCGTGTGGTGGGTATAAGGACGGCCCGACATTAAATTGCGGTGAAAAGAAGCGGTTTTTAATAAGCTTCACACGACCTACAAAGCTTCTCCGCCGCTTGTGCGTTTGTCTTATAGAGGTGATTTATTCACTTGGGATTATTGGTTAAGTTCACCGTGTTTTCGAATATCGGTCTCTTTTAATTGCCTTGGTTTTAAAGTGCATGCGCACCGCCTCAATCACGACGTAGACGTAATCAAAGAATAGACGCACCGAGTTACGCATTATCGTTGAAGAACCCGTCATGGCGGACACTCGAACGATGAACGAGTTACTTCAAGCTCCCGTGAGACGGCCACG
Source organism: Chrysanthemum lavandulifolium (assembly GCA_022545495.1). Taxonomy (NCBI): domain Eukaryota; kingdom Viridiplantae; phylum Streptophyta; class Magnoliopsida; order Asterales; family Asteraceae; genus Chrysanthemum; species Chrysanthemum lavandulifolium. Next base: position 288,515,242 of record CM040242.1, read on the forward strand.
GTGATGCTATCGTATTTCCACCAATTAACACCGAAAATTTTGAACTAAAACAAATTTAATACAATTGGTGTCTAATAAACCTTTTGTGGTTTAGATCATGAGGAGCCCCATGCACACCTCCGTTGGTTTAATCAAGTTGCTTCTACGATTAACTTTCGGGCGCCTCTCATGAGTCGATTAAGTTGAGATTGTTTCCATTTTCCTCGAGGGGCAGCCCGGACTTGGCTAGAAAAAGAACCCCTCACCGACATACAACATGGGAAGATCTTTCTAAGAAATTTGTGAACCAATTCTTTCCTCCGTAAAAATAACAATGTTACGAATCAAATCATAAATTTTCAACAAAAATTTGACGAAAGTTTTGGAGAAGCATGGGATAGATTCAAAGAACTTTACGTAAATGCCCAAATCATGGTTTTACCGATCTTCATCGATTGATACGCTCTATAATGCTCTTACTCCGTCCGATCAAGATTCGCTTAACGCGTCACGGTGGTAATATCTTGAGTCGTATGCCCACCGATATTAGAACGATTATCGAAAATAAGTCAAAAGTTTCTTCGCCTAGAAACCGACCGGTTGTTTCTAAGATCACTACGAATGACAACTACATCCGAGGAGTGAGTTGAGTGGGTCGACCGATGCTATTAATTCTATGATGAGAGTTTAAGATTCATAAATCCGAACCACCAAAGTCACATCAAACATGTGTTATTTGCGGTGGTCCTCATCCGTACTATAATTGTCAAGCCACCGATGGCGATCTCCGAAATGCTTCCGTAGCCTCGCTAATACGGTTCAAAATCAAAACCAAGGATACCGTACAACCAATGGGACCACCCGTTTTGCACCCATTCTCAACAAAACCAAAACCGTTATCAAAACCAATCTTACAATCAAAACCGAGGAGCCAATCTCAATCATGGTAATCAAAACTACCAAGCTCCTCCACCTCAAGTTTATCAACAACCTCCTCAACAACAATATCAATCACCTCATCAAGTCGTTCCAAACAACGAGTTTCATCTTACATGAAGAATTCGACAATACCATTAAAAATTTGCAAACTCAAATCTCAAGTATAAGGAATGATTTCAAAAGAGACATGGAAGCTACGAATAACAAGCGATGAGAGAAATGAGGATATGATGGCTAGTTTCTTTCAAGCTAATCAAGCTTCTACGCCTTATTCTCAACCCTCGGTTCCGGTTCTCTTCCGAGTAATACGATTCCTAACCCGAGAGGTGACATGAAAGCGATTACTACCCGGTGGTGTTGCTTACGATGGACCCACGGCCCTACCACTATTTCTTCTTCTCCGCCTTGTGTGGTAGACCGTGAGACCGGGGACAAAGGACCCGGTGCTTCCTACTAATAAGGGAGTATCGAGAATGTCCAACCCACGGTTGTCCCGACATCCGAGCCCAAGGATGCTCCGGTTAGTGCCGAAAAGACTAACTCAAAACAACACTTCCGCACTGCCAAGGATGAATGATCAAAAGCAACGTGAACAAGCAAATCTTCAAATGGAAAATTTCTTTCAAATATTTCAAGATCTTCACTTCAAATTAGCTTCATGGATGCTCTTCTTCTCATGCCTAAGTTTGTTTCGACACTAAAAGGAATGTTAAGTAACAAAGAGAAAATTGTGGATTTGGCAAAACGCCTTTGAATGAGAATTGTTCGCGGTTATTCTCAAGAAACTTCCCGAAAAGTTAGGTGACCCCGCAAGTTCCTCATTCCGTGCGATTTTCAAGGAATTATTCAAGGTTCGCCTTGGCCGATCTTGGCGCGAGTATCAATTTGATGCCGAAATCAATTTACGATAAGCTTTCATTGCCCCCACTTACCCCAACATGTATGACCCTCGAGCTAGCCGACCGAACTACGACAACACCAATCGGTATAGCCGAGGATGTTTTTGTTAAAGTGGGGAAGTTCGATTTCCCCGCAGATTTTGTTGTCGTTGATTTCGATGCCGACCCTCGTGTGCCCCTTATTCTCGGAAGATGCTTCTTAAGGACGGGCCATGCTGATTGATGTTTATGAAGGAGAAATCACTTTAAGAGTTGGAAAAGAAGCCACACGCTTAACGTTAACCATACTTCTAAATCTTTTACCAAACAATATGATGTGGCCAAAATTAGTAACACCGAGGTGACAAAGGACCCGGAATTCCTACTAATAACGGAAGTACCAAAACGTCCAACCTCCGGTTGTTCAAAAGTTGGGCCTAAGACATCGAGAATTGATCCGAGTCTTTCACGCTTCACGGTTAAGAGTTTGTCTACGATACGTACGAGCAAAAGAAGAAACTAGAAAAGGAGACTACAACGGTTGTGGTGGAAAATGCTAGCTCTAAGAGCACACCACTTGTCCCACCTCCGCTTTACGTGTATCGGATTGATCTTGTTCCTAAAACGCCGAGTTTTCTTTGAGTGGCAATCCCACCCTTCTTCCGAAAATATGGAACTTTCTTCTAAACAAATCATTTCGATTCTTCCCTTCCCATACTCAATATGAGGAGGATGATTCTATCATGAAAGAAATTGAGGCTTATTTGAAAAGTGATTCGGCCACCGAAATTGATAACGCCGACATCGACATCGAAGGAGATATTCGCTTGATTGAAAAAATGCTTTACGGGATTCTTATATTCCTTCGAAGAAAAAGTTATTAAAGAAGTCAAGCCGCCTTTTAATCCTTCTGAGCCCGAGCTCAAGGATTCTTCCATTGATTTACTTCGAGGAGTTCGCCGATGAACTCGCCGCATGGATCCTCTTCCACCGGAAGTGAGGATGACATCTTTGATTTTAGAGCCGACTTACGCGAAATTGAATATTTGTTATATCAAGATCCGTCGATTTACTTTGAGAAGTTCACCGATGAACTTGCTCCCACCGACTCGATTCTTTCCAAAATGAAGAGAACGAATATGATGATCCATTTTCCCAAGAAAGATAAGGAAGTTAAGATTTCGATCGATGAGCTTGTTGATTCGGAGGTCCCACACTATTTTTATCCGAGAGTGATTCCTCTTCTCGTGAGGATTTTCACGTGGATGATACTTTGATTTCGCTCCTTTCCGAGGACAAGATTTTTAACCCCGGATACTCATCGAAGAGTACATTCTTATCACCAAAGTTATTCGGAAAAGGATCCTATCTTGGATGCCTTCATGTTTGAACCTTTGAAATACACCTTTCTGTACCATGGACTCCCATCTTCTATGGAGTATTCTTATTGTGATCCGTCATCCCAACGTCCGCCCGCAAAACCACCGGATGATGGATCATTCTTTCATGTTATCCCTTATGTGAGTTCGGGCCCGACATTTTCCGACATTTTCCCACCCAACCCACCCATTCTCATTCCTTCGGAATGAGGACACCGCTTTTGACCCGGTATCTCTACCACTTTTCTTCCCAAGGACAAATGAATTGGGACGAGTCAAGCTAGCGACTCGGTGATCAAAAACAAGAGCGCTCGTGGAGGCACCCCATGCTTATCTCTATCTTCTTTCTATTTTCTAATAAGTGACGCCAAGGGTCTCCTCTTCGATTTCTCGTGTTTGGTTGTTTGTGATGTTGTGTTTAGATGTTCCCGATATGAAGACTCTCGTGCTCAAGTTTGTCTTTTCTCCACTCGAGTTTCATGATCGATGCTTATGGAAATCCGATATCCTAATCTTATCGACTAACGCTTATCTTCTAGCATACTTAATAAACGGCTTTTAGATTTTCGTGATACCTTGCTTTAAACATTGAGGACAATGTTTCGCTCTAGTCTGGGGTAGGGTAATCTTCGATTTGATTTGACCGCACTTGCTTGTTTTTCGTCGTGTACTCTCAACCCCGCTTTTCCTTAGAAAATGAAAAATTGTGCAAAATGTGAAAATTTAAAATTTTTGTAAGCTTTTGTTAAGTCTTTTGATTGAAAAGTTTTGCTAGTCTCTTAGACAAGAAGCTATAAAATGCTAATTCTAGCTCACAAGGCCAAGATTTTGCAAGTTTCCTGAGTGATTTTAAATATGCATGACTTTATTTCATTAGACGAAGCATTTGCTAAGTTAATATATGTTTTGACACCTTGTTGACTTTCCACCGGTGAGAGTAGGAATAGAATTCGACTGACCGGGCGTGTTGAGCCCTAGCTTGTTCCTTAACCATAGATAATCTAAAATTATCGGCTAAGCATCCGCGGATCTCATTATTTGGGATTTTAAATTTGCGAGATCGAGAAATGATAGAGTTACTTATGAGTTTAGATGCTAAGCGTGGAGTAGTTGGTTCTCTTTAGAGCCCATCAAGGTACTTATGGCTTTTTGTTCCCACAAAATTGTTTCACCCCATATCCGCCTAATAAATAATTAGAGATGTTGAGTTTTTGGCGATAGTTAGTTCTTTATCTTCTTAAAAGAATCTTTGTTTTAAAAATTGGGTACACATCAAGGATCCGTAATAAATAAGCAATAGTAATAAGTGAAAAGTAATAAGTAAAGTTATGAGTCATGTGTCGAGATCGGACCCTTGGATCTTTAGCCGGGATTGAGTGAGGTCTTAGCCTAGCCACCGGATCCTCATTTCATGAAGCCTATAGTCTTGGAATTACCCCGTGAAGTTCATAGTTCATAGCTCATATAAGTTTTTTAAAAATAAATAAAAAAAAAAAAAAAAAAAAATAAATGATGAAAATTGATGAATGAAAATGAAAAATCAAAAGTATAAGTGAATAAAATTCCTTGATGTGGACCTCATTTTTGGACAATGGTTCTTGAGAGAAGATGGATAACTAATTATCGACTTAGCTTTATATCTTTATCGGAATAAAAGTTATCGAAACGAGAATTTGAAGAAATTCATTTCTCACAAAAATAAAAAAATTCTAGAGGAAAATAGGAAAATGGGAACAAAAGGTAATTACACAAGTAACTTCCATGGGTAGTGTTAGCATCTAGAGTCATATTTAACAATGATTTCGATTTTACGCTTAGTTTGGGACTTGTGAAAATCGTGACGATGTATTCTATCCGTATGGTCACTTCACCGTGTTGTGTTTCTTACTCCGTGATCCTAACGTGTCGCTTGAAAAATGTTGGAGTTATTGATCGACATGAAAGTTCAACAAACCGTCATTCATAACCGGAATGTGCTTAATCGTAATATCTATACATGAAAATTAAAAGGTAAACGGGCGCTTTTAGAATTAAGGCTTTCTTAATCTCTTTGAGGAATCTTTGCTACTTCTTCATAGGTTTAGTAGAAAGAGATTGAAATCCTTGGTTTTAGAAGCGTGAGTTGATTGCATTGCGTGAGGACACGACAATGGTCTCGTCTGGGTATTTTGATATGTGCTAAAACACATATCTTTTCATTATCAAATAAAACCCAAAATAACCAAGAAAGAGCCGTTTATTGCTAATATTTGTGGTTTTCGAGTTTGTGCTTGTGCAGTACGGATATGTAAAACACACAAAAGGAACCAAATCGATTTAAAATTCGAGCACGAGAGATCAAGAGAGTTTGAGCTGAGCCAAGGTCGGGATTGTGCATTTTGGAAGATTTTATTCTCGAGGATGATTTTTGAAGTTACAATCAAGTTTGAAGAAATGTCAAGATTAGTCCTCGAACTTTGAGTATTTGGCGAAATGACCCTTCAAGTTTCGAATTTACAAAATCAACCCTTGGATTATTTGTAATTGACAAGATTGGCCCTTGAAGAAGATTTTCAGATTTACACTTGTGGTCCTTGGAGTTTCATATTATACAAGTTTAGTCCCTATAAGTTTAATTGGATACAATTTAAGTCCAAATCCAAAATCCTAAGCCAATACCCAAAAACAATGAACCCGGTCCAAGTCCAAAACAATTTACCCAAACCAATATTATTACCCATATCCCTTTAACCCGTATACCCAACCCGGTTACCCGCTTATTTACCCGAGTCAACACCCAAAACCCGGTCAAACAATCAAACTAAATATAAAAACCCAACCCCGCCCGCCAAAATTTACCCCAAATTACCCCGCATCCTATGAACCCTAGAAATTACTCAAGGTCAATTGGTCAAAATTACCACAATTAAGGGCAATTGTACTTTCCCGACACCACCGACACATGGGTACGCCATGTCACCATCCGTGTGCTCACATTCCAATCCTCGCTTCCGATTGGTCGAAACATACGTGGCTTTCTAATCCAAGGGTTGTGATGAAGATTGATAGCGGGATTTGATCAATGGCTCGATATACACTCAAAGAAGCACAAATCAGGAATTCTAGATCCTTCCAAAGACCTCAAGCTCAGCTATATATAGACCTCATTCGCTCACATTTGATGATCATCTTATCTTTTCTTTCTAATTTTCAAGAGCTTAGTTAGTTTATAATTTTCATTTTTATGTTTTAAGTTTTCTTGTAATTTCATTTTGTACTCAAATATTTTAGCTTAATAAAATTTAGTTTTTTATTCTCAAAATTTTGTTTAAGAATTAATGTTTTAATCTTATTAATTTCTCTTTTAATGCTTATTTCTTATTGATAATGTGTTTTCGCTTTATTTCTCATATTACTCAAAAAATACAAAAAATCGAAAAAAATCATTAAAAAATAAAAAGTACTTTTAAGCTTATCATAAGCTTTAGCTACTGTTACATAAGCTCATATAAGCTCTTAATAGCTTTTAGTGAGTTTATTGTTGTTTTAAAACATCATTTGCTCAAATTCTCAAAACCGGTCAACAAAAGTCAACTCGATGAAGAACAAGTTTGATTTGTCGATTCTCGATCCGAATTGGGTGATGCCGATTGAATTTGGGTTGAATCTGAGTAGTTTAGTGGTAATTTGGATCCGAGATAAGCTAGCAAATAATCGGACATCTTGTAAGTTTCAAAGAAGTCATTTATCGATCAATTTGAATTTGTTAAACCGCATAATTAGCTTATTCTTAATCTGTATAGTTAATGTTGTTTTGATTGCATCCATTAGCTTTATTATAATTGTTAGATTATAGTTATTAGTTAGAATAAGCTTGATTTGAGATTTAGCTAGAATAAATTGCATTATCGATTTAAGTAGTGTTTGGATTTGCCTATTAAACTGTGATATAGAGGTTAGTTAACTGGATTTTTTGTAGTTGAGGCTTTCATTCAGTTATATTTAGACATATCAGGCCTTACATTGCATCCAAACACTCAAAAAGTCAAAATCATTGAAACTATCTTGATCTCAAATCATTGGAATCGATTCAAGATCAAAAGCTTATTTAGGTTTAGAAATTAGAAAAGTAGCTTGCTATAGCTTTGTTTTCATCTAATTACATCAATTTCGCTTCATCATTTGGATCTCAAATCTCAACAAGTCAAACTTCATAACTGCTTTCAAAAGTCAAAATCATGTCAAACCAGCTTTTTCATATATTGCGCACCTTGCACAATGTTCATTTCAAAGAATTAGGTCCGAGTTTTGGTTTAGTGGTAGTTTGCTAGGTGGTCTTGAAGACCACATATCCGGTTTTCACATAAGCTCCTTCGATAAGTCGTGAATAAGCTCAAACAGTAGGGACCAAGAGTTGTTTGGATAAACTAGATCGCTTAGCATAATCATAAGTAGAGCTTATTTAAGGTTAGGATTAGTTGATATTAGTTGATTTAGCTTAGTTTTAGTATAATTTAGCTTGTGTAGTAGTTTGGTAGCTTATTGTGCTAGATTGCTTATTTTAAAGTGCTTATTTAGATTCAGCTTTACACTACATCTCATTTATCACACATAAGCATATATTTTATATTTTTCATAGATTTAGAATAACATTTTAGAATTTTCCTGAATTTTTCATTAATTTTGGTCACTGTTTGCTATTTTTCTCAATTTAAAATAGTTTTTAATCACTTTTAAATAGCTTTTATTGCAAATAATTAAGAAAAAGTTCCAAAAAATAATTTTTCAATTTTCTCAGTTTAAGAAAAATATAAAAAGCATAAAAAAGATTTTTCCATATTTTTCCTCTTTTATTTGGTATTTTTAACAATTTAAATTAGGTTTAAATAGTTTTAAATTCATAAAAAATAGAAAATTAATCTAAAAAAATAAAAAAATAGTTTTGAAAAGTCTCTTATGGTATTTTAGATTTTATAAAAGTAGTTTCATATTTTTCTCCTTAATTTTCATAATTTTTAGTATTTTAACTTAGATTTAATAGTTAAAATTAGTTTTAATTTTAAAAAATCCGAAAAATCCAAAAAATAGTTTTAATTCATAAATAGTTTTCAACTTACATTTCTAGAGTAAAAGTAATTTTAGGCATTTTTAGGATATAATTTAGACGTAGTTGCATTTTAATTACGCTTTATTAATTACGCTTTTAGTTATATTCGCACTTAGGATTTCCGTAGATTAGATTCCTTAATTACTTTCCCATTCCCGTAGTTTAATAAAATCAAAATCACAAATCAAAACATCGAGCATTAAATTCCAAACCAAAACGACGTTGGCAATTCACGCCTCGTTGGGAAACGATTCGGGTTGACTAATCCGCTTCAACGATCACACACGGATTTGATTTATTATTCTTTTCCTAAAGGAATTTGAATCTATCTTCGTGATTATTTTTGATATCGATATTGAGGTTTTATCCATACACATACCCTTAAGCCTTCATTATCAACAAATCGTGTCTAAACCGCTTTAAGTTTCTTACGGTTAGTCATTCACAAGTGGCTAGCTTGTGTGAGTAAACTTGACGCTTCGACAAGTCGCCCATTGGCGCATCTCCAGCCACCAATGGCTCAGATCTTTGACTATGTGGCTCAGAAAAGGCAGTATGCACAGGACTTTCCTTAGGTGGTGACTCAACAGCGTGCTCAAACCTGTACACATACACGAGGATTAGCAATTGTTTCGTAATATCAGAAGGACTGCGACAAAATTTCTTGCATATAAAACTTACTGAGGCATAGAGGTATCAACGGGAGGGGGAGATGAAGCGGTATCGCTTGATGACGATTCCAAGGTGAGAACGACGGGACGTTTCTTCCTGGAAGAGCTCGCGCCGTCATCACCGCGCGTTCTCTTACGCTCCAGTTTTGGGCTCTCCTCTTCCTCCTCCTCAACATCTACGCGTGACGGCTCAACCACTGGAGTAGGCACACTCTGTAGAGGAGTAGCTTCCAACGCATTGGGACCACTGCTCCCAGCCTCCTCAAGGTTTAGCTCCGTAACACGCCCCGCAGTGGCTGTCCATATACATTCACCTCAACAGGCTTCGCTAGGTGCACAACGGTGAAAAGATCCATCTCTGCGCAATAGAAGACAACAAATAACACAGGTTATATAATGCGCGGAAAGGACAGAAAGCTCTTACATTAATTACAAAAGGGGGTGCGGAAGAACGAGTACCCACCCTGGCCATTGGCGCCTAAGAAGATTGGCATCTCATCCGGCATACCAAAATAATTAAGGCTGATGCCCATATGCACCAAAAATTCCTCAGGATAGAAACTAATGGGGATGCGGTTACGCTATCGCCCGCATCCTCACGACATATGATCCGTGCAGGGCACTCATCCCCAAGAACGCACCGGGTATAAAATTATAATGCCACGAAAGCATGTGTCGTCCACCCGTAAAATGACTCCTCCAATTTCTAAGCGCCTAGTTTCTCAAGATAACACCGAAGTTCATCGCGCTTAGCAATGATACCCACCCATGTGACCATGTCGTGTGATAAAATGCGCGGAATAGGTGGATGGTTGGGTTTACCGCCAGTAAACGGCAGTTCACCTCAAAATTGGTAATTTTAGCCTCACCAATGCAGTGCAGCTGGGATAAGTGCAGATTGTAATAATTTAATACATCGCACAGAAATCGGGATAGGGGCACACGTTGATTCGCGAATTCGAAAAAACGTGTATATAGCCCCACTTTCCCATTGGGGAAGTCCGCAATAGATGCCCGCGCACCCGGAACAACCGGATGCACGTCAAGTGGTATAAAGTAATCCGAGGTGAATTCTAGAAGATCGCTCTCGGTGAGGTCGGAGGTGAAATCAGACAACTGTTTGACCATGGTATTGTTTTTTATTACGAAGCGCACGCGCGGTTACCTTTCGAATACAGTGCTTTTCTGGATTGCAGTTTGACATTTTGTTAACAATGGCGGATGAACGTTTTTTCACTGTGAGAAACACAGTTGAAATGGGGTGGATGGTTGTATATTTTTCCTCATCCACGCGATGAGTGACACGTGGACACCACTATCACTAACATGTGTGGCTAAGATCACTGGATGGGACGTGGCTGCAGTTACTTTCCCCCGATTTACGAGGCGTCCATTTTTTCATCCCATGTCTAGATACAATGTATCGGCGGGTATCTTTTTTATGGCTTCTTGGCTACGCTTCGACATTTTTTCATTGACTACGGTTATTAGTCTAGCATCCGTAGTTAGTCACTGCGCATACTAGACTGGGGGGACATGATGACGTATAGTCTAGATCCGGGTCACGAACCCGACTAAAGTCCAATACTCACAAGCCCAGCACGGACTGGGCTAAGGCCAATAAGTGTTTGGGCTCACGAAAGCCCAAGCCCAAAGCTATTTACGGAATAGATATCGGATATCTCCTAATTATGGAGATAATCATTCCCAACCGGCTTAGGCGGGATACTGAGAAGGTTGAGGAACACGAACCAACAAGGATTCCGTGTGTATATAAAGGGAATCCATCCTCGTTAAAGGTACGATCTACAAACCCTAATTCTCCTTTAACCCTAAACCGATTACTTACTCTCACGCCGGAGGATAATCGTGGGAGACAATCCCACGATAAGCCTAACGGTGTTTTCTGTCTCTTAGTGCGCAGGTCTCAAGAAACAATCAGCAATTGGTACGAGAGCCGGAACCCCAAACAAGGAACGCCCAACTTTTGTATCAACACAAATAGTTATCAGGCCCTAGTTGTATTAGTTACGACGTAGTCAAAAGCACCCTTTACGCCGTAACTTGTCTTCAGATATATTACTTGGCCTTTTATCACTTCTTTTCCGCTCCAGCACCTCATTGATCCTGAAATGCAAATATGAACGAATATAGACCAATTAAGTATCATATTAATATAAATGAGGCCATAAACACGGGAATTTGATATATAAAAGATCAGGCTAATTTGATGCTATCAAATATCCCCCCACTTGAATCCTACTTGTCCTCAAGTAGACCCTTTAAATAATTCTTAAAAAGATATCTCCCAGGATTAATTGGAAAATATGAGTCTAAAAATCACCTAAACTAGAAAATTCAAAACCGAGCACCTCACTAAAAGGGAATTGAAGTCACACTCTCTCTCATAATTCACGTGTTTAATATTTTATGGTGATCACTCAATTGCTCAGTCATGGTTGAGTACTCTATCATAGGCTTGGCAAAGATACTAATCTCCACCACTAGAGTCTATAGATGCAGCTATTCTAAAAGGCAATGGGTTGACACAACATAGGCTTATGGGGATATTTTGTCATTACTAACGAGCTACGGCGAAGGGGACAAAACCAATGATACATGACCAAATCCATGGCCAAGACACCAATGATTGCTCGCTTCCTCACCTAAACTCGATTCATGACCAAGGGTAGGATAAGACATGGGATATTTAATGGGTGTAAAATAAAAAGACACGAAACAAATAGATTCCTAAGTCCATAGTCGCCCCACCACTAGTCGCATTCAATCCCATAGCAAAAATCAAGGGTTGTCAAGGGGTCTTCAATACACGAGTCAATGCATATAAAATGTAGCGTAGTGCCTCATAATCTCCATAAAATAGGCAAATAAGATGCATTAACTCGGCCTTCATCAATGAAAAAAAGAATGTGCTATATAAATTTTTTTAAAATTTGGGTACTTTTAGCACGTAATTTTACCAAGATCAACCATTTCTATCTCCCATCCCCCCACTTGAAATGTACAATGCCCCCATTGTACGAAAATTGATTAAAATTGGAAAGGCGAGACAGAAATGTACGGGTTTCTAATTTTATCCGTAAGACAAAACGGATTTGTAAAAAATTGCGCCTCATTAAACAAGGCGAGAATACTTAACACAATACGACACATAAGCTGATTTATATTACGATCAACAATAAACAAACTAACAAACTCTTGCTTGCATTCTTTTTATTTTATTTTATTTTATTTTTTATTTTATTTTTTTTTATTTTATTTTTTATTTTTTATTTTTTATTTTTTTTTATGCAAGACAAGGTGTACATGAATAAAAAATAAAAACAATACGAACATAAAAAGCATCCCCCCACTTGAGATCAACTATTATCTAAACCCGACTTTCTTCCAAAACCCTTTATTCAAAACCCGCGACTTTCACTAGTGAAACCAAAATTAACCAACAGCGCCCGGACCATGGACATAAGGAAACTACAGGGTAGGCTAGGCGATAGGTGTAACGAAACAATTATATTGGGTGAACAAAATGAAAGGAAAGACTCAAGGGTGTATCTATGGTATCTTGCACTAATGAAGAGTGCAACAAACAGTGGTTTAACAGTGGGGGATTGATCGATCGATGAAAAGTCAATATACACAAACATATATGGGCTATTTGGGTTTAATCCTAAAATTGCCTTAAATCCTAGTCGCACCGATCACACCAAGTTACCTCATGTAATGCTCATGATAATGGTCTCGAAAAGATATACAAGGCCAAGTTCTAAAGTCTACTACACCACCAAGACACCTCATTTTGTGGTATTATGTATAAGGGGAAAACGGAAAGGCTTATCCTCACACAATGGAAATATAGGGTAGGTGTGCTCATCTAGCTTAATCCAGTTAAGTAATGAAAACATGTCAAAATTTTATTAATGAAACACTTTTCATCAAAAACTAGAAAATAAAGGCGAGTAAAATCAAGTGGGTGTCTATGTCTAATCCCTTCCCCCCACTTGGGTCTTACTTAAGCATATAAATGAAAGATAAGAAGGGTTAGAATTGGAACAGAAACTCCCTGGATTTGCTCGGCATGATCGAAGACACGCCCGCTTTGAGATTCATGAGCAAACTTTAATAACTCGAATTCACTTAAGACAACCAAACGATCATACTAGAAAAACAACAAGTATAAAAGAAAATGAAAACCTAACTCACTTTCAGAGGAATCACGGTTGCATTTAGCGATGCAACAAGTTTTTAAACCACTTGGTGTCCCAAGTGGACGAGTGAAGTCTCGTGAGGGTTTACAGAACACACCCACAAAGTTCATTTAAAATACTAATACAAGGTTATTGTGTTTAAAATGAAAGAATTAAAGCAGAGGAATGTTACGTCAGAACTTTATGAGAGAGTTACCAGAACTAGCAAAACCCGACATAAGTCGCAGTTTAATGGTTACGGCGTAACCACCTAAGATGGTATTAAGTCAGAATTATTAATGCGCCATTAATTTCGCCGCTAAAAAGTTGGTTACTGCAGAATCACAAAGATGAGTTACGCCAGAACTCGGTCGATCAAGAAACTGCAGCAGCAATTACTTCCTCGTATCCCGCAAAATTGGTTAGAAAACACAAAACCCAACTATACTAATAAAATGAAAAGAAAAGATAGGCATGGGTGCCTCCCACGAAGCGCTTGTTTTTGTTTGAGTCACGAGCTTGACTCACCCTTATTTACTAAGTAAAGGGTGTTCATCCCTCACTTAAAATCAAGTGTGGTGAAAATAGCAATAAACACCAAGAGGTGTGAATTTGCTATGGATGGGAAATGATGAAATATAGTCATACCTCAAAGGAGAAGTCATTTCCTACTTACCGGACCCATGTTCATTGACGGATTAGAGGATTGGCTAGTTCCATGTTGTTGTTGACTAACTTTCTTCAAAACCATATTTGTTTCATCAATCGCCGATGTGCCTTACGTCCGTAGAAAATGATGAAGGATTTTATAAAGTGGTTCCTCGAGCTCCTTCACATCTTTAGCAGGTCGCATTCGCTTCTTCACAATCACGGAAATATCCAAAATCTCATCTCCGTATTCCTTTATAAGCTCGTTCAACACTTTGGGTTGGTAGTTGGTGCTATGTAGCAGTCATTGGCGGTGTGATAGGTGATGTCAAGGGTAGCATTACCGGCTCTGGGATAGGTTCATTACGCATGGGAGGTGTTAGAATTTTCCTAAGCCTTTCAACATCCTCTACCGTGATATCCCACATGTCATAAAAATTCCATTCATCACATTCCTCCTCGGCTTCCTCTTCCTCCTTTGTAACGTCGAAATTGACATTATCTGCATCCTGTTCACAAACACTACCAAAAATATTAGTAATAGGAAAGTTAAGAAGGTCCTTACTTCCAAGGTTCACATCCTTAATAGACTCATCATGAGTCTCCTCTTGTTCCATGCGTTGAAGATTTTCAGCACCAATTCTGAACAAATCGTCCAACGCTCTTTCAATCATCAACTCGCTATCATCAGGTTCAGGATTAGAAGTGTTATAAGAATAATCACTAAAGCTGTTCATCTTCCGACATCGGTTGGCTGTATATAATTCATATTCATGAATGGTCATGTTATCCATGTCCAATTCATCATACTCTTGAGGAGATACATAATCATCATAGGCATATGGTGGAAAAGAAAGGCTCTAGGGAAGGCGATCTCGTAGAAGCTCTCCAAGATCGACGATTCTCAAAACTTTTCTTTCCATTTCGCTCCAGTACTCAAAGATTCTTCCAATGTCATATTATCAAAATCGGTTCCATTTCCATGATTACCAAACACACTCAAGAAACAAAGAAAACAGAATGAATAGAAGAAAAAAGAAAACTAAAAATGTAAATAAAAGAAAATAAAAGAAAACTTAAATTAAAATCCTAAATAGTCTCCCGTGGCGCCAAAAACTTGATGCGTGTTTTATGCACTGTGTTTTAATATTTGTAATTACTCGTTATACCTATGGTTCACCCTAATGCACTAACGGCAAAGGTGTACCGGTCGTGTGTAGTGTAGTATTCGGTAAAACCGAGGTCGTCCCAAGAGCTACGAGGATCGGAAATTAACTTAAGTCTATGTCACAATTTTAAGATGGTTTTGATATTGAAATAATAAATTAACTAATAAGACAAGAAAGCAGATAAAGGCAAGAGATGTGATCGATGAAGGAGAGTGGTGCTAACCTAGTTAATCTTCCTAGCTAGTTATGTCTACCTCTACTTACTTCCAATTACTTAGGTGGGGTTAAAGTCGAGAGGACAGCATTTGGTCAATTCACCCTAACCTATCAGCAAAGATGCCACCACAGAAGAAATCAGGCGCACCGTCATAAGTCATGTTGTTCCTGGTCCCCTAAGCCGAGTCATTAAGTACCGCTACATGCTAGATTCTAAATAGGTAGTGCCCGACCGTTAGGAACTTAGACACTACACCCCCATTCTTAAGTTTATCCAAACGATAGGTGATCATTGGTCAAATCGCACAAGTAGAAAGGGTCGCCATTGGTCATATATTACCCTTCCGCCTCGATCCGCTCACCTAGGCCGCTTGGTCATATCTCCTTGGCAATTGGCCTCACCGCCATTCAAAACTACCGAACCAAGGGTGACTACCAAAGAACTATGCATGCAAACACTTAGAAATAATTGTACGGAAGTAAAGTAAATGCAAACAAAACAATTAAAGAATCATAACTAGGCCAAAGACTGTGGTGCTTAGCCAAACATATAATAAATCATACCAACAAATATGAATAAATCATAAATTGAATTGAACATAATGTTTGATACAAATTACTTGATGTAGAGCTAACAATAATGATGATTGCGGTGAATTCTTCCTTCAAAACTGGCTTCGGACTGCTGGAAAATACCCTGGAGTGGTGCCCTAATCGACCCCTAGGAGAGGGGTGAAGAGAGATACTGAAAAATGCAGATTTAGGGCTGTATTTATAGGCCTCGACATGGTTACGGCGTAATTAAATAAATTAATTACGTCGTAACAAAAGTTACGCCGTAACTATCATTAAATAGTTACGTCGTAACTATATAAGATTTAAGTAACTTCGTACTTTTCTACATCCTTTCATTTACTTGAAACATTTTTGCACTAGATGTCGCTTTAGGCCCCTCATCGTACTTCTTCATTTATATTGTAGTCCTTGAAGTAAATAAACTTCAAATAAGTTGTCACCATTAGTCCCTGATCGCACTTGTTATTTTTACTTTTCATCCTCGGAGTAAATATTATCTTCATTTAGCCACGGGACTTCAACTCCTTAGCGCCCAAGTAATAATTACGGCGTAATGAAATTACCGGGTTACGTCGTAATCCTTCGTCATCACATACTTATCCGATCCGAAATAATCTCTACGGCGTAACTAATTCCATGTTACGCCGTAACCTTCATAAAAATAATTACGACGTAACCAAAAGAGATGGTTACGCCGTATCCTTCAAAGCATCCTTTTTACGCCGTAACATTATTAAGCAGTTACGGCGTAACCTTCACAAATAGTTATCAGGCCCTCGTTGTATTAGTTACGACGTAGTTAAAAGCACCCTTTACGGCGTAACTTGTCTTCAGATATATTACTTGGCCTTTTATCACTTCTTTTCCGCTCCAGCGCCTCATTGATCCTGAAATGCAAATATGAACGAATATAGACCAATTAAGTATCATATTAATATAAATGAGGCCATAAACACGGGAATTTGATATATAAAAGATCAGGCTAATTTGATGTTATCAGCCACCACAGCTATGAAACCATCTATATGACACCCCATATCACTGAAAAAATTCCTCATACTTCATGTTCATTAAAAACCAAGTAAGGATAAAGTCAATTCATTTTGTTTACACTCTTACATTTTTACTATGTAACCTTCTTCTAACGTAGTATTGTCGTCGGCAAGAGGTGAGAAGTGACAGACCATGTTATTGATAGATAAACATGTTGGAACGCAACAACGCTGTTCTTCAACTCACTATTACTGTACATAATTCTGTTTTGTATAGCACATATAAAAGAAGATATTATAAGTAGTAACCCTTGCAAGATTTGTAAATTCTTTTGTAACCACCATTCTTACGAACAGTAGCCGCACATAGATATCAAGTATATGCATTACTAAACATCAATAAAAGTCAAAACCAAATTTGTGTACCTTCATGAGCGAAAGGTGGGCCAGAGGTTAATGAACTCCTCCCACTACCAATCCATGCACCACGCTGACTATCACTGCCGAACTCATTTGAAGGTGGCCTCCATTGTTCAATTAGACGTCGCTAAAAGATGTCTCTTAAAAAACTACAATTTCAATAAATTTACTCCAATAGAGATAGAAATTTCCTTATCCCAGATGGACATATCAATAAGAATAACTAAAGAAACACCAATTAAATAAATCAAGTTAAAAACCTAAAAACCATTTTAAACCTTATATACTTTACATAAGAAGCCTTTTACAAACAAATTAATTATACACACCTTGATATACTAAAATCAGATAGTTTTAAAGCCATGATCTAATATCCCATTGAATATGTATGAAACAAACCTATATAATCATGAGGTACTAACCAGCCTTGTTGGTGAAAATGCGTTTGTAGGTGTTGACGTAATTCCTGACATCATCTTCCTTGGAAACGTTAAAAAGCTTGCGGATCTGGGAAGCTCTCTTGGGACCTCTCATCCTTGGCTTCTCAACATCAGTTAATCCAGGCAAGTCATTGTCACCCTTCTTGACAATGACCAAGTTCAAGACTGAGAGGTCTTGACTAAAGATGCACCCACGAACAGACTTCTTTTGGCGTTCACCATTACGCCTTCCATAACCCCTGAAGCAAGGGGTACCTGAAAACAATAAAATAATTAGAGCTCAGGTTACTTAATACAGTAAAACATATCAACAATTATTAGATAATATAAACAAAACATATTAAAGATTTCGGCTCACAAACCTCGGACAAGCAAAAGACGAACACGTCCTGAAGTCAACACTCCCTGCTTCATAGGGAAACCTTGCTTGTCACACCCTCCCTTGATCTTGAACACGTAGCCCTTGAACTCCTATTAACCAAAACAAAAAACAAACTTTAGATATCATGTCATCTTTGGCAGTAAGTATCCAACTAATAAATAATAAATAAATAAATAAATAAGAGCGTAATCTTCTTCAAGAGGTTAAGGCCAGCAATTGTCGGGTGATCAGTCTTCCTAACAAAACCAGAAGGCGCCTTTTTGTCATAAACACCAGCAACATAAGGGTGAGCCACTTGAGTGTAAGGCACATATGGCCATGCTTCCACTTTTTTCCTAGTTTATTCTGCTCTCCTCATCACTTTCTTTGCATCAACATACCCTGTTACTGTTGCCTTTTGCTGCTTCCAGTCCACATCCACTGTTTTTACTCCTGCATGCATGCATGAGTTAACAAATATTTTTCATTCTCGCATATAGCTTTGTATATATTTCCAAGAACAAAGCTGTTTGGAACAAAGTTTCACCATTAGGGTTTTAGGAATTTAGAAGGATATTAGGGTTTTGTAAAAAATATATAATGAATGAATTAAGAAAAAAATATATATTTAAGGAAAAGATATGTATAATAAGTTTAAAAAAAGATAATTACTTAATATAATTTTTGTAGATAAATTGTATTTAGTATAGAATTCCAATATAATTATAGGCATTTATAGATTATAATATGCAACATCATTATCAAAATAACTTGTTGCCTAAGTGGTAAACACACAAGTTATTTATCCAAATGACCAAGGTTCAATCCTTGCAAGGCCCATTTTTTATTAAAAATCCTAAATTTACAAAAAAAAATTATTAAAAATCCGAAATTTATATAAAATCTAATTAAATTAAAAAGTTATTGCTTAAGTGTCAAAAATATTGCTTACTTGGACAACAAATGCTTATGTGGCATGAAATTTGATTATTTGGCATTGAGATGGCATTAATGCCAAATGCCTCCTGTTATATATATAATATAGAGATATATATATATATAGGATAAAGAATATAACGTTTTCCCTTTTATGTCTTTAAATTGTGTTTATGTGTTAGTAAGTTTATGGTTGACACTCCCTTACTTAGCTTTACTTAATGTTTACTGAGATGTTGTGTATGGTGTAGTTATGGGAGATGAAGATAATGAAAGCTAAAGCTATACTTGGTCCGATTGACACATCTGCTTCTGTGAATATGGCACTCTCCGGGGCTCCCGAAAATACTGTTCGTGATCTTAATGTACCTACAGCTCATTTACTTTTTCCATCTGTGAGTATGTCATTTACCTTAAAATTGATTATAGACTTAATTGGGAATTTCATATTAAGTGTTAACTCCCCTATTAGATGATGCACGTGTAGTTACATAATATTATCATATTGAATACGACACACATGTTGAAGTTAGACAATTATAAGCGGGCAATTGTATTTTTTCCTCCTATCAGTGTAGCTGGTGGAAATGGGTGTTTGGGAATTGGGATTTCTTATTAAAATTTTCTATTTGCTTATTGCCTTTTGTTAAAACATATTGCTTATTCAAACTGTTTACGTACTTATCAGCAAGCGAGTGAACAACTTGGTGTTGCTTATTCTGGTACACTTATTTCAAAAGTATAGAGAATTTAGCACTTTTAATAAGCAAGCCCAAACATCCCATAAAGATTCATAAACATAACTGCATTTATTTGCACATAAATGTTATGCGGACCATTATATAAGTTACATTCACATCTTTATTGTTTTAACATGGGATTGTATCTACATACGCCCTTGCAAACGTCTTTGCCTGGTCAAACACCATAACAAGGAACAACCTCAACACCATTACCAGGATAGTATTTTATCTTAAGGATCATGTGCTATGTTTTATGTCAAACCTTCTCAGATAAAAAATAAAAAAGGCTAAAAGGACATGGGTTGAAAGTCCCTCAAAGTCTATTTATTGCAATATTTTAGTTAGTGTAATAATAAAATAAACACTAGAGCTGTAAAAAATAGAGTTTTTTTATCTGAAATGACCGGTTAAAAAAAAAGAATGGACAAAAAAGTGTTCACGGATCTAGTAGTAAACTGGAACCGATCCCAAAAAAGTGTTCGCGCAGACATCGCTTTTTATGGTTGGTCCGCTGTCACGCCGAATAACGCAGATCGCGATAAATCTACCCACGTAAGGCCGTGCGCTCGACATCTTCGCAGAGAACGCAGACGCGCAACACCACGATGCTAGTCAATCGCCATGATGCGACCGGACAAAGGCCGTGGTATAAACATCTCGCGATCATCCGAAACGCTCGAGTCTATGCGGTTAAGATAAATCCATCTCGCCTATTCGTCCGCGGTCACGGTACATCCATCCGAAGTTTTATTTTATACATTAAAAAAAAGAAAAAAGAGAATAAAACACAATTAATTTTTCGTCGGTACGCATCCCACGACGGTGCGATCGCCATTTTTCTTATATGCTATGTGCTATATATTTTTATGCTATGTGCTATATATATTGCTTAACTTCATTAGGTTTTATATGTCATGCGATTCGCGGCATATACTTTAATCTTTGCATTTAGTGTTTTCACAGATTAAATAAGTTTAATGCTCCACACGAGTAGCACCATCAAACTTGGGGGCTACCAGGTATATATTACCACCGCTTCCGACGCCACGCAGTATATTTGGAAGCGAACGCAAGCTCAGTACAAAGACGGATTTAAATATTCGCACGCATCTTTGCCGCAGGGAGACGCCCTCCGTTGGTTGTAAAGACGGATGTAATGCGCCAGCAGCACGCCTTCGTCAAGACTTCTTTGTCGCCAAGACAACACAGACTTATGCGCAGAAGCACGCCTTCGTCGCACCTCTTTGTCGCAAGACATACAGCACTTATGCGCAGAAGCACGCCTTCCGTCGCACCTCTTTGTCGCCAAGACAACGCACACTTCGCTATGTACATCGCCTTCGCACCACCATGCGCTACTACCGTACAAAAGGTACGCCTACCCGTGATGCAAGATACGGGTTCCACTTTCACCCACGCGGCCATCGTAACTTAAGTCTAACATAACATAGCCATGCGCTATCTCATACTAGACTTGGGAGGCTTGTGGACGATGGTCCTGACCGGGCCAGAATGGGTCAGCCCGGCAGATCGCCCACTCTACACCTAAACCCTAATCCATGTCTTATAAATACATGACAGTTATCTCTAACCCTAACTAACACTTGTTATGCTACATCGATACTAACTGACTGTCGGAGGCGGACCCCGGCTACGGCCCGGGTCCACTCCTAACGGGTTCTCTTTGTTGATGTGTCTACTAGGGCTCGAGAAGACGACTAACGGCCACAGGAGAGTCGTTGAATCCATCACGCCAGATTATGCTTCAACAGTCACTAAAGCTACCATTTTCTTATTTGACCCGTCCATTTGACCACCACTAGCTTCTTCTTATATAAATGCTTATCCATGCGCAGTGAACTTAATGATACGATTGTGGACAGTGGTAAAGGTTATAAAGGGCAGGAAGGGGTCTTGGCCCCCCTTAAAATATAGGTGACAGTTAGTGATTTTGTTAGTTTTAGGAATTTAAGCATTTATTTTTCATTATAGCTTCCTATAATTTTGGTAACGTGGCTAGAGTGGGAAAGTCAATTATACAAAGTTGATAATCTTTTCACATCCTCTCCACATTGTAGTAGTTATTTATTGAATTCTTTTTCGAAAATGTAGTTATAAATTGGCACTTTATAACAATCTAATTAAACCAATATAATAAGTTTTCAAGAGTTCAAGAATGTAGTTATAAATTGGCACTTTTATGTTATCATTTATGATAGTTCACTACTTTTAATTTTGCACTTCGTTTTTCATATGACTTTAGATTGTCTTTTATATAGAATACCACATTCTTTTCGAAAATTTTTGGCCCCCCCAAACAAGACATCCAAGCTCCGCCACTGATTGTGGAAGCTCAGTTAAGGATCAAACATATTTCACCTTTACTTCAAGCGGAAAAAGCAGTTCAATGTTATTTGGAATCGAACAATCGTCTACTCATTTGGGTATGCTATTCTTTAAGTCATATATATAATCATAGAATCTATAAATTTTCATTATGTCTTTCGGAATTCATAATTCTTGACTTCCCATTTAGTGTCCTAAAGAAAGGTCATAAATTCCTTTTAGGTTCATAAGTATATAAAAGAATGACACAACTTTCCATTAGTCCTATTAAGTATCAAACGGAGATTGAAAGCTTTTGGTTAAGTCAAATCTATAAAAAAAAAAGTAATATGTGATTTATATCGCTAAAGTCGTAACAGACATGCTCCCAGTTCGTGGGTCGTAATGTATAGTTACTGTGATAGGGATTTTATACAACGCTGACAGAACCTCTGGACTGTGGCAGAAGGGTTGATCAGTTCAAAGAAATGGAACAAAAACTCCACCCGGAAGTAAAAGAAGCTTTAAAGAGGTTGTGTGAAGATCCAAAGACCACCGTTCTTGTCCTAAGTTGATGCCACCATTCCGTTTTCGATGAGGTAGTCTCATTCTCTATATTATGTCAGTGTTCACTCTACTAGTTGCGTATGAGTATCGCATCATTAGCATATAAATTTTTATTGGTTAAACAGAACTTCAGAGAATTCAATATATGTGTGCAGAAACTTACCATAGTGTTAAGGTATTGTCTATCCATCCATATTTATTAATGTTTTCGCTGTGCATGCTATCGAACACTAAAAATGAAGTGTGTTACTGTGCTTCTGTTGAGACATTTGGTTATAGTAGACGTAGTGTAGAGATTACAATCTCGGACCATTTACTTATCAATGGGTCAATCTGGATTATATTTTATCTTTGACGGTCAAAATTGTAATAAAAGAATTATCAATTCAAAAGGAAATGGGTCAAACAGATACAAAGTATTCCAAAATATATCCTCCCTTCTGTTATTTACGATATTATAGAAAACTAATCAAGTATATTTTATTTTAACAAACTTGAAAAAAGTGTTTCAAGCTAACTAGCCAAACCCATACAAAAAATTTCTGTTCACTTGTTCCCCGAATTTGTCACCTCTATAATTGTGGATACCTTATCGAGAATCACATATTTGCTACTAACCGAACTTGAGTTAACTTGTATAAACTTGATGACGATTTCACTTAAAGAACACCACGGTCTACCTTTGAGCTTCGTGAGACATCTTTAGTTTGGAATTTTAAGCATTCAGGTTGCCATCGTGCCAATTTATCATATTTTTCTTATACATTTATTAATTCATTTTCCACACTATAACAACGTTATGGACACAACAGATATCGAGTTTGGGAGGCTTCAAGCCAATGACATGTTGCAGCACCTATATGGACTGGAGTACTGGACCATATAAATGGATCAGTGGAAGTTGTCCAAGGAGTTACCAAGGTTCGTCCTTCTCTGGAGATGACACAAAGGGTGGGTTGAGTTACGACTCAAAACGGGTAATTTAAAACTGTTGAAACGCGCCAGGTAGATTTGACAAAAAACAAGGTATCTCCAATGTTATATTGTTTCATTCTACCATATTTTAGCAACTAATTGAGAGATTTTTTGCATAAAAACACCCTTTGTGAGATATTTGACCATTTGACATGTATCCTACTGATCTGTTAAGACTAAAGGTTTCAATTTTGACCCATTTAGATATAAATGGGTCGAATTGGGTGATGCTTTATATCTGACAGAGCATATTGGTCGAGTGGGTCAAATAGGTTAAAAGTTGTCCAAGATGTATTTAATTGCATAAAAGCTTCTCAAATGAATAAATCAATATAAACAAATCAAGTGTTTGCAGGCTGGTCCTTCTCACTCATACTAAAAATTACACATTCGACTGGTTGCCCAATCTGCCAATTTTGCCGCTCCTATCAAGACCAAAGGTTACAAAGTCTTATACTATAGCTTTTCAATGGTGATTAATTAGGTACTCATCCAAGAATGAACAATTTCATTTCTTCAGGCATTACCTAAACCCCAAAAATTCAAATGAGGTACCTGCAATTTTCTATGATCTTATTTCAACAATGATTTTTTGGAACACGATTGTGGTACCGAACATTGACTATCGAATAATTACTTATCCATTGCTATCTTTCAGAAGTTTTTACTTTGACATATTGAAGCTATCATATGACAATTTCTAGGTTGCATTGTTATAATAAACCAACATATGAGAAGCTACTGTATGATATTTAACATTTTACTAAGGCCATTTTAGCTTAAAGTAGTGTTAGATGCTCCTTTTCTTTTATAATCAAAGCATGTTGGTTTCTCCTGTTATGCATCAAATGCATGTTCGAGTAACACGGAGCACTTGAGTATAGTTTTTTTAAAAGCTTCCTTGTGAATGTGTGAATCTCTATTTGATTTTTTATGTTACTAACAGTCTAACATAAGGTTTTTTATGTATACACAAAATTTTTAGGGTGACAAATACTGTTCTTTGATGACACGCGAACACAAACAAGGTTACTGAAGCACATTATGCTCTTTTAGTGACAAGGTTCTTAAATGAAGGCGTGTATGGCTAAGCATATTGGAGGAGTGTTATAGCTTACTGTATATTAAATGGATGTTTGACTAATATTACTACTTTATATGTAAATCTATTTTCTATCTTAAAGGGGTGTTTGGCTGAGCTTATGGTATTGTAATAGACTAATAGCTTATTACCAACTCTAATGTAAGAAGACATGTTTTGACGTAAACAAGGTTGATTTGAGACTGTACATTTATATACATGAAGGTTATATCAGGTATGACTATATATTTTACTTTAAGTCTAAATGATCCCTGCAGTAGTCTGCAAGTTGAGTTATGTAGAAGGCACCTTCACCTGAAATGTCTTTGAACTGTTTTTCCAAACTTTTCATTGCATTCATACACAATCACGATATTTGATTCTTATTTATTATTATCCCACACAAGAATGTGTACATGTTTAGTGTATTTTGTTTTTGCTAAAATCTTTCATTTATTAGAATCACATTTTAGTATTCTTAATTCAGTTATCATATGTTGGTATTCTTTATGATTGTTTACATAGTTCTTTATATCATTATCAAGTAAACTCGCCGTCCATTATGAGATGATGACTGTAAAGAAACACAAAAGACGCAACAGTTTAATCTGAATTTGATTCAGTCGATTTTTTTCCCCTTAAAAAACCGTGCATCTCACACCGGGTAGATATTGATAAATGGTAACTTCTGGTTTTCATTTTTGGGCTTTTGTATTTTTGTTTTGGGCTTATAAATGTATAAACGTATAGTGGGTCATCTTCTTATTTGATTTTTTAATGTCAAAACAAAGGGCTAGATAGTGATTCTCTGAGCCGGTCTGAATTTCCAACACCTCGGGTCTATTTGTTCGTCTATATTAGCTTATCACCAACCTTTTTTAGTGGTAACTAAGAACATAGAAAAAGTGCAGCATCTTTAGGTATTAATGAATATCTTGCAGAATTCCTTAGTTCTTATGCAGAAACACGCCTAGAACCACAAAAAACTATAGTAAAATTTTTGAAGAAATTGCAGTAACTCACCCATAGTTGTTTCAATATTTTAATGTTTCTCACTGTTTAAATGTTGGTATTTCTCTTAAGTTTGGTTAAGTATTTCATCTAAAACAAGTTATACCTGATTGACACTGGTGCCCTTTATAAGTTTACCTGGCATCAGGAATTATTTAACGGCGGCATGTGCAGGAATTGCATAAACTATTCATGATTCAGACTTATTATTGTAACAATATAAAATTTTCAAAATCATATGTCGTTCTTTTATTTGTTTCCATGGGGTGTTCTTTAGCTGCTGTTACTGAGGTTTTTCGTTTAATCTTGGTGGGTTATGGGGTGCTATGATTAGTAATGTTGGGTTTGTGTGGAGAGATATTTACTCGAAAAGAGTCTGCAGAATTTTAAGCAGGTGAATGGATTGAATTTGTATAAGTGGGTCATGATTCTGTCATTCTTTTATTTGTGTTCTGTTGCGGTTTTTGTTCAAGGATCTGAATGGATTCTTGGATGATGTTTGGCATTGCACTCTCAAAATGATTGAAAATTATTGCATAATTAGTATGTTCTCAAATATTCGTTTATAAATTTTTCTTCATTAACTTGCAGAGTCCAATATATGTTTAAGTTTTCTAATGCACAATCACATCCTTCAAATATAACAGGTAACACGTATAGTTTTTGTTGCCCACATTGGCAGATCTGTACCAGCAGATGCTGCGCGAGTGGGTTTAACTACGATGCTTATGATCCTTATTCTCATCATTCATAAGGATCTTGAAATGCTTATTACTCACATGGTACTCACCACATCAACAATAAATCATATAATTTTTTTGTGCTACAGGAGGCAAGCTTATGACTGCTGAACAGTCCACATTTATTATCGACCTACATCAAGTTGGAATGATGCTAAGGTATCTATTATGTACTAACAAATAGTATGTTAGAAACCATAAACAACTACTATGTTGAATATACTTATACTGATGCTTAGAACTTTCAAGGCATGCCGCTCGATCATTATGTTTGCTAGACTTAATTTGGCAAGGAACTCTTACTGAAGGCCAGTTGTTGAGATCTGAATAAGTGTGGCTAATGCTCGATGTCTAATTGTTTTGGTTGTGAACACTAACCAAGCCTTGGTTAATCTTTTTAGATGGTATCGGTCTTCCTGGTGATCGTTGGTGGTGAGTTGTGATAATCGTGGGAATCAACTTTAGGCTACAGAGTTTGAAGGTTGGTTTGGGTGATGAAATGACACTGAAATGGGTGTGTTTGGGGGCTGAAGTGGGGGCTAAAATGGGTCACTTTGGGGACTGAAATGGGTGTTGGGTTGAGTGCTGAAATGGAGGCTGAGATGGGTGCGTTTGGGTAATGAAATGGGGTTCGAAGTGGATGAGATTGGGTGCTGAAATGGGCGGGTTTGGGTGATTAAATGAGGCTGAAAAGTTTCCTCTCCACTTCTCTTATTTTCTCTCTAAATTAAAACTCGGGAACAGAGTGTTAAACTACACGTATATTTTAATATATGTAAACAATAGAACGAAACTAACTCACTCATCGGGCAACTCCAACAACACTATAACAACGCTGTCTATAAAGAATTTCTTCATATATTATAAGTTTATTTCATTTTCTCTTTTGATCCAGAATAAAGTAAATGTACCTTTGGCGTTTATTATGAATAATTACCTTATTTTTTTTGTTTAACGTCAACGTATCAAGCATTTTATTAATTTTATCTTTTAAATAAAGGATAATTACTTTAAAAAGCATCATACTTGTTAAAAATACTCTTTTGGGTATCGAACACTTATTTTGCTTATGTGGATATTGAACTTTCAATTTCGGTCTTTTTGAGGTATTTTGTGACATTTTTGCCCTTCAAATTATTAAAAATTCAGGGGCAAAAATGTCAGTACCTCAAAAAGTACGAAATTAAAAGTTTAGTACCTCAAAAAGTCCGAAATTGAAAGTTCAATACCCGTATAAGCAAAAAATTTTGCTCGATACACAGAAAAGTATTTTTGGACAAGTATGATGTTTTTAAAGTTATTACCCCTTTAAATAATTCTTCAAGCTAGCTCGCCCATCTATGTCCACTAACATTAGCGAATGAAATTTTGGGGTTGCGTCTAGGTTTGTGTATGATTGGTATTTTCACGTTTTTGCCTAACCTCCGTAGAACAAAACTAACCAAACCACACACAGTTTCATTCATTAATGATTTTGCACATGTATCATGATTTTGCACAGTTTCATTCGTAGATGATTCTTTATAGGAATGTATGTCCATGATTTCGCACACACACAATGATTCGACTTCCATGGTTTTGGGCATTGGCACACACACACTGAAGGCGGAATGGACTGAGTTTAGAAATTGGTCAGAACCCGGTGGTTGATGGCCGAATTTGGTTGACGAGGTGGTGGTGGATGGCTGAAATCTAAAAAGATTATGAATTTTGTTTAAAAAATAGAGGTATTTATATACATCTAAATGTAAACTCAAGAACAAATTCAAAGAAGAAGAACGCAAGGGTGTTTAGTCAACTCACTAAAAACGTTAGCGATATTGTTCAATATTTGAAAATATTTAACCGATTACGGTAATAGATAAAGTTGATTACGTATCTCGTTATTTCTCGAAAAATATGTCACGTGTCTTTAGCTTTCACCCTTCACCTATCTACAATTCACAATTTCTTTCATCCAACAAAATACCTCTCATATAAAGAGAATTTAACCAAATGTTACAGCAATTCGCAATACTTGTTTGCAGCATAATACTTTTTTTTTAAGATTCCAACGGACCTCATTATTCAACAATTCTATATCTTTTTCTTTTATCACATAGGAAAATAAACACAAATATGTGGCATCTCCAACTATGTCTATTTCAGTAACTACAAATATAGAGGAGAAACATAATATTTACTTCAAATTTTACAAACATAAAGAGTCTGATGCAAATGTAATAAAAGCTAATAGGTGTTGTTATTCTCATCATAAATCATACGTATTTTATTTTACACGCCACAAATAATATTGTTACAATAAAACTAGGGAAACGCTAGAAACAAAGTACAAACTCAACAGGAGTTCTTACCAAAATTTGAAAAGTCGTATAAAATTTAGGGCAAATAGCTAAAAAAAGTACTAAACTTGCCACCCTTTCTTCTTCAGGGTAGCGAACAAAATTTTTTATTTCTGAGGGTAATATACTTTCAAATTCATCTTCTTTAGGGTATTTTCATGAACAGTTGGACATTTTTGCCCCTCTTACCCACAAGAGCAAATGATGGCAAGTATGATACTTTTTTTTATAATTTGCCCTAGTTTTTAATTATGTTAAATTTTGGATATGTATTAAGATAAATTATTTAATGGTTTATAATTGTGTTAAATCTATGATAAAATGTTTTGTTTTAAGTTTGCACTATTTACTTATTAAGATAATTTAGTTCCACCACCACTTCCATTTGCAAAGGACATGAGTTTAAATATATACGCTGCATGGCACGTGTGAGGTTCAAATAAGCACTTTAACCCTTACCATTTAGGCGGAAAAGCCGTTATACCATTTCATCATTTCATTTGTATATAACACAATTCATTTCACATTTGTAAGCGGTTTTGATTTTGTAATTCTCTTGTAATAAACTTCTACAAGACAAGAAGCTATAACAAATCCCATTAACTAATTCTTGAGCTCAATTTTATTTGAATCTCCTTGATTCCTCAGAAGAGTGTATCAACTGTATCAAAGCAGCCAATTCCGCATCTTATCCCATAAACCTATTGAGTTTGATCGTCACGATCAAATTCCGCCAAAATACATTCGCTTCCCTATCACAAATACGTTACCCTTGTTAATTTTATTCCGCTTTCTTAGCCAAAACACGCTTTCAGACGGCTAGTACATTATTTATTATTTAAAAAAGTATCATACTTGCCATTTCCTCTTCGGGTAATAGGGCAAAATGTCCAACTGCTCATGAAAATACCCTAAAGAGGATTAATTTGAAAGTATATTACCCTCGTAAATAAAAATTTTGTTCGCTACCCTGAAGAAGAAAGGGTGGCAAGTTTAGTAATTTTTTTAGATATTTGCCCTAAAATTTAAAAGGTAGCCCATTAGCAAGATTGTTGAGAAGAATCCAATCGGAAAACCGATCCATGTTCCTTCCCAAAAAATCCGTGATAGATTCTCCTCTTCTTCGACTCTTCCTTCAGATGATGGAATATCCTCCTGACATTTAATATTAATCGGTATACCACATAATCCACTATTGTTTTGAAAACCCAACTCATCCATAGTGTCCATTTGTCGACCACGAGGAATTTTACCCGTCAACATGTTGTTGCTCACATCTAGAACTGTGAGGTTGCCAAGTTGACCTAGTGATTGAGGAATCGAGCCCGAGAGTTCATTATGTGAAACATCCAAGCTCTCTATGCCCACAAGATTGCCAAGTGACGATGGAATGTTCCCAGAAATCTTGTTGTGTGATATGTTGAGCTATTTTAGAGCTTTGAGATTGCCTAATGATGATGGTATTTCACCAGAAATATTGTTGCCCGACAAGTCCAACAAAACATAGAAATGAAGGTTGTGTAGGCGTTGAGAAGATTTCTTCCAATTCACTATTAAGTCTTGAAGCCTGTCTTCATACACATCCCCTGTGGTACTATAAATTGTCTTCGGTGATGCTGACATATTCATTATTTGGAGGTTTTCCATCTGTCGTGGAATGCTTCCAGTTAGGTTGTTCCTGGAGAGATCAAGAATTCGAAGATAACTGCAAATTGAAATATTGGTCGGGATATATCCATTAAGGGAAGTGTTTCTTAGGATAAGGATTTCAAGAGTAGGGAATTGAGGGAGAATATCTTGTAAATTTCCGTAATAATGCTATTATGAAGATCAAGAACTCTAAGGTTGACTAAATTAGTCAAACCAAAAGGCGATCGCTGTAAAACTTATTCCGCCTAAATAAAGAATTTCGGTTCCTTGGGAAAATTAGTCGATCTTACCAGAGAAATCATTGTCGGACAAATCCAGTAATCGCTCCCAAAAATGTAAACTGTCACCGAGAATATATTTCGACAAGTCGAGTAACAAGAACCTGTTAAATTGGAGATGGATTTTGGGAGTAGTCCTGAAAAATGATTTTCCGAAACCGCAAGATAACGGATACTTGTGGCGTTACCTGAAGAAAATTAACATTATTATCCAATAACAGTGATTCAAGATTTCGAAGCTTACCAATTTCAGGGCTTAAAACTCCCTCGAGATTATTGTATCTAAGATCAAGATCTCGAAGAGATTCGAGTTTGAAAAGTTGAGCGGGAATCGGACCCTGGAAACGATTATAAGGTAACTTCAATGTAGTCAATTTTCAAAAGAACCCGCCGGGTCCTAGTTTTCCTCAAGTAAATTGGAGTTCTTGAGTTTATGATATATAAATACAATAAAACATAAAGACATCAAGAGTAAATGAAGACTTAAGATCATAACAAATAAATTAATTAACGAAAGTATGCATAACGCACTCTTGCGAATATCAAATCCCTCGAGCAAAACAAAACAACCTCGAGCAAAGGAAACCAAAGAAGTACTTATTGGTGTAAGAATAATGTCTTACAACCACGCTCTTGTACACACGAATTAACCAAACGAATCAAGCGATTGCTAGATCTAACACAAGTCCTCGCTTAAGAAAAAACGAAACCAAACTCCCTTACTTGGGGTGTTTGGCGAATAATGGAATAGAGAGAGAGAGAGAGATCTAGGTTAATTCAATGCACAAGTGTATGAAACCCTAGAACCTACCCTCCTTATATACTAGTAGGTAAACTTAGGGAACAAGTTAGGATTTAGGCCTTGAGAGACCCCTATGGCCGGCCACTATGAAAGCCCAAAGCCCAACCCATAACTTTTCCAAGTTTTCCATTTCTAGTCCTTCTTTTCCATTTAACTGTCGTTAGTCATTTTTCCGTTAAATACTTAATGATCGTTAACCGACTTAATGTGTAATAATTAATCGTAAACATAAACATTAATTATTAACTTTAATTCTCATTCGCTAATATGTGCAATCCGTGGTCACGAAGTTCGAATCCGACATTCAAATGTTTGTAAATATATACATTTCCAACAGCCCCACTGGATATGTTTACAAAACATGAAATGACATTGGTTAGCGCCTAGCAACACGCCAATGCCCCCAGACAACTCGTGTATGGTTTTCTGAGAAAACCAAGTTTGATGATTCATCATCATATTCATCCTTTGTTTCTAATGCAATGTTAATAAGAATATGGATCTCACTCATTTCTTAATTAACTATTCTGCTTTCTCGCTTTATATGATTGAGTAAGATTACCAATTATTCCAATGTAAGACCTTGGGTATGGCCATACAAACATCTTAACAATCCTACGAGGGCCCAAGAGTATTAAACTTCAAAATGAATTTGAAGGAAACAACCCATTTTGACTACAAGGTGATTCATAAATTTCGCAACACTTCGAAAACAACCCTTATAACTACCAGCCACGTAGCGTTAGATTGCTTCACAAAATGCACTACATCCATGACATATCTCTTGTATCTCAAGTCGAGGATAAATATCCATGATATACTTAATGACAAAGATCCATAAAGTATTATCATGCGGGTGGGATAAGTCCTATATTCAATTCATTGAATATCATCTCGAATTAGTCATGCTACGCATCAATATACTTTCAAGTATATTCTAACTAATACTCAGATTTGTCTTAATTCAATATCATTCCCATGTTATTGATTGACAACGGACTATTTAGAATAACTTAAGTTATTCATGGATTAAACATGCAAATATAGGACAACATCATAATAAATGAATAATGAACATAACAAAAATACTTTATTTCATTTCAATAATAATGTTTACAATATCCTTTTATCTAAAATACTTAGTCACATATGGGCATGAAACTACTAGCTAAACGAAGTCCAAACTTATCGCACAAATGATTAAGTTTTTCACCGTGCAAGGCCTTCGTTAATCGGATCCGCTAGGTTATCATCTCGTGTGAACTTTGAGCAACTCAATTTCACCTATCTCGACTTGCTCTCGAACATAGTGATATTGTCTAGGATAGTGTCCGTGCCCTTCATGACCTGTGTTCATGGGCAAAAGTAATTGCAACCGAATTGTCACAATATACTTTAATAGGATTTTCAATCGACGGCATAACACCAAGCCCCAAACAAACTTCCTTATCCAAACAGCCCCATGGCACCTCGCACCGCTATGTACTCACTTTCAGAGCGTACATCGCAAGTGTTGTCTGCTTTACTCTTCCAATCCACAAGACTCCATTGATGACAAAATGTAACCCGCTTGAGACTTCGTATCATCTTTGTCACACTTCCGTGATGCATCGCAAGAACTCGTAATGCATGCTCGCTCGATTTCTCCATACACTATGAACATATCTCTTGTAGCCCTAAGGTACTTGAGAATATGCTTAACAAAGAGCCCGTTGAATTTCACCCGGATTCGTTGATACCGACCGGTCAAGTTTTGAGCAAACGCCACATCAGCCTTGTGCATCGCATCGCTGCATGATAGATCCCACACCAAGCATAAGGAACTTTCTTCATACGCGCCACCTCAGTGTCAAGCACACCTTGGTCGCCAAACCATGATTCACTTGCATTGGCAAAATCCTTTTGAATTTTGCATATTGAATCTCTTCAATATTTTGTCAATGTAAGCACTTTGGCTTAAACCAATTAGCCGCCTTGATCTATCCCGTAGATCTTGATTCCAGTATATATGTCGCTTCCCTAAGTCTTTCATCGAAAACATTTACCAAGATAGGCTTTCACCTCGCTTAGACTTGGTATATGATTTCATGATTAATATGTCATCGACATACGTAATAAGGAAAGTAACACGACTCCCACTAGCTTTGTGATATACACATCGCTCATCAAGATTCCGAGTAAATCCAAAACCTTTGATTTCTCCATCGAATCTTTTATTCCATTGCCTTGATGCTTGCTTCATCCATAAATGGACCTCTTAAGCTTGCATACACGGTTAGGAAATAATGGATTCACAAACCCTTCCTACTATGCCATATAGATGTCTTCATCTAGACGGCCATTCGTAAAAGCGGTTTTGACATCCATTTGCCAAATCTCATAGTCATAGTGTGCAATATAGCTATGAGAATCCTAATAGCTCTTATGTCCGCTACAGAGAGAATGTCTCCTCGTAGTCAACGCCATAGGTTTGAGTAAAACCTTTAGCCACCGACGAGCCTTGTAGGTGTGTACATTGCCATCCATGTCGGCTTTTCTTTTGAAGATCCACTTACTCCCAACGACTTTAGCCTTGGGAGGAAGGTCAACTTCAATCCGTACATCATTATCTTCATGGATTGCATTTCATTCATAGCAATCGCCATTTATCCTTTTCAGATCACCATGGCACCTTTATAGTTGGCGTGTTCATTAAGATCCCCAACCATATTTTCCTCCACCTCACGCTTAAACATAGACGGTCAGTGCACGATAGTCCTTTCGCACTCACGAATGGGAACAACTTCGTGAGGAGCACCTAATCTTCGTGTTCTTCTTGAAGTTGGCTAGTATTTTCGTAAGGTGTTGTATCTTCTTGATCATATTCCGATCAAATACTCTCCACCGAGTTCTTGAGATATGAGATTCCTTTCAAGGAAATATCCATACCTAGCCACAAAGACTTTGTTCTCACTGGTAGTAAAAGTAGTAACCCATAGTTTCCTTAGGGTATCCTACAAAGATACACTTAATGATCCGCTTGAGCTTATCGTGTGTCACGCTTAACAAACGCTCACATCCCTGCACCTTTAAGTAAGAAAAGTTGAGTTTTTCCACCATATTTCATATGGAGTTTTAACAACCTTCTTCGTTAGAACCATATTCAAAATGCGAATAGCATTTTCAAGGGCATAATCCCAAAAGTAAAAGGTAGAGTCGAAGTTCAAACATTGATCGTATCATGTCAAGTAAGGTACGATTTCTCCTTCGTGATACACCATTGTGCCGTGGAGTATAAGGAGATGTGAGTCACTGGATAATTCCACACTCACCTAAGTAATCTTTGAACTCTTGACTTATATACTCACCACCTCTATCGGATCGAAGAGCTTTAATCTTCTTTCCAAGTTGTAATTTACTTCACTTTTGAAAACCTTAAATGTTTCAAAGACTTCATGTTTATGTTTAAGTAAATAAACATAACCATAACGATCAAATCATCCATAAAGGTTAAGAAGTAGACAAGACCACGCTTTAACACATGTCTAAGTGGACCACACACATCAATGTGTATCAATCCAAGTAGATCGAAGCCCTTTCCACTTGTGGTGAAAAGGTTTCTTGTCATCTTCCCAAAGAATGCAAGACTCGTGATTTGTCAAATGATTCATCATTGACCGCTTGTAAAGCCCATCGTGTTGCGCTTTTTCCATGCTTTCTTGCCAATACGGGCAAGGCGACAATGCCAAAGATAAGAAGAGTCACAGCTCGACTTGCTCTTCTTATTGCTAATGCTATACAACGAATTATTTTCATTGGATATACAACCATCCATATCAATTTCAAACACACCAAGCATAGGAATTGCATTAAAGTAAAAACATTATTTAAAGAAACCGAAATTCCATAACCGGTAAAAGTGTGCACAAAACCAATATCTTTTAACAAAGAAACCGAAATGACACCCTAACAATGGAGGGTGCATAATGACAATTATTTAGTTCTAAAATTAAGCCCAAGGCAACACTAAATCAAAAGTCCCTATGGTTTCGATAAATGCACGCTTTCTATTTCCAACGACAAGTATCTTTCTCCACAGTCGCCTTCTTCGCCTCTAAGTCCCTCGATGTATTACGATGTGAGTACCACATCCCGTATCATATATCCAGAATTTAACTTATGAGGAAAAGAAAATAATTCAAACATAAAATACCGATGAGCTAGGCACCATCTTATTTTTATTCAAGGCACTCATTCGATAAACCGACAGCCTCCGCCCAAAGGACCCGTGAGTTGCAAGTGGTGGCAAGACAAATCCTTCTTAGGATTCTCCTTTTCTTTCCGTGGTTCTTCTTAGAGTCGGTGGGATGACAACTTGCTTCCCTTTCCTTTTCCTTTCCTTTCTTATCTCGCTCATGGCTTAGGCTTATTTACCCTACCACCAGATTGCGAGTACAAGCAGTGTAGGAGCCTTCTTTGGCGCCTCTTCTCGTAGTCTACAAGCATTGCATGTAACTCATTCACCGCCTTCCCCGCAATGCATGTTATAATTTCGGACAAAGTCACCAAACCGATCTCGATTATGGAGCGATTGATGAGTCCGACATACATCATTCGAGTAACCACAACCGAAGCTTCTCCAATTGGTCCAAGTGATGTTTCATCTCTAGGACGTGGTCGGAGACAGATTTGCCAACCTCCCGCTTGTACCGTGAACCTTTTCAATAAGTTCATACAGCTCACCGCCGGTGGCTTCTCAAACATACGCTTGAGTTCATCTAGCATGCTCATAGGCGGATAGTGCTCAAATTGTTTTGCAATTGATCGACATCCCCGAAAGCATAAGACACGCCACATCATTGTGCTTCTCATATTCAACACGATATGCCTCTTGTACAAGAGCAGCTGTGTTCGGGAGCTTCTTGCAGAGGTGTAGTCAAAATTTCAACCCTTTGGCAACACGAAGGATGATCCTAAGTGAACGATGCCAATCATTGAAATTAGGGCCACCACTTGTCCTTCCAATCATATCTTTAAAAGCTGCACTCAAGAAGCTCATAGTGTTATCGATTGAGCCATCTACGTAAAAAGTTCAAAACCATAATTAGTATTTTGATAATTTTCCTTTTCAATAAACAATTAAATACCCAAGGTTCATATTCATATAACCAATTAATATTTATTGAAAACTAGGATCCAAATTGTCATAATCTCATCACATCGCTGATCTCGTTAGTGATGAACCTTATACGTAATGGTAGAGCATTTGCTCAATTGCCAATTTCAATTGCAATTCCTAGATTTATGGGATTTACATATAGCCAATATCAATCGGCATGTAAACATGTTTTATCCCATCTTATGCCTCGAGTTGCCGCTCACCGCTTAACTCAATTAAGTTGTCCAACTTAAGAAACCGCAAAATCGTCCATGCCCGCTCACGACACGTGACATTTTACCCTTCGATTAAGATCTAAGTCACGCTCACGCAAATAGAAAGTAATCTTAGGTGTTTCCGCTTCGTTGGATGGCATATAACTTAAATTAAAGGGTAATAGTTTTGATGTTGAATCAAATATGTACAAAGATGTCATGCATTCATCTTTGTAGCATAGTTTTATTAAAACATTTATATCTTGTTTTAATGTATGCTTTTCATCATCAAACTTTAATTGAGGTATTGGGTTCACCAATCAAAGAATTAGTGTTAATTATCATCCATTATACCGCACTTTTGCATAAGTGTAAACACTTAGTGTTTCGGATAATTACCACCTAAGTGGCGCATGGAATCAATACTAATTCGCCTTAAGATGATCTTGCACATTTAATGACTTACTAAGTAGCTCCACCGAACTTACAGGGGAGGACTGTGCACGCTAAAGCACAACCTTAGACATCTATTCAGCGCGATCGCATGCACTTCTTTAAACCCCTTTATTAGTTCATTCTCATGGTGAGCTGCTCACTATTTGTACCAAAGTCATCAATCAATTAAACGATTATGATTACTATTCTTAAAAATACATGTTTCACCATTGTTTAGATCAGTTTATTTTTCTTGTAAAATACCCTTGTTACAAAACACAAACAAGCAAGTATTTAAAAAATAAACAATAAACAATAAATGCATAACAAATAAAGTCATGCATATCAATTAGCCACATGCATACGGTTTAGATAAATCCTATTAATTAACCAATTAATATATATTGAGGTCTTCCCAATTTTAGATCTATCAAAATTAGTGTATATCACTTAACCACTAAAGACATACAATAAAAGCATATCCATGATAAAACATGCATGTAATTATCATGGACATAAAATTACACTTAACAATTAATGCAATTAAATCAAAGTTACGATATACACATAAAGTCGTATGCATCTTAGGGTTTCTAATCCAATTAAAACAATAGTTTACAAAACCTAATTAGGCACAAAATAAAAACGCCCCTTCCCCTCAAAATTAGGGTTTAGGTTACAAACCCTAGATCTAAGCATACAAATAATAACACATTCATGTTTATTTTAATTATGTGTTTCAAGAATTAATTACTTGTTATACAAGGCTCGTGATGCCACCGTTGAGTTTATGATATATAAAATACAATAAAACATAAAGACATCAAGAGTACACAATGGAAGACTTAAGATCATAACAAATAAATTAATTAACCGAAAGTATGCATAACGCACTCTTGCGAATATCAAATCCTCGAGCAAAACAAAACAACCCCGAGTAAAGCAAACCAAAGAAGTACTTATTGGTGTAAGAATAATGTCTTACAACCACGCTCTTGTACACACGAATTAACCAAACGAATCAAGCGATTGCTAGATCTAACACAAGTCCTCGCTTAAGAAAACGAAACCAAACTCCCTTACTTGGGGTGTTTGGCGAATAATGGACTCAGAGAGAGAGAGAGAGATCTAGGGTTAATTCAATGCACAAGTGTATGAACCCTGTAACCTACCCTCCTTATATACTAGTAGGTAAACTTAGGGAACAAGTTAGGATTTAGGCCTTGAGAGACCCCTATGGCCGCCACTATGAAAGCCCAAAGCCCAACCCATAACTTTTCCAAGTTTTCCATTTCTAGTCCTTCTTTTCCATTTAACTGTCGTTAGTCATTTTTCCGTTAAATACTTAACGATCGTTAACCGGACTTAATGTGTAATAATTAATCGTAAACATAAACATTAATTATTAACTTTAATTCTCATTCGCTAATGTGTGCAATCCCGTGGTTACGAGTTCGAATCCGGACATTCACATGTTTGTAAATATATACATTTCCAACAAGTTCATGTCAAGATGAAGCAGTTTGGTGAGATTACCAAACCCATGTCCTGGGATCTTGCCTTCAAACCAATTCACCGATATATCAAGTATAAAATAAACTGGGCTATGTAAAGCACAGGGTGTGTAAACAGAGAAACTCGTATAAAATAAACATGTAACAGATCAAATGCTAGGCTAAGAGTACACTTAACAAAGAAGTAATCACTGTAAGAATTATCACTTAACAAAAAAGTAAAAGTTATTACAGCTTAAGGTACAATTGACTAGTTGTTTAGTGATATGCTACGGTGAATTTCATTAAATTTAGATTTAATGTAAGAGAAAGTAAAATAAAGTTATATCACTCTTTATTTTGACTAGTTTTTAGGATTTTTATCAACTTTTTCTTTTATTACATAAGAAAAAAGAAAACATATTCCAGCTATGTTTATTTCACTAACTACCAATATAGAGAGGAGAAACATAATACTTGCACCAAAATTTACAATCATAAAGTCTGAGCCTAATACCAGTAATAGACTGGGTTGAAGCTAATAAATGTGGTTACTTTCGCGAACAAAACTAATCAAACCATACACATTTTCATTCATAAATGATTTTGCACAGTTTCATAGATTATTGTTTATAGGAAATGTGTATCCATGATTTTGCACACACACAGTGATTCGAGTTCCGTGGTTTTGGGCACTGGTTTGGATACTCCGATTGATGATGCCATTGATTCGAGTTCCATGGTTTTGGGCAGTGTTGTAAAAAGTGGCCTAGGCGGCTCCCCACTGCCCTGATTTGCAGCAAATCGGCCAAATTAGGCTTTTTGGTCAAAAGGCGGTCAACAAACCGCCAAGGCGAGTCAAATCGGCCTAGGCGGTGGGTCGGTCAAACTTCATATCTAGGGTTTTTTTTTTTCTATATCCAAGCCTCTTTTCAGGCAACTTCAATTTAGCACCGGTTGAAACACATTTTTGAGGTTTCGATTTTCTTGATTTTCTTTTAGTTTGAGAGAAGAGAACAAAGATTTTGGAAAAGATTTTGTTCTCACAAATCCTAAAATCAACACCTAAAAACGCTTAATGAACATCTCATTGTCATTCTTTATAAACACCAATACCCCATTTTCATAAAATTAATACCCACAAACACCAACACATCATCTTTCATTTTCGTTAAAACCCATAACCACCAATACCCCATTAACATCTTACCAATTGAGCCAACAAAGTAAACCATAGAGAATGACGAGATATCCAAATAACTTTTGTTATATAAGTTTTATGGTAGAATTAACGATTTTAAATATTCTTCACCACACAAACTTTAGTATCATCCTAAACCACACAATATGTTGCTTTCCCATTGAAAAATCAATAACCATTACTGACTTTTTCTAAACAAAACAAACTTTATAATGAATTTGCCATAAAACAAATTCACAAATTAATTCAATATATAAAATTGATTCATTCACAAATTAAGTTATGATGTAAGCGTGTCAACTTTAGGCTATGTTTGACTATATTTGTTAAAAAGACTTGTGACTTTGTGGAGTTCCTTTGAGTATTCGTATACCAAAATGAAAATAAATGAAAGGTTAGTCTTTTTGGATGTTAGCCACATAACAAAAAGGAGTTTATCATACATTAGAGCATTGCGGTATGCGTGACATTTAACACGTCATTCGTCTCATTTTGCCATTGGTGGTAGCCAAATAAATTAGGCATTACTTCATGTTAATCATTGGTGAGCCAAACACATATGAGCTAGTGAAATGGCTCAAGCCATTCGCTTATTTTGTGTGTTTTTTTTTTTGTGCATTGTGAGTGAGTATTTTTAGTGAGGTATTTTGTGAGACCAAATAACATGTTAGTGGTGTGTTATAAGGATGGTGTTTTAGATAAAGGCAAACTCATATAACATGTATAATCTCATATAAATACTAAACCCCACATTTGTTTTGACATGACTTGAACCACAACTTATTGGTAACCGACATAATCGCATCACAAATGATGCTAGACCAAAATAATCGCATCACAAATGTTGTTAGACCAAACACTTACTCGTCGGCCACACTTGCTAATCTTGGCCAAAGCCATACATCAATAGTTATCTCATGAATCTCATTTTCTAGTTAACAAAATAAGCCCAATATTATACATTTGTAAAGAAGTTTCAGACAGGCCCAAAGCTTTCAACAAAAGGGCCAGTGATTTACTTTTTGCTTTTGATCTTATTCAAACACGCACAAAGCCCAATCTCGTCTTTTGAAGAATCCCAAAGCTATCATCTGTTTCTTTTATCACATAAGAAAATAACCACAAATATGTGGCATCTCCAACTTTGTTTATTCAAGTAACTACAAATATAGAGGATAAACATAATATTTACTACAAATTTTACAAACATAAAATCAGATGCAAATGTTTTTTCTTCTCATCACAAATCATACAGATTTTATTTTGCACTCCGCAAATAATAATATTACAATAGAAACGAGCAAAACGCTAGAAACAAAGTACAAACAACAATAAAAATCTTAACTGATACAAGGATTGACAAAGAGTAAACTCAACAGGAGTTCTTACCAAATTTTGAAAAGTTGTATAAAATTTAAAAGGTAGCTCATTAACAAGATTGTTGAGAAGAATCCAATCGGAAAACCGATCCATGTTCCTTCCCAAAACATCCTTGATAGATCCTCCTCTTCCTCGACTCTTCCTTTCGATGACGGAATATCCTCCGGACATTCGATTTTAATCTGCATGCCGCATAATCCACTATTGTTTTGAAAACTCAACTCATCCATAGTGTCCATTTGCCCACCACGAGGAATTTTACCCGTCAACATGTTGTTGCTCACATCTAGAGTTCCGAGTTCGTGAAGCTGCACTAGTGATTGAGGGATCGAACCTGAGATTTCATTGTGCGAAACATCCAAGCTTTCTATGCTCTCTAGATTGCCCAACGACAATGGAATGTGCCCTGAAATCCTGTTGTGTGATATGTTGAGCTGTTTTAGAGCTTTGAGATTGCCCAATGATGCTGGTAATTCACCAGAAATGTTGTTGTCCGACAAGTCCAACAAAACAAAAAAACGGGAGTTGCCTAGGCGTCTAGAAGATTTTTTCCAATTCACAATCAAGTCTTCAACTCCATCCCTAGATTCATAATATGATGACATATTCAGAGTTCTAATCATTCTTGGAAGGTTCGCCGTCTGTTGTGGAATACCTCCAGTTAGGTTGTTCCCGGAGACATCAAGAATTCGAAGAGAAGTGCACATGGAAATATTGATCGGGATATATCCGCTGAGGGAAGTGTTTCTTAGGATAAGGATTTCAAGAATAGGGAATTGAGGGAGAATATCTTGTAAATTTCCTGTAATAATGCTATTACGAAGATCAAGAACTCTAAGGTTGACTAATTTAGTCAAATCAGAAGGCAGACTGCCAGAAAACTTATTGCCGCCTAAATAAAGAATTTCGGTTTCTTTAGGAAAATTCGTCGGGATCTTACCAGAGAAATAATTGTTAGACAAATCTAGGTAAAAAACATCTTCAGCTTTGAATATAGGTAAAGTGTCACCAGAAAATCTGTTACGGGACAAGTCGAGTAACGTTAACGTCAAATTGGAGATGGATTTTGGGATTAGTCCTGAAAATTGATTTTCCGAAACCGCAAGATAACCGATCCTTGTAGCGTTACCTATGCTTTCTGGCAACTCCCCTGAAAAATTGTTCCGGGACAAATCAAGACTATGTAACCAATTAGATATAAATAGGCGAGGTGGGATTTGTCCGCTGAGGTTGTTATCTGAAAGAATTAACGAACTGACGTTCATCTCCGCCAGCCAATGTGGGAATCTTCCCTCCAAT
This sequence comes from Chrysanthemum lavandulifolium, assembly GCA_022545495.1. Taxonomy (NCBI): domain Eukaryota; kingdom Viridiplantae; phylum Streptophyta; class Magnoliopsida; order Asterales; family Asteraceae; genus Chrysanthemum; species Chrysanthemum lavandulifolium. The sequence goes on from CM040242.1 coordinate 288,557,811, forward strand.
TTATTCCTGCTCAAATCAAGATAAAACAACTCTTTCTGTGATGAAATCCATTCAGGAATTTGGCCTGAAATTCCACAAGAAGGCATTGAGATCTTCCAAAGACTACATCTTGGAACAACCTTAGTTGTGTTATTCCAAATCAAGTTGCTTCCTTTTCCACCGATGTTTAATTCTTTTAGAGTTCTGATTTTGAATAACCAATTTGGGATCTCTCCTGCGAGCATGTTGTCGTCGAGCAGAAGGTTCTCTAACTTGCTCAAGTTTTGCATCGATGATGGTATCGGGCCTGTAAGCTTGTTACTCCACAGGTATAGAGAAGTCAAGTTGGTTAGTCTTCCTATGGAGGTTGGAATTTCCAATGATAAAGAATTAAAGGACAAATCCAGTGATTCTAATTTCGTGAGGTTTGCAATTGATGATGGGATTCCACCGGAGAAATGATTATTTTGTAATATAAAATACCTTAACTTTGTTAAATTTCCAATCTCTTCCGGGATGTTTCCCCGAAGAAAATTATTACCCAATGACAGTGATTCAAGATTTCGAAGCTTACCAACTTCAGGACTTAAACTTCCCTCGAGATTATTGCGACCAAGATCAAGTTCTCGAATCGATTCGAGTTCGGAAAGTTGAGCAGGAATCGGACCCTCGAACTGATTGTCAGTTAACCTCAATGTAGTCAATTTTCGAAAAGAACCCAGTTGAGGTCCTAGTTTTCCCTTGAGAAAATTTTGACTCATGTCCAAGTAACGTAAATTTGTTAACTGGAAAAGCTGGCTGGGGATGGAACCATTGAAGTTGTTATGATACATCTCAAGATGAAGCAGTTTGGTGAGATTACCAAACCCATCTCTTGGGATCTCGCCTTCCAAATTATTCCACGAGATATCAAGTAGTTCAAGTGACTGGATACGAAAAATCGGACTCAAGATTTCCGAAGATATCAAAACTGGAGAGAAATCGGGAGGAGAGGCTACCGCAGCTAGCAAAAGCTCGGTAACGCTTCCGGTTCTGGAGCAATTAACACGCCAGCCCCAAGAACAACAATCTAAAGCCGGATCCCATGAGTCTAGTTCTACATATTGAGTGGAATTGTAAATGGCGGTGAGGGTGGATTTGAAGTGTAGTAGTGCTTGCTTTTGATGAACGGGACAAGAGAATGATGGGATTATAATGGAAGTGAGTATTAATAACAAGATGGATAACATTGGTGTGCTTCCCATGGTGGATTTTGGTTGTTCTATATTTTTTATTCATGTGTACTAGTAATTGGTGGTTATTATATAGGAAAGGAAAACACGGCGCTGAATTTTCTTTTCTTTCAAATATATAAACCATTATTTTGAATTCGGCAAGCTTACAGAGTTCATGCATTAAAATTTCTATTGGTTCTCTATATGTTCTAAAGTTTATAGATATTACGATAATTAAGATTTTATACTGTATGATATCAATCCATATATCATAATAAAGTTTACCATAATATTTTTTGATTGTAACCCTACTTTTTATTTAATAATATATGACTCTTATTATATTAAAAAATGGTTTTTGTCATTAAATAACTATAAATTTTTTCAAATGTACCGATTTGGTTCGTGAATTCTGAAAAAAATTATGTAAATGTAACAAACTTTTATAAAAGTGTTCTAATCTGCACATTTTGATGACATTTCAATCCTGAAAATCTGACATGTGACACTATTTATAACGTGACATGTCATAAAAATGTGCAGATTGTAATACTTTATAAAAGTTCGTTATATTTACATATTTTTTTCAAAATTTACAAACCAAATTGATACATTTTAAAAAGTTCATTGTTATCTAATTATCTTTGTATTTAATTCTAACAATTATAAGTATCTTTCTTTCTCTTACATCGCAAGTACCCTACATTTTATTTTGATTTCTATATAAAACTCTTAACCATTTAAACACTCATAGGATCTGTTATAAAACTAAAAATAGCTATTTGTTTTCAAATTAAATTTATTTTGACTTTGATCAATACGTTATATTTGTTATACTTTTCGTGTTTCAATAATTTCTAGGTGGTCCAGGTTTACATCGACTTTTATACATGTGTTGTGGATGAATTGGAAAATTTTCGACAAAAGGACGTGTTTTGCTTGATTTTGTGGAAAATAGCTATTTGTTTTCAAATTAAATTTATTTTGACTTTGATCAGTACGTTATATTTGTTATACTTTTCGTGTTTCAATAATTTCTAGGTGGTCCAGGTTTACATCGACTTTTATACATGTGTTGTGGATGAATTGGAAAAATTTCGACAAAAGGACGTGTTTTGCTTGATTTTGTGGAAAATAAGGTCGTTTTAAGTATTCCTTTATCCAAATGAAAGTAAATGAAACGTTTTTGGATGTTAGCCGTAGAACAAAAAAGACTTATCATACATTATTTCTATACAATTTCCTTTCCTAAAATCTAAACAATAAACTAATTGGTCTGGATAACATGGAAACAATAAACAAGCCGTAGGAAAAGGGAAATTATCTACACCAAGTAGTTTGTACTTGAAAACAATACTATCTTTGTCTAAGTAACAAATATATCCACATGTGTTGTAGTCACATTGGACCATGAGTAGTAACATTATCGAAAATGCTCATGCATGGTCCAAATGTCAAGTAATGCTATTCGATACTCATTGCTCAAGTATGTGTTAGTGCAACAAATATGACCAAAACATGCATCAAACTAAGAGCATCTACAATACATCAAGTCTTTAAGACTTGATGGATTTAACGCATAATATACTTGATAACTAAAACTTAGAGGAAATACTTGAGGTTTACCAAGTTTTTCAAGAAAAGCTTTTTAAAAAGCTATTGATCAAATGCAAAAAACATTTTAAAATAACTTTTTGAAATAGTGAAAACTTTTGATAACTTTACCCATTGTGGATGCTCTAAGATAGCGCCTGCTTTGTTTACAAAAGCCTACATAACAACACGCATGATGGTTTAGAGGATCATGTGTATGGTGCACATATGAGTGAAATCTTCGGCTAAAACCAAGCAAGTCAATGGGCATATATTTGAAGAACTACGGTATAAAACTACTTCTTTCTTATGCACCATTTAATATTTAAACTCATTGGGTAAGGTTGAAATTATTGTAATATCGAGTTTACAGCTTCGATCTAATATTTTATTTGGGCAGTTCCGTGGATATAATCATGACGGCTAGAAAATAAATACACGTATAATATCATTTCATTTGAACTATGAGGTAGACATTTGTGTTGTAGAAATAGGAGTTCACACATTGAACATTATTACATTAAATAGACGTTTGAGCCGCAACTGTTACAAGCGATCAGTAGATTCAGTGTGGAGCCAGTGTTAAAGGAGAACACTATAATCAACAATAATTTGCATCCATTTGGTCTTGGCTGTCCTTTCTCACGATGAAATCCTTATGATGATCCATTTGGTAATCACGGGGTGATACCCAGGAACTATAAGTGAATGTTATGATGATGGTCTATTCCCGTATCTTGGACGCCCTGGAGGTCGCAGACTAATTTGCTTGCCATGTGGTGGTGATCCTCCACGACAGTGGGGTTCAACTGAAAAAAAATACTAAACTCCTGTTTGGGGGTGGGTTTGCTATGTATGGATAGTTCTTTATGGTGTTCCTGCAGTTTTTGCTGATTTTATTTGAAAATGTAATGTTACGTTCAATAAACTAGTAACTAAATTAGTGATGTTTCAAAAATGAAACATAAAATATTTCTCAATTTTTATTTTGGTTGCTGATGGTGTTCCATACTTCCATATACCGTATATCTGATGCGCATTTCAGATTTCAACTCAGGAGCTAATACAAGATAAACTATAACATGCAACTTTTATATATCTTAGATACAAGGATCGATTTCAAATTAATATAGCTTAAGAGTACACTTAACAAAGAAGTCATTGTAAGAATGATCACTTAACAAAGAAGGAACATTTATTATAGCTTAAGGATACATAATGTTGTCGTTGAAAGTCACAAAAAATATCTATAAAAACGGTAGGATAGATACAAACCTTAATACAATAGTATTTTGGTAAGTCTAGATCTCTCGAGTATTGTATCAAAGGAGTGGTGAATTAAGGGTCTTCGGTCGAGTGTCGTTTGATGGAAGGGTTTTTTTTTTTTTTTTTTTTTTTTTGGTTTTAAAACTAAAATAACTAAAGAAAAGCTAAAACTACTAATAAAGAAATATTTTCTTAGACGTAATTATCTCTAGTTGTGAGTTTGTGAATTGCCGCAATACTGTTTTGAGAGGTGCTCAATCCCAGTATAACGGATAATTTTAAAAATGACAATCGTAGTCGTTTGATATAATAAAGATTTGACAAAAGTTGATTATCCACGGGGTGCGCGTTTCAAATCAACCTAAGTAAAATGTTTAAAATTGATCGGTTAATATTTATACTTAGAATCTTGACTTGTAAAATATTTTTATCTTAAATCAAAGCGAGTCAGTATACGGATGTCCAACTCGAATTCGTCTGACAAAAAGATAAAAACAATCTAAGGCGAGTCAAAACGCTAGTGAAAAATACCACCAATTTACCAAACTACCACTTCATCATCACGCTATCGAGTCAACTAACTATAAACAAGTAAATAAAAAGTACTCTAACATCCTAATAAAGCTAAATAACAAATAGATTAAGCTAAACGTGACAATTAGCAAAAAAATAAAGAGTGAATTGAAAAAGGTTTAGAAAGCACCGGATTCGGATCAAAATGCGACAATGACAATAATCTCCTTATACGGAAAACCCCATCCAGGCTCTTTATTAACCCAAAATTACTACTTAAACCCTGAATCTTTATCAAATAAGCTTAAGCAAGAAACTTTAGTGAATTTAGGTGGATGTATCAGCGAAAGTTTGCAACTTTTGTAAGTAACAAGCTTAAAATGACAAAACTTGTTTTTTGAAATGTAAAACTAAACTAAAAATGAAAAAAGTTTGAAACTTTAACAAATAGACATGTTTAAAGTGAGTTTTAAAACTACAAGATGAAAACATCATAAATTTAAGTGACTAAAAATGATGATTTTTATAAAAAAGTTAAAACTTTATAAGATATAAACCATAAAAATGTAAGATAATATTATTGAATAATCTTTATTGATTGATTGATTCTACTGCAATTACATCGACATATAAATATTACACAATGAAGTCTTCTAGACTCGGGCCTGGGCTTGAGCCCGATGATATAATCTGACTAACATTCTCTCATTCGAAAGGCGAAATCGCGAAAGCTCGGACTGGAGATGAAAAACTAATAAACGATAAATTAAAGCAAATAAATAATTGTTGATGAAGACATTCGACAGCAAGCGGAAGCACATCTAAAACGGGATAACCCAAAGTATCCTGACCAAACGGGATAACCCAAAGTATCCCCTACAACTAAAACAAAGATGAGACAACGAAAGTTGGTTCTAAAACTTCAACCCCAAAGAACCTTCCAAACAACGGGCGTGTTTTTCCCTAGAAAAACATTAAGATCGACTTTTTTTTTTTTTTTTTTTTTTTTTACGGATAACCAAAATATCCGAAGGATAAACCAAAGTATCCCAAACAGTCGTCTCGGAAATAAGCACCCTAGATTCGACACCACATAAGTCGTCTCGAGAATAAGAACCCTAGATTTGACACCAACAAAAGTCGTCTTTAGGGTTAGAGAATTAAGGATCTTCCCTCTGAAACCATGTAAGATAATATTATTAAATAATCTTTATTGATTGATTGATTCTACTGCAATTACATCGACATATAAATATTACACAATGGAGTTTTCTAGACTCGGGTCTTTGCTTGAGCCCGATGACATAATACAGACTAACAAAAAATACTAAAGACATAAACTTTATATAAAATAAGCTAAAATTAAGTAATAACAAAAGTAATTAAATTAATTATACATGGGATCCTCCATGGTTAAACACTTAAACAATATAGTCATCGGGGTTGATAGTGTTTTCTCCATTAACTTTGTCGACTCATGTTTCCATGTGGTTCTTCAATCATCGAAATGGGTGTTATGGAGGTTTAGGATCAAATTGTTTCAAGCTAGCTAGAACCTCCAAAAAAGGATACTTTTTTAGAAGAAATCGTCGTGGTATCGCTTTTGCGGATCTATAATCGTAAAAAAATGTCGATTCTCAATAGGATTTATGGTTTAGTGGCTCATTTTTGCTCTTGTACCGAAATATTTGTAATCTTATCTAGCTTCTTGCTAGTTTTTAATAAAAGAATTGCTGTTAAAAAAAACGCAAATTTGATAAAAGCTTAACCTTAAACAAACACTTCACACACTAAAGTGTGTTAATTGAAAAAATAAATTACTACATTTTTTTTTTATAAAATGCATACTCTATCACATGTATATTCATTTCTCATTTTCATTCAGGCACCTCAATGTATTTTTTACCTGACAAACCGTCACCTCTATTCACATATTTATAATCAATTTCATTTGCACCCGTTATTTTAATATTTGCCTGACCAAAATGATGAGGGGGTCCTACGGGCTTATGGTTGTGAAGGGGGTCTCGGCTAGGCAAAAATGTAGTAATATAGGGTAGTCTTTGTCACTTTTTGTGCGATGTTGTAGCAACATCGCCGCTCTCACGATCGCACTTCATTTCCTGGGGCCGATTTAAAAGATCTTTTCAGCCAGAAAATAACGAAATCATGTACTTGCAATGGTGATATCGACTGGTGTTATATTGTTTTGTTTATAGATAGATTGGAATACACAATAGTATTGGATGGTGATGCATGTATGATTTTTGTGGATTAAAAATAAGATTCAGTGAGATAGAACTAAAGAAAGAAAGAGGGCATTAGTTGCTGATGCGTAAGGATTTGGAAACGGGACGTAGTCTTTAGAATGGCATCACTAATTTATTTATTTTTTATTTATTTATTTATTTATTTTTCACCGATAACTAACTATCTCACAATATACAATTATAAAATATCTCACATATCTCAACTCGAACTTAGAGAGTGTTAACTTTTCATTTAATGAGTGAGGCCAATCCCTTATTGCATCTTAACGGGGAGGTCTACAAAATCCTTTCTCTATCAATTAAGTGGTGTTGGCGGAACATTTTCTGACCGATGAAGCAGTTCGTGAGACGACAACAGCCAACTTGAAATGAAATAATGCAACGTTGGGCTAGTGATAAATCTTCACTATTTCTGGATCATTTTGACAAGTGGCACACCATGATTGGTTCAAAGAATTAAATACAAAAGGATCTTGAGTCAGCCAGTAGCTGAGCCGTTTGGCTACCATTGACTGGCTCACTGGAGCCGTTGACCTGCTGTTGATAACTTTTTTCATTCAACTTTTGGATCAGCTACATGGATTGTGAAAATGAACTACGAACTAAGCTTGCTTTAACTACATTTTAGGTCTTATTCAACTTTGGGCATCTAACCAATCTTCATAACCTCAAACTTTATCTTCTAATCTTCAAATTAATCTTTCACAACTATTTCATATTGATCACTTTTGAACCTCATTTGCTACACTATTTCTCGAATAACCTTAACAATAAAATAACAAATAAACGTAATATTTGTGATTAAAACATTAAAATTGTCATTTTATTTAGCTCAAATAGAGGCATTTTTAGTATCAAAACATGAATAATTTTGACTTCTTCAATACAATTAACTAGTTGTGTTTAGTGATATGATATTTCAGTAAAGCTAGATATAATATAAGAGGGGAAAAAAACATTTACATCACTCTTTTTCCTTTAGTACATTAGGAATAAATAAATAAATTTTTGGCATCTCCATCTAAATTTTACAGACAATATGAAGTCCAATGTAAATGTTTTCTTATGTTTCATAGTAGAAATCACATGTAACTGAATAGGTAGAAGCTAACAGCAGTAACAGGTGTAGTTACTTTTTCACCATTAATCATACGAATTTTATTTTGAACGCCACAAATGATAATATTACAATGTCAGCTAAGGAGCTAGAAACGAAGTACAACTCCGGACCTAGTAATGCTTCTAAAAATTGAAATTACAAGCAAAAATCAAATATCTTAACCGATACAAGGACTGACTGAAGAGCAAACTCAGCAGGAGTACTCACCAAAATTTGAAAAGTTGTATAAAATTCAATCGGAAGCTCATTATCATGATTGTTGAGAAGAACCCAATCGGAAGACCGATCCATGTTCCATCCCAAGAAATCCATGATAGATCCTCGCCTTCTTCATCTATTCCTTCCGATGATGGAGTATCCTCTAGACATGTGATATTAATCTGCATACCGCATAACCCACTATTGTTTTGAAAACCCAACTCATTCATAGTGTCCATTTGTCCACCACGAGGAATTTTACCTGTCAGCCTGTTGTTGCTCAAATCTAGAGTTCCGAGTTCGTGAAGCTGCACTAGTGATTGAGGAATCGAACCTGAGATTTCATTGTGTGACAAATCCAAGCTTTCTACGGAGTGAAGATTGCCAAGAGACATTGGAATATGCCCAGAAATCATGTTGTTTGAAATGTTGAGCACTTTTAAGGCGTTGAGATTTCCTAATACTGGTGGAATTTCACCGGAAATTCTGTTGTTTGATAAGTCCAACAGAGAGTAGATACCGAGGTCACCTCTCGGTAAGCCTTGATAAGAATTCTTCCAATTGACAAGCAAGTCTTGAAGCAAATCGAAATCATAAAACATGGAAGTCTCAGTGGGATGGGAAATTTTACTTGCAATTTCCGGAGTTTTAATCATTCTTTGCAGGTTTGCTATCTCATATGGAATACTTCCGGTTAGGTTGTTCCCAGAGAGATCAAGAATTCGGAGAGCACTAAAGTTTGAGATAGTGCTGGGGATAAATCCATTGATGGAATTGTTTCTGAAGATAAGAATTTCAAGAGATGGAATTTGAGGTAGAATCTCCTGCAGATTTCCAATAATATTGCTGTTTTGAAGATCAAGAAGCCGGAGATTGACCAATTTAGTCAAATCCCAAGGCAGAATGCCAGAAAACTTATTCCCTCCTAAATAAAGAGCTCGGGTTCCTTCCGGAAAGTTTGTCGGGATCTTACCAGAGAAATCATTGTCGGACAAATCTAGTTCAAACAAAGAACTTTTACCCATAACAGGTAAACTGTCACCGAAGAATTTGTTTTTGGACAAGTCCAGAAATGCTAGATTGTCAAGTTTGGAGATGGATATCGGAATTCGTCCTGAAAGATTATTTTCTGACAAAAAAAGCAAACTAAGCGTTTTGGCGTTGCCTATATTTTTGGGCAGCTCCCCAGAAAAAATGTTCCGTGACAAATCTAGAACTAGTAAAAGGAAAGATTCAAATAGGCGAGGTGGGATTGACCCGCTGAGGTTGTTATTTGAGAGAAACAGTACTTCAATGGAGTTTCTATTGGCAAGCCAATCTGGGAATCTTCGCTCCAATTTATTCCCGCTCAAATCAAGATAAATCAACTCTTTCTGTGATGAAATCCATTCAGGAATATGGCCTGAAATTCCACAAGAAGGCATTGATATCTCTTCAAGACTACATCTTGCATCAATCTTAGCTGTGTTATTCCAAATCAAGCTGTTTCCCATTCCACCGATGTATAAAACCCCTAAAGTTCTGATTTTGAATAACCAAGTTGGGATCTCCCCGGAGAGCATGTTGTCATGGAGTCGAAGGATTTCCAACTTGTTCAGGTCTTGCATCGCTGATGGTATTTGGCCAATAAACTGGTTACTGCTCAGGTCAAGAGCAGTCAAGTTGGTTAATCTTCCTATGAATTTTGGAATTTCTGATGAGAATGAATTCTCAGACAGATCCAGTGATTCTAATTTCGTGAGGTTTACAAAGAGAGATGGGATTCTGCCTGAGAAACGATTCTTTTGTAACGAGAATGCCCTTAACTGGGTTAAATTCCCAAACTCTTCTGGGATATTTCCCACAAGAAAATCCCCATTATTCAACTTCAGTGATTCAAGATTTATAAGCTTTCCAAATCCAGGACTTAAAGCTCCACCGAACTTATTGTCGCTAAGATCAAGATCTCAAGAGATTTGAGTTGGAAAAGTTTATCAGAATAGGACCCTGAGAGTATTGTTACTTAGATCAAGAACTTCAAGCGATTGGAGTTCAAAAAGCTCATGAGGAATCTGACCCTGGAGCAAATTGTTGCTCATTACCAATTCCTGTAAATTGGTCAAATTTACAATCTCCTTCGTTATGTTTCCCGAAAGGGATACCCCACTAAGGTACAACGATTCAAGGTTTTGAAGTTTGCCAACTTCATGGCTTAAACCCCCCTCAATAATATTGTAACTTAGATCAAGAATTTGAAGTGATCTAAGTTCGAACATTTGAGGAGGAATCGGACCCCGGAAACCATTGTAACTTAAGTCTAGCGTAGTCAAATGTCGAAGAGAACTTAGTGCGGGTTCTAGTTTCCCCTCAAGCAAATTGGACCTCATGCCCAAGTCACGTAAATTAGTTAAACTCCCAACCTCTTTTGGGATGTTTCCTGAAAGAAAGTTCCCATGGAGGTACAATGATTCAAGATTTCGAAGCTTTCCAACTTCAGGGCTCAAAACCCCGTCAAGAGAATTGTAGCTTATGGTCAAGTAACGCAAATTCTTTAACTGAAAAAGTTGGCGGGGAATGGAACCATTGAACCTGTTCACCCTCATGTTAAGGTGAACTAGTTTGGTAAGATTGCCAAACCCATCTCCAGGAATCTCGCCTTCCAAATAATTCCCCTCGATGTCAAGTAATTCAAGTGACCGGATACGAAAAATTGGAGTCAAGATTTCAGAAGATACCGAAACTGGATCAAAATCTGGAGGAGGGATGGCTACCTCAAATAGCTGAAGCTCGGTAACACTTCCGGTTCTGGAGCAATTAACACGCTCCCAAGAACAACAACTAGAAGCAGGATTCCATGAGTCTAGTTGTACAAACTTACCGGAATATTTGGAATTGTAGAAGGCGGTGAGGGTGGATTTGAAGTGTAGTAGTGCTTGCTTTTGATGAATGGGACAAGAGAATGATGGGATTATAATGGAAGTGAGTATTATCAAGATGGATAACATTAACTTTAACATTGGTGTGCTTGCCATGGATTTTGGTGGTTCTATATTTTTGATGCATTGGTATATGTTCTGGTAGTCATTATATAGGTGTGAAATGTAGATATTTTTTTTCCTTCTTTCATTTCTTTTACGGAGTATTTGTTTTTATATAAATTCATAGAAGATAATGTACTACTTTATTATATGATGTGCAAGTTATAACCACACGATTGTCGCAGTAGAAAAATGATATGGGTTTGTATGTGTACAATTCTTAAGTCAAGTCAATGGCTAGTGGATTCTTTTGCTTACAGTATATTTGGGCACTCGTGTACTATGTTGCACGGAAACGTCGTCGGGGTGCCGTCTCCCGTACCGGAAACGTTTCGGAAACGGGAAACGGCTAGAAACGCCTGGAAACGCGTCGGAAACGTTTTAAAAAAAAACGTTTATGTAGACCGGAAACGCGAGGTGTTGAGAAGGAAACGTTTGGGACACGTTCGGGACTTTTAAACGCGCTTCGAGCCTGATGTTGAGAGGCGGACCTATGTGTATGTAAGGTGGTTCCCAGAAACCACCTTAGACATGAAATTTCTTTAGAACTGTGTATAAAAAATGTTAGGACTTACCTTGAAAATTTGTGATGAACCACCTTGTATATAGATTAAGAAAGAAAGGAAGAAAGGAATGAAAAGAAAGAAAACAATCGGAGATAGAGTTGCCGGAAATGATGTGGTATGATGAAGAAGATGGTGATATTTTACTTTTTCTCTGGGTAAAAGTATATTTGTTTTATTGGTCATTTACTGTAGCATATTGGGAATTGTATTTCTTTGTGTGGTGTAAGTGAACCCACGTCTATTTTTTTATTTCTTTTATCCAAGTATAGTTTGTGTTTCATTATGAGAAAATAATACCGTTAGTTCAGCTAGTTTAAACTTCTAAAAATTCCACTTTGAATTAAGTTTTTTTCACCCTTTCTTTTTTAATCTATTGCTTAAGACGTTAAGAAAAAGTTACCAGAGTCTATATCTTGTCGTTACATATTACGCGTAAATACCCGTATATAAAGCAATGTATGTTGGATTTTATTTATTTTATTAATAATTATATAAAATTATATAAAATATACAAACGCTTCTAGCGCATCTGCTTTCTTGAATTTTGAAACATCGGCGTTTCTAAGTACTCGTTTCCGTCCCCGTCCCCGTTTCCGTATCCGTCCCCGTGCAACATAGCTCGTGTATACCAATCATATAATGATGAGTTTTTTTTCCATTTTATGCTTGGTTTTTAAAACCTTTCTCAACCTATGCGATACTGATTTTCAACCCATGTGGAGCGATCCATGTTTGCAATGAATCTAGAGAAGGAGAAGCTGACATAAAAGGAAATGATGAAAGACTATATGCATGCTAAAGGAGAGAGTATATTACTTTTAATTTTACATTTCATTTTAATTAAAGAAGCATAGGATGAAAAGACTACGTAAAAAAAGCATAGTTTTGGACAAGTTTTAAAAACCAAACATAAAGTGGGAAAAAACTCTATAATGGTATGACTTTTTTGCTTTTACATGTAAAAGTAGCTTCTAGCTAGTAAACTGATAATACTAAACTAAAGGATTTTGTTAACCATATTTTAAGGTTATGGTTGAATTTAAATACCAACATATTAGTGAGATTCAATTGGTAATTAGTTTGATGAGATTTTTTAGTATTCCAGCTGTTTCAAATACTAAAAATTTGTAGCCTAACGACTAACGTCAATCTTGTGATGGACAAGGGGCCATACAAACTTTGGGTCAAAGTAAAATAATACCTTCTCACAGACAATGTTATGCAGTTGACAAAACTCGCCTTATTAGATGCGGTGGTAACCAATGTATTCTTCGAAGATACATAAACACTTTTACGTTTGATTACTTTTAAAAGACAAAACGTGACGCTATTTGTTATAATCTCAATTTAAATAGTTAAACTTGGTGGAAATAACGTCATTTTAAGTATTTTTTATTCTTACTGAAACAAGAGATTGAGTGTGCAATACGTTGGTCTATACAAAACCAATCCCTACGAAAATAACGTATCGTACTTGAAACTGTTGATTTACCTAAAATCACAATCATCGTCCATATTCGATTTTAGTTATATAAATAATCTCTAATTTTTAAACTATTTACATTGATAATTCCTATTTTGAAAAATAAGGACTACTCGTGTAATAACGATACGGACTACGCGTATAATAAAAAAAAAGTAAATTATTACACAGGTACTATTTTTCAAAATAGGGACCATCGGTGCAACAAGTTTGAAAATTAGGTATCACTGGTGTAATTAACATCTAATAGAGGCGACGAGTTTGGTTTTGAGTAAACCACATGGACGAAACATGTACTGTGTAAATTTTTCTTACACATTAAATCTAACTTATATAAAGGAATGTCATAATTTTAATAAATCAAGGCCGTAAAAATCATAGTTAAGAACGATACCTAATTTCCTTTTGATATATTTATTAAATGTGAGGCCTAAATAAATCGAACTAAATCACATCATATTTATTAAAAAAAATTATTTCTAGAGCATCAGGTGGTCCAAGTTAGTTGAACTTTGATAGAAACACTTGTTTGCTTGACTTGGTGGAAATTAAGGTCATTTATATGTATTCGATCAGGGACCAACATCATAGTAAATTTGACGTTTGTCTTTTTGGATATGATGTATAAAACAAAAAAGGAGTTATCATATATTATATATATAGTAAAATACACCTTTAGTCCCTGGGGTTTTGCCAGATTTCATGTTAGTCCAAAATCATACAAAATTAAACCATTGCTATCCAATGTTGCCAGTATTGCTCGTTGTTGGTCTAATTTCCTAATGACGCTAAGTTTTTCTCGTTAATAACATTCATGGGAAAGGTTGTATGGGCACTCGTGTATACCAATCATATAACGATATGAATCTTTTGCTTTTACATATAAAAGTTGCTTCTAGCTAGTAAACTAATAATACTAAACTAAAGGCTTTTGTTAATCATATTTTTAAGGTTATGGTTTAACTTAAATACTAACATATTAGTGATTCAATTCCTAATTAGTTAGGTGTGATTTTTTAGTATTCCAACTTTCAAATACTAAAAAGTTATAGCCTAATGTCGATCAAGTGATGGATAATGGGGCATACAAACTTCAGGTTCATAGTAATATATACCTTCCCAAAGACGATCTTATGCGGTGGACAAAACTCGCCTTATTAGACGCGGTCGTTAACCAATGTATTCTATAGTGTAATACGTACTTAACAATAGCGTATCTTATTTGAAATGTTTATTACAACATTTAAACAGTGGCGGACCTAGGAGAAAACCTAAGGTGGTTTCTTTACTTAGTCAAGACGACAAACTAAATGGGTTGACCGGTCAATAGGTCGGGTCAAATTATGGATTTCCGGGTACAATATATCATAAGTAATTAAAATAAGAAAAGGTTCCGTGTACAATCATGTTGCAAACAATGTCTATTGAACATCAGACGAAAACTTCTACTAAAACCAATTAACAAAACGTATGTTTCTTTAGCAAAAAATACGTATTATATATCATTATGATAAAACTAGAAAAATGTATATCGAAACTTCGGTTAGCAGTATTTTTAAGTTATCAAAAACGTACTTCAGTTAGCAGTAATTTAAGTTGTTGACAACATAATTATACTTAACGACTTCTCAAAATTAATATCTTTTGACAATTCATTAAGTTTACAAGTATATAACAATTTATTAAAATAAAATAAAAGTAAACACGTAATTAATATTTTCCAAACACAAAGTCTCATAAATGAAGGCATAACACACCTACCTACCCACGATGTCATACATGATACAACAATAAATGAAAAAGATTATTGCCCAACTTATAATTACTACTTCAAAAATAAAGTAGCCTTAATATCCAAATTGCAATGTCCAAGACAAAGATAATTGCTATATCGAGAGACTAACCAACTGTCTTCATCTTCTTCTCTAACTCCGACGAAAATGTAAGATTCAAGGCAAAATTTATTTTTCTTGTCTATTTCTTCTTTTAAATTTCAAATTTAAGGTGGTTCGTGACTAATTTCTAAGGTAGGTCCTAAAAAAACTTCTATATCATTTCTAAAAGATATTTTCGTCCAAGGTGGTTTCCCGGCACCACCTGGCACATGCATAAGGCCGCCTCTGCATTTAAATCTAACTTTTACAAAGTAATGTCTTCATTTTAATAAATCAGGGCCCGTAAAAAACAAAGCTGAGAATGACACCTAATATCTTTTTGATATATTTCTTAAATGTGAGGCCTAAATAAATCAAACTTAATGACATCATATTTATTGAAAACTTCTATTTCTAGAGGTGGTCCATGTAACTTGGACTTCTATAGGAACACTTGTTTGCTAGCTTGATGGTGGAAAGTATGGTCCTTTTAAGTATTCGATGCGGTCAACCAACATGAGAGTGAATTAGACGTTCGTCTTTTTGGATATGAGGCATAAAATAAAAATGGAGTTATCATATATTAATAAACATGCCGTAAGAAAAGCGAAACAATTGGCACCAAGACTTATTTTTTAAATAAAAACACCACAATCTTTGAACTAATCAATATATTGGGCTTTTTAGTTCAGTGATACTAATCAAGCATGTAACAGTTAGGCTGTTTGTTAATTTGGACTTTGTTTGAACGTTTCATATTCTAGTGCAAGTCTTTATATTACAGCAAGAGTATATATTTGCTATATTTAATTTCCAGTGTAAATTTATATGTACTGTCTTAGAAAGATCCATTACACTAACTTTAGCATATTGGTATTTGGTTTTTCATGTTGCCGGTGGATGTTTTATATATCGTATATCTGATGTGCATATGGTCAAGTTCATGGTGCGATTGTAACTGATAGGCGACCAACTAAAATTCTCATTAGTTACATCACTTATATATAAATAGCAACACATATATGGAACACTATCATACACATATCAGTACCAAATGTTGATATGGAATGCTAAAAATATAAATATAACTGGGCTATGTATAATAGAGGACGTGTAAACATAGCAGCTCGTATAAACATGTACGGATTGCATTTTAAACAGAAATATTTGTACACTGAACTTAAATCTCGATGCAGATTACAACTTAGGAGCTAATACACAAGGTGCACTATAACCTGCAACATATATACAAGATTGATTAACAATTATCATATTGCATTTTCTTAATTTTATTTCATTATTTTAGCAGTACGTTGTTTGAACATAGTTAGTTGAGATGGCTAGAAGATCAATACACATAATTTCATTTAATTTGAACTTTAGGCTGACATTTGTGTTTAGCGAATGGGCCAGCTGGTCAATTAACTAAAGTAAAATAAGAGCCGACATATTAAACAATAAATACAAGATTTGGCAACTTAAAACTCAAAAGCGATTAACACTGTTGTGCTTGCCATGGTGGATTTTGGTAGTGTAATTTTTTTTCATTTATACTAGTAATTGGTGGTTGTTATATAGGGAATGAAAACGAGGGGCTAAGTTTTCTTTCTTTCTTTCTTTCTAATATATAAACCAAAATGTACCATTCAGTTTTGAACGATGTACATGTACGTTACAAACAAACAAAAAAAACATGATCGTGGTAGTCGAAAACGGATTTTTGTAACCCTTCTTTTATTCATTACGATTATGATTTTATATTTATGCTTCAAATCCATAAATCATAATTAATTTTTACGATAACATTTTTTTATAGTACGTAACCTCACTTTTATTTAATAATATGTGACTGTTAGTACATGGTTGCCCAGGTTTACTCCGACTCCAATATTGTCTTGCGAAAATAATCGAACAAGACTTATATACGAAAGTGAGAGTAATTAGAAATCTTCATGAAACAATCCAATAAGAAATGAACTTTGAGTACATTTTATTTGTTAAATTTTTCATGTTTCAATAATATCTAGGTGGTCTAGGCTTACATCGACTTTGATACACATGTTATGGAAGAATTGAAAAGACATACGAAAAAAAGACATGTGACTTTGTGGAAAATAAGTTCGTTGAGTATTCGTCTACCAAAATGAAAGTAAATGAAACGTTAGTCTTTTCGAATGTTAGCCATAGAAAAAAAAAGAGTTTATCATACATTATTTTTAGAGTTAATTTCAAATTTTGTCCTTTGGTTTACATTTTTTTTCAACTTTCGTCCTTTACCTTTAATACTTACACTGCCCGTCCCTGTGATTGTCCATTTTCAACGGACCAATCCTTTGACCAAATGGTCGTTTTGTATCTCTTCGTTAAATCTTTGCATATAGGTGCGTTTTTCGTTAATTTCTACCTTGTCATCTTCAACCTCCACTTTTTCAAACTTTTTCATTTTTCTTTCTATAATTTCAAAAACACAAATAAATGTATATATCTTCAACCTGGAATCTTTTTAAAATTTTTCATGTTTCTTTATATAAACTTCAACAACACATCTCACTGTAATGAAACATAAACACAATATTTGCAGAATTATTATAAACACAATATTTCTATGCTCAAATAAAAGTCAACTTTTTACAAACATTGGTAAATGGACATGTTCTGATTCTTTTCTCAAATGAAAGTTATATGTCACCAACTGTTAACCTCTTTTTTTCCCCTCGATGCTGGCCTCTGTTTAAATTTGTTTTTAATGAGGTCTTCACTATTTAATGGCTTGCTAGTGAAATATTTTAATGATTCCTCGTATAGTCTTTTTACATATTCATATATGTTCTCTATATTGTGACTTCAATCAAGCGCGACAGAAGGATATAAACACATAAGGTTATTTGGGCACTCGTGTATACCAATCACATAATGATATGACTCTTTTGCTTTCACATGTGTAAACGTAGCTACTAGCTATTAAACTGATAATGCTATACTAAAGGCTTTTGTTAATCATATTCTTTAGGTTATGATTGAATTTAAATACCAACATATTAGTGATTCAATTCCTAATTAGTTTGATGTGACTTTTTAGTATTCGAGCTGTCAAATACTAAACACTTTTACATTTGATTACTTTTAAAAAAGAAAACGTGACACCGTTTGTTATAACCTCAATTCAAGTAGCTAAACTTGGTGGAAATAACGTTACTTTAAGTTTTTTTATTCTTACCGAAACAAGAGATTGAGAGTATATTGGTGTGCAATACGTTGGTCTATCCAAAACCAATCCCTACGAAAATAGATCATATCTATAGTGTAATACGTGCTTAACAATAACTATCTTATTTGAAACTGTTTATTACAACAAGAAAAAATTACATGTTTCGTCCATGTACTCCGTAATTTTTTCTTACAATTTAAATCTAACTTTTACAAAGTAATGTCATCATTTTAATAAATCAGGTCCCGTAAAAAACAAAGCTAAGTATGATAACTAATATCCTTTTAATATATTTCTTAAATGTGAAGCCTAAATAAATTGAACTTAAATGACATCATATTTATTAAAAATTTCTATTTCTATAGCATCAGGTGGTCCAAGTTACTTGGACTTGGATACGAACACTTGTTTGCTTGACTTGGTGAAAAATAAAATCGTTTATAAGTATTCGATCAGAGACCAACATTAGAGTAAATTAGGTGTTTGTCTTTTTGGATATGAGGTATAGAACAAAAAAAGAGTTATCATACTTTATATATAGAGTAAAATACAACGTTAGTCTCTGAGGTTTTGCTAGATTTCACGTTTAGTCCAAAATCAACAAAATTACACCATTTCTCCCCAATGTTGCCAATATTGCTCGCCGCTCGTCTAATTTCCTAACGACGTTAAGTTTTCTCGTTATTTCCAGTCATGTGCCAGACACAAGAGGGTAGTTTAGTCATTTTGTTTTTTGTCCTTTACCATTTTTCCATTCATCTTCTACATCTAATTTGTTCTTGAATTTGATTTTTTTTAATAAGTTCAATATTTTTTTATCATAGACAACGCAACACAAATTTATGGGGAATTTTTTTCGTGTAATTTGCAACATAAATTTCAGTTAAATATTCTTTCCAAATTCAAATACACTTGAAAACACTCATCATTAATTGTGCATGCAAGAAGTTAGATCTGAAACATACATCATTTTACCAATAACAAAAAGTACTTAAATTTATTTACGATGTCAACTCATTTAAACTCAAAGAATCTTATATCAAACCTCAATGATTATCATTGGCTTCAAATATAGACAAAAATTACGAAAGTATTATCCAAAAATGAAGGGTTACCAACACCACTATCACACTACATCACTACTAAACACAAAATATATTAGTCAAGAACACAAACTTTTGCGTGATGAAAAGGCATTTGAATCTTGCAACAACAAGAAAAAAAACTTTAGCTGCAAATTATATCATCAGCTTTAACTAAAATATGCTTAAGCTTAAAGAAAAGGGTAGATTCGTAAGAATCTATAGCACCAATAGCCTCAAATCATACCATGGCCATTTAGAAGCTTTAGATCTAACCGAAACCTGACCAATTCGGCTAGATCCACAGATAAAACCAACATAACTTTATCTCATATCTTATGAGAAACAACATCCATCGAGACCCGGTTAAAGGACCACACAAAACCCCACCAAAACCACTTATACACTAATGAAAGAACTGAAACTCAAACACCACCGGTTTTCAAAAGATCCGGTGGTGTTGGTGGCAGATTCTACTGTTGGTGGCGGCGGCGGTTCAGATGGCGGTTCAGTGTGTGTCGCTGAGATGAGATGGATAAAACTAATGTAGTAGGAGATGGGAGAGGGTGGTCTTGGATGTGATCGATAATTTATTACATGGATTTAGTTTGTGCATTTAATAATACTGTTGTGTGTTTAATTTGGTGTTTTTCATATTTAAGATGTTTATCTGAAAAGGAAAAAATAGAATTTCAACTACACAGTTGATGTTTCAGGCGAGAAAGAAAAGTTCCAAAACATACTCACATGAGTGGCAAGTACAAAAATGTTTTAAGATATAACGATCTTTGAATTTTCTAAAAAAGATATGGTAAATGGCAAGAACACATAAAGGTAGAAGATGAAGATGAAAAGGAAAAAAGCAAAATGACTAAATTACCATCATGTGTCTAGCACGTGACAAGTGATAACGAGGAAAACTTAACGTCTTTAGGAAATTAGACCAGCGGCCAGCAATATTGGCAACGTTAGGGAGCAATGGTGCAATTTTGTCCCATTTTTGTTCAAACATGAAATATGGCCAAACCTTGAGGAATAACGGTGTATTTTACTCTTATATCTATTAAAATTTATTTTGCTAAATTTGAGGCACCTAATTGGTCCAGATTTACCAGGGCACAATAATAAACATGTCGTAATAAAAGGGAAACAATCGACACCAAGACTTATTTTTTACATGAGAACACTACAATCTTTTTCTAAGTAGCTATACACACAAATACCAACCAGCAATGATCATTGACTTAACAAGATGAACCTCATCCATATATACTTGATAAAGTCATGTAGGATCATGATCAGTAGCGTTATCACAAATGCTCATGGTCCAAATGTCAAGTGATATATAGTGTTCTATATGATGCTCAAGTATATGTGAGTGCAACAAATTTTACCAAAAAACTCATCAAATTGAGAATAGGTACAATTAACAACATCATTGATGTTTTAGTGGCTCATGGGATATTTCACATTTGAGCGAATAAAGAGTAGAAAGATCATCATCGTCTAATACTAAAAAGGTCAATTTCATGGTGCATTTACGATTAATAGACTTACTAAGACTCTCAATGAGTTATATTACCGACATTACATACACGCGATCAACACATAACTACTTGCAAACTACATACACAAATCAATAGCACATTGGTACAAATTTTCTATGAGTTCCAAAAACGTTGATGCAATTCTAAAGATAGGTATCAAACAGGGCTCTATAAAACAGAGATTTGTGGACAGAACAAGTTCTATAATCAGTTTACATGTCTAATATAGTTGACTTTTAAAAGGTATGCTACGACGGTTTCAGTTTTGTAGACTTGTAGTATTTTGGGCCAAAAATGACCACATCCCTCAAGGTTGTATACTTATATTATTGAGATTAACACTATTGTGTTTGCCATGGAGGATTTTGGTTGTGTATTTTTTATTCATTTGTACTAGTAATTGGTGGTTATTATATAGGGAATGAAAACGAGGGGATGCTTTTTTTTTTCTTTCTAATATATAAATCAATGTACCAGTAATTTTTGAACGATGTACATGTACATTAAAAGATACATGATCGTGGTAGTCGAAAATAGATTTCTTTTGCAACCCTAGTTTTATTCTTTGCGATTATGATTTTATATTTATGCTACTAATCCATAAATCATAATTAATTTTACAATAACATTTTTTTATAGTACGTAGCCCTACATTTAACTAATAATATATGACTGTTAGTACAACTTTTGGGTGTTCCAGGTTTACTTTGACTCCAATATTTTCTTGAGAAAATAATAGAACAAGACTTATATATGAAACCGAGATTAATTACAAGTCTTCATGAGAACAATCCAATAAGAAATGGACTTTGAGTATGTTGTATTTGTTAAATTTTTCCTGTTTCAATAATATCTAGGTGGTCCAGGTTTACATCGACTTTGATACACATGTTGTGGAAGAATTGGTAAAAAATTCGACAAAGACTCGTGACTTTGTGGAAAATAAGGTCGTTGATTACAGATTTTGTCCTTGTGCTTTACATCTTTTTTCAACTTTCGTCATTTAACTTTAATAATTACACCGGCCGTCCTTTGACCAAACTGCCGTTAGTGTCTCTTCGTTAAATCTTTGCATACAAGTGCAATTTCGTTGGTTTCTACCTTGTCATCTTCAACCTCGGAACTTTTTAAATTTTTTTTTCATGTTTCTTTATATAAACTTCAATAACACATCTCACTATAATGAAGCACAAACACATTACTTGCAAAATTACTATCCTTATGATTGGTGTTTGATGAGGGTGTTCACCAAGTGTTTGATGATATGTCTAAGAGAAGAATAAAAAGGTGTAAACGTTTTCCCTTTTGCGTCTTTGAATTGTGTTTATGTGTCTGTAAGTTTATGGTTGACACTCCCTTACTTAGCTTTTAGTTAAGGTTTAATGAGATGTTGTGTATGGTGTAGTTATGGGAGATGAAGATGATTAAAGCTCCAGCTATACTTGGTCCGATTGACACATCTGCTGCTGTGAATATGGCGCTCTCCGAGGCTCCAGAAAATACCTTAAAATTGATTATAGACTTAATTGTAATTTCATATTAAGTGTTAGCTTCCCTATTAGCTGATGCACATCTAGTTGCATAATATTATCTATTGAATAAGTACAAAAATGTTGAAGTTAGACAATTATAAGTAGGCAAATGTTTCTTTTCCTCCTATCATTGTAGTTGGTGGAAATGGGTGTTTGGGAATTGGGATTGCTTATTAATATAGTGTATTTGCTTATTCAAACTGTTTATGTACTTATCTGCAAGTGAGTGAACAACTTGGTGTTGCTTACTCTAGTATGTTGTCCCAGCGGGGTTTTTGATACACGAACAAATTAAGTAAACGAAATTAACAAACAACAATCTGAACCAAAAACGATTTTTATTGAATCAAAGTAATGGTTTTACACTGTAATTGTACAATATCTGTTTGCTTTAAACTGAGATCAATCTATCCTATTTATACTAATAGAACCGACACCATTGAAGGCCTTTGTGTCTCTTCCTGCTTCTCCAAACGGTACCAAGGTTTTGATTTGTGTCGTTTGACACGTAAATTAACCGTTTAGCAGTTAATAAGTTTGCTATAAACCTATTTGGCCCTTGTAACTTTCGCCTTGTACATGGAGCCCCTTGTTCTTTCATTTAAACTATAATGAAACGCCTAACTTTGAGCCATGACTCAAGATTAGTCCAACAATCACCCCTATAATCTTGATCATGCTCTAGTAGCTCCTTCATACTTCATGATTCGTCTTTCGTAGAAAGTCCTTGTCTTTATACTTTGGCTTTTTGCTCATTTTTGCTTGACCTCTTTGTCTTGAATGTCTTCACGTCTCTTGTATTCTTTGATCATCTTAGGCCATCTCTCTTTCGTTGATTTCCACTGCTTTGCTGGTCGTTCTCTAGCTACACTTATTCCATTACTGGCGTCTATGCCTTTTACATAACCTCTTCTTAGCCCTGCAGTAACTTCCATCCCTTCTGGTGGTATCCTAGTCTTCATAGCTTCCTTGCTATCTTCTTCCACTGCCTTGGCTTTCACTAGCATCGCTTGCTTAGGTTCATGTCTTGGAATCTCCTTTGCAGTCTCAAAATAACTATCCAGCACCTCATAAAGTTCTCTAGTCTTCATGTCAATCTTACTTGGAAATATTAAACTATTGACAGCCTCTTGAATATTCTTTAGACATTCTACACTTGTCATCTCATTCTTAATCTTGTTTTCAAATGAACTTTCTCGTTCATGCATCTTCTTCTCGAACTCTAGCTCTCTCATTCTGAACTTCTCCTTGAGTTCTTGTTTCTTTTCTTCAAAGTCATGAAGTATTTCATACTTCCATAACTCCAGTTTACTTTTTAAGTCAGTCTCAATTTCTGACCTTAAGTCTTCTAAGCTTTCATTTGGGATTTCATTCTTCTCAATGATAATTCCCTTCCGCTTTGGTTCTTCTTTTGAAGATGCCTGTTCTAGTTCATCCTTATCTGCCATAGTTTCCATCAATAATGTAGGTTCGTTGTCTTCTTCTACAATGTTTGTCTCTTCTTCTTTATCCTTCTCTGGACAATTTCTAGCAATGTGCCCAAATTCATGGCAATTATAACACCTCGTTTTCCTTTCTTGAAGTGGTTTTGATCTCTAGAGTTTTTCTTCCTCCAATCACGATCATCTCCATCCTTGCTTCTAACATTTGTTGCCTTTTCGTCACACCAGTTGTCTTGAGACGAATTAGCTCTTCCTTGTTCACCGTACATTGGTATCTTCTTCCACGCTGCTATGGTGGATTTTGGTTGTTTATTTTTATTCATTTGTACTAATAATTGGTAGTTGTTATATAAGGAATGAAAACGAGGGGCTGAATTGTATTTCTTTCTTTGTAATATATAAACCAATGTACCATTATGTACATGTACGTTACCAAAAAACATGATCGTGGAGGTTGAAAACGGATTTCTGCAACCCTACTTTTATTCATTACGATTATGATTTTATATTTATGCTACTAATCCATAAATCATAATTAATTTTTACGATAACTTTTTTTTTATAGTACAAGCCCTAATTTTAGTTAATAATATATGATTGTTGGTATAGCTTCTTCTGGGTGGTCCAAGTTTACTTTGACTCCAATATTATCTTGCGAAAATAATCGAACAAGACTTATATACGAAATTGAAAGTAATTACAAGTCTTCATGAAACAATCAAATAAGAAATGGAGCTAATTCAACAAGTAGCCCATGGGCCCAGTGGTCCTCCTTTTTCTAGACCAGATTTCTTTTTTCCCAAAATAACCCAAGGCGACCTGACAATTGTGTAATCACCTTATATGCTTGACATGTGTCCCTTTTTTTTCGCTAAAATACAAAAAACCAAGTCGCCCAAAGTATAAATCGGTCAACAAAACCAAGTAGCCAGGTACTTTTTGTACTTTGTGTACTTAAAAAATTTGATACGTGTCATGCTATTAAGGTGGTTGCCCAAATGCCAGGTCGCCCTGGGCTATTTTGGAATTTTTTTCTTGTATAAAAAAGAAAAGACGAATTTGTTCAAATTTTCATGTTTTAATAACATCTAAGTGGTCTAGGTTTACATCGACTTTGATACACATGTTGTTGAACAATTGAAAAAATATTCGACAAACTGACTTGTGATTTCGTGGAAAATAAGGTCGTAAAGTATTCGTCCAACAAAAATGAATGTAAATGAAACCTTAGTCTTTTCGGATGTTAACCACAGAACAAAAATGTCACACCCCCAAATTACCGGTTTTGCAGCGGAATGGAATTCCTGAGGGATGACTGTCATAGCATCAAAGTTACAGTTATATCGAACGACCTAAAATGTCATTTTGAAAGTATCGTTTGATTAAGTAAAATAATCAGAGTTTACAAAACATAGGTCCCAAAATATTTCCAATATACCAAAATGAGTTTGTTACAATCAAACGATAGTTAAGTGCATAAAAAAAACTATATATGAGACGCGTCGACACCGCGACTCTATGATAAGTCCACATGCATGCCATGAAGTGAATGCCTTAGATACCTGAGATAAAACATGCTAAAAGTGTCAACACAATGGTTGAGTGAGTTCATAGAGTTTGTTTAACAAGTAAAGCTTTTAAAGAACGCTCATGCAACTAAAGCAAAGTTTTTGGTCATTTAGAATAATCCACAAAGCAAAGGCATTGCAAATCCACTCAGTTCCAAGTTCCGCCCATACAAAACTTGCAACCTGTGTGTTCACCACCCACTGCCAAAAGTAGTATGTCTAGAAGTCAAGTGCACGTTATAATAATAGTTCACAAAGCAAAGGCATTGTAAATCCACTCAGTTCCAAGTTTCGCCCATACAAAACTTGCAACCTGTGTGTTCACAACCCATTGCACAAAATATAGCGTATCAAGTAGTCAAGTATAAGTTGTCGTAATAATTCACCATATAGCACCACGTATATAATAATGTATGCCAGGCAAACCCCTGGAATAAATAATATGCGTCCTGTAACATAGTGGACGAGAGGTTGGCCGACCTCTAATAGCGCTATCCATACTACCTACTAATAGGAGACTAACAATGCGAATGTACGAACAGTACATCATACAACTATTAATATACAATTAAGAACACTCCGAACATGGGAGAATTTGTACTGCTCCGAACAGGGGAGACTTAGATTGAAAATGCTCCGTTCCCATAGGGAGACATTCTGCTCCGGACCGGGGAGGCTTTAAGTTGCTCCGAACAAGGGAGACTTTATAGTGATGCTCCGAACATGGGAGACTTTATAGTGATGCGCCTATCATAGGAGACTTTAGGTCAAGGTCATAACACGTCCGGTTCAATAAGTTCAAACAAGTCATAAGTTTGTATTTAAGATCAAGAGTTCCGTTCAAAAGTTCATAATTAAGTTCAAAGATTTAAGTCGAGTTCAAAAGTTCAAAACAGTCAAAGAGCTTGAATAATATCAAAAGGTTCAAGATAGTCGAAGCGTTCAAAATCACGTCAAACAAGTTTTAAAATATATCAAAAGGGTCCTTGTACAAGTTAAAAGAGTTTAACTATATGTCAAAAGGTTCATATCAAGTCCAAAGTGTTCACTTATATGTTAAAGGGTTCGAATCAATTTAAAAGAGCTCAAATATACATGTCGAAGGTTCAAAATCAAGGAAAGTGTTTCAACCTATAGCGTTCATAACATAGTGATCAATTTAGTTCGGGCATAATCTACTTACGCGCACATAGAGTGAAACAAAAGTTATTTAAGTTCATATAAATGTAAAGTAAAAGCAAGTAGTTGAGCATGTATCTCCCAAAGAGTTTATAAAACAATTAAACGAGTAAAAGTGGGGCTACGAACTCACCTGGTGCAATGTTTATGATGACAAAAGTAGATACACTGAAATGAGGTGCGATCTCTATCCGCAACCTAATATGAATGATGTGCTCTAATATAAGTCATGAAACAATGTCGTGCATGCAAACTCATATGATATCCATACCACTTGTACATTTGAAAATAATGTTTATCGTCGAAATATATGTTTATGACCTCTTGTCAAATTACAAAATACTTTACCAAGATTTACGTCGAAATGATATCCTACGATAATCATTCAGTGATTTATTAAGAAATTATAACTTTTCGTCATAAAATAATGTCGTTGAAATTCTCATGAAAGTGACTAAATGGCCTCGAAAAGCTAGTCGTAAAATGGTGCACGTCGAGTGTTAGGAAACGAACTCAACGGTTTTGGGAAGCTTGTATCATTATCTCAAAGTTTTAGTATTTAAGTTTTTATCGTAGAGGTCTCGATCATGGAGAAAAACATAGGTAAAGTAGGGTACTTGTGTCCAAAATATTGTTTAAGGTAACTTTCGGCAAAGTTTGAGTGACAGATATTACTCGTTACAACTCCGCTTGACGAACGGTTGGACATTTTGGAAAATATGCTTGGTGAACTTACTTTTACTAGAAGACATCATGTTATAAAAAGTACTACATCCATGTTAAAAACGACCCTCAACATGGTCCTTTGTAGCCGTAATACTTGTCTAATAAAAATATACTAGTTTTTCTTATATAATAAAGTTACGGCAACTTTGTGTAAACGTGTATAATTTAATCGTTACAAGTCCGTTTTCTACGTTTTATATGTCCTTAGCTTCGTATCAAAGTATACTAATATATTTTGATAAGTCGACACATTTAATAACGCTTAAGCCTCATTTTGACTCGTAAAAGTGATAGTAACATGTCTGAAATTTCAAATTAATAGTTTTCGTCGTCAAACTTGAAAATAGCATAACTTCTTCGTTATAACTCCGCTTTAACCCATTCAAGCGCCACGTTTTCGTTTTAAAGTGTATTTTCCAAATGTCTAGCCCAAAATTTTTATCTACTGTCGAGAATTCCAGAATTTGAAAATAAAATCAGACCTCTAAATAAAGTTGTCGAAATGGGTTTTATCGCAAAAACCTATTCTAACCAATTCAAAACAACTCCGGCTATTCTAATCCTACCATACACCTTCTTAGGGTGTCATGGGTTCCTAGACATCACCAAAAGTGATATGTTTCAAGGAGTAATTATAGGATGATGAATATATATTTATAACACTTAAAAACAATAAAAAGTGGTATAGACATCCATATAACTTGCATGTTTTTCTCAAATATGATGAAATGAACACATAATAAATATGAAAGATGAAAATGAATATGAAATGCTTACTAGTTACTTGATGAGGTTAAAGTGTAGTTTAAGTGGAATAAACCATGAACTAGTACAAGGAACTTATGATCTTCAATATTAGAGTAAGAGAACAAGTGAAAATTGAATATTTTGATGGTGATGGGGCTGTTTTTGGTTCGAAAATCAGCAAGAGGAAGAGCAACAAGAGAAGTCAAATTTGTGTTCTATGTGTTTATTGTTTTGGTATATAATTTCTATTACACAAATATCTAGTCCAAGTTTGATGAGTATACACATTAAGTCAATAAAACTAATAAAAGGTGGTGACTCATATGAGGAGGTCGGCAAGGCCAAAATGAGGGGAAGTTTTGGATGAGTTTGTAGTTACATGCATTTTATTATTTAGTATAATGGGTATTTAATGCATAAAATTAATTATTTAGTGTAGCGTTGACTAGAAATCAATTTTAACGGAACAAAATAAAATATATCAAAGTCATAAAAATAATAAAATTACATTTCTTACAAGAACTGAGTGAAATAATAATTATCGGATTGAATTTACGAAAACCGTCGTAAGTATTTATACATAACAATTTATATCCAAAATAAATTGAAAACATCGGGTAAACTAATATTATAATTTTTATAGTCTTAAAATGAGAATAAAAATATATCAGGATAATTTTTGGAAGTGTCGGATCAAATGTTCAAAATAATTAATTACGCGATAGCGTTTATTTAATAAGAAATATGCGTTTATTGTAAAATGCGAAACCATGCATGAACTAATATGATGATAATGATACTAATGATATGTAGACTAAACCTAGTCTATATGGAATGTCCTTGATGATTGTTCATGAATTCGCAGCTAAACCATTAAGGTTACGCGAATTTGATACTTGTAAACCTAGTTTATGATAAACGATGAAATAGTAAATTTGAGAAATGACCGGAAAATTGAGAATTGTGACAAAAAACGAGTTGTCATACATTATTCTAGAGTTAATTACAAATTTTGTCCATTTGGTTTACATCTTTTTTCATCTTTAGTCCTTTACTTTAACATTTACACCGCTCGTCCTGTGATTGTCTATTTGTACACATCTCACTATTTGTAGAATTACTATAAACACAATATTTCTGTTCGTATGATCGAAAATGAAGGTTAAGTTCTTACAAACATTGGTAAATGGACCATTTTTTCTAACGAGAATTTTAACTATATCACAACATTTACACCACAACCATTTGATTGAGGAGCTTCTCACACAAAATGAGGTATCATTGGAACACAAACTCATTTGGGTAAATTGATCCGTTTTAATTCATTTTTCCGAAATGAAGGTTATATATGTTCACCAACCATTAAATTTAGTTTTAATGAGGTCTTCACTGTTAATGATTTTCTAGTGAAATCTTTTTCGTATGATCTTTTTGCATTATTTTTGTTAATGTCATAATAAAATAAACACTAAAGTTATAAAAAATAGATTTGACAAAATAGAGTTTTTTGATCTGACACGACCAGTTTAAAAAAAAGAATGGACAAAAAAGTGTTGACAGGTTCAAGTTGGTCCCAATTAAGTTGTGTTGTATCACTAAAGCTACCGATTTCTTATTTGACCCACCCATTTGACCACTACTAGCTTCTTCTTATATATATGCTTATCCATGCGCAGTGAAATTATGATACGATTGTGGAAGCTCAGTGTTATTTGGAACTGGACAATCGTCTACTCATTTGGGTATGCTATTCATTAAGTCATATATATATTTTCATTATGTCTTTCAGAATTAATAATTCTTGACTTCCCATTTAGTGTCATAAAGAAAGGTCATAACTTTTTCTTAGGTTCATAAGTATATTAAAGAATGACACAACTTTCCATTAGTCCTATTAAGTATCAATCAGAGATTCAAAGCTTCTGGTTAAGTCAAATTTATTAAAAAAAATGTGATTTTTATCGCTAAGGTCGTAAGAGACATGCTCCCAGTTCGTATGTCGTAATGTATAGTTACTATGATAGGGATTAGATGCAACGCTGACAGAACCTCTGGATTGTGGTAGAAGTGTTGATACGTTCAAAGAAATGGAACAAAAACTCCACCCGGAAGTAAAAGAAGCTTTAAAGAGGTTGTGTGAAGATCCAAAGACCACAGTTCTTGTCCTAAGCGGATACCACCATTCCGTTTTCGATGAGGTAGTCTCATTCTCTATAGTATTTCAGTGTTCACTCTACTAGTTGCATATGAGTATCGCATCATTAGCATATAAAATTTATTGACTATATAGAACTTTGGAGAATTCAATATATGGATGTGTGCAGAACATTGTGTGTTTTTAAGAACAAATGGATCACAAACTCACCAGAAGTACAAATGGATTGGGTTGATAGTGTTAAGGTATTGTCTATCCATCCATATTTATTTATGTTTTCGCTGTGCATACTATGGAATACTAAAATGAAGTATGTTACTGTGCTTCTCTTGAGACATTTGGTTATTGTAGACGTAGTGTAGAGATTACAATCTCGAACCATTTACTTATCAATGGGTCAATATGGATTATATTTTATCTCTGACGGGTCAAACTGTAATAAAAGGCTTGAAGCCAAAGACATGTTGCAGCACCTATGGACATCAGTGGAAGTTTTCCAAGGTGGTCGGTCCGTTGAGGTTCATGCAAATGGAGTTACCAAAGGTTCGTCCTTTATTGGAGATGACACAAAGGGTGGGTTGGGTTACGGCTCAACACGGGTAATTTTAAACTGTTGGAATGTGTCAGGTTGATTTGACAAAAAGAAGGTATCTCCAAGTTGTATTTTTCATCAACAGTCGACCATATTTTAGCAACTGATTAGGAGATTTTTGGCATAAAAATACACTTTGTGAGATATTTGACCATTTGACATGTATCCTACTAATCTGTTAAGACTAAAGGTTTCAATTTTGACCCTTTGGATATAAATGGGTCAAATTGGGCAATGTTTTATATCTAACAGAGCATATCTGTCGAGCGGGTCAAACAGGTTAAAAGTTGTCCAAGACGTATTTGATTGCATAAAACCTTCTCAAATGAATAAATTAATTTAAAAAAAATCAAGTGTTTGCAAGCTGTTCCTTCTCACTCATACTAAAAATTACACATTCAACCCATTGCCCAATCCGCCAGTTTTGCCACTCCTATCAAGACCAAAGATTACAAAGTTTTATACTATAGCTTTTCAGTGGTGATTATTCAGGTACTCATCCAAGAATGAACAATATCATTTCTTCAGGCATTACCTAAACCCCGAAAATCCAAATGAGGTACCTGCAATTTTCCATGATCTTATTTCAGCAATGATTTTTTGGAACACGATAGTGGTACCGAACATTGACTGTCGAATAATTACTTATCCATTGTTATAATAAACCAACATATGAGAAGCTACTGTATGATATTTAACATTTTAGCTTAACGTAGTGTTAGATGCTCCTTTTCTCTATAATCAAAGCATGTTGGTTTCTCCTTTTATGCATCAAATGCATGTTCGAGTAACACGGAGTACTTGAGTATAGTTTTTTAAAACCTTCTTTGTGAATGTGTGAATCTCTATTTGATTTTTATATTACTAACATAAGGTTTTTTTATGTATACACAAAATTTTTAGGGTGACAAATACTGTTCTTTGATGACACGGACAGAAACAAGGTTACTGAAGCACATTAGGCTCTTTAGTGACAAATACTGTTCTTTGATGACACGGATAGAAACAAGGTTACTGAAGCACATTGGAGGTTCTTAAATGAAGGTTCTTAAGAGACGGAGCCAGTAGCGTGTTTGATACTTAGAAGAAAGAGAAAATACTAGTATTAAATTACATTTACTTTTTGCCAAGATATTGGAGGAGTGTTTGTATATTGAATGGGTGTTTGGCTAATATTACTACTTTATATGTAAATTTATTTTCTATCTTAAAGGGTATTTGGCTGAGCTTATGGTATTGTAATAGACATGTTTTTGACATAAACAACTCTAATGTAAGAAGCCATGTTTTTCCAACAAGGTTGACATAAACAAGGTTGATTTGAGACTGTACAATTGTATACATAAAGGTTATATCAGGTATGACTATATAATTTACTTTAAGTCTAAATGATCCCTTCAGTAATCTGCAAGTTGAGTTGTGTAGAAGACACCTTCACCTGAAATGTTTTTGAACTGTTTTTCCAAACTTTTTTTTTTTTTCGTGGGTAAAGTGTTCATACACAATCACGACATTTGATTCTTATTTATTATTATCCCACACAAGAATGTGTACATGTTTAATGTATTTTGTTTTTGCTAAAATATTTCATCTATTAGATTCACATTTTAGTATTCTTAATTCACTTATCATATGTTGGTATTCTTTATGATTGTTTACATAGTTCTTTTTATCATTATCAAGTAAAATCGTGAAGCTAGCCCGTCCAATATGAGATGATGATTGTAAAGAAACACAAAAGACGCATCAGTTTAATCTGACCGCGATGCACCAAGTATGTCTGCAACGTATGATTACCTAATTAGCGATCGATACACAAGATTTGATCATTGTTTAAAATAAATTTGTGGCCCATTAAGATAACACTTTTTTTATATCTAAAATAATGGTTTTGGATAATGTAGGCATTGGGCATAAGCTAACTTACCAAGAGAACCTTTTTGGTCTACACTATTTGGTATGTGTATGTGTACTGTTTTTGTTTGACAAGGTTGTTAGTTGTCTGTTAATTATTTTTAGATAAAGGCAAACTCATATACATACAAATCCTCACTTTTGTTTTGATAGGACTTGAACCACAACTTATTGTCCAAAGCCATTTATCAATAGTTAACTCATGAGTCTCATTTTCTAGTTAAACAAAATAAGCCCAATATTATACATTTGTAAAGAAGATTCAGACAGGCCCAAAGCTTTCAACAAAAGGGCCAGTGATCTACTTTTTGCTTTTGATCTTATTCAAACAGGCCCAAAGCCCAATATCATCTGTTTCTTTTATCACATAGGAAAATAACCACAAATATGTGGCATCTCCATCTTTGTTTATTCGAGTAACTACAAATATAGAGGATAAACATAAAGTCTGATGTAAATGTTTTTTCTTCTCACCGTAGTAAACACATGTAAATATGTAATAGAAGCAAATAATAATATCACGATAAAACTATACGGATTTTATTCTGCACGCCACAAATAATAAATAATATCACAATAAAACTATCGAAATGCTAGAAACAAAGTACAAACAACAATAAAAATCTTTAACTGATACAAGGATTGACAATTCTTACCAAATTTTGAAAAGTTGTATAAAATTTAAAAGGTAGCTCATTATCAAGATTGTTGAGAAGAATCCAATCGGAAAACCAATCCATGTTCCTTCCCAAAATATCCATGATAGATCCTCCTCTTCCTCGTCTCTTTCTTCTGATGGTGGTTTATCCTCATGACATGTGATATTAATTTGCATACCGCATAATCCACTATTGTTTTGAAAATACCTCAACTCATTCATAGTGTCCATTTGCCCACCACGAGGAATTTTACCCGTCAACATGTTGTTGCTCACATCTAGAGTTCCGAGTTCGTGAAGCTGCACTAGTGATTGAGGGATTGAACCTGAGATTTCATTGTGTGAAACATCCAAGCTTTCTAGGCTCTCTAGATTGCCAAATGACGGTGGAATGTTCCCAGAAATCTTGTTGTGTGATATGTTGAGCTGTTTTAGAGCTTTGAGATTGCCTAATGATGCTGGTATTTCACCAGAAATATTGTTGCCCGACAAGTCTAACAAAACAAAAAAACGGGAGTTGCCTAGGCGTTGAGAAGATTTTTTCCAATTCACAATCAAGTCTTCAACTCTATCCCAAGATTCAGAATATGATGATGCTGCTGACATATTTGGAAGGTGTGCCATCTGTTGTGGAATACTTCCAGTTAGATTGTTCCTAGAGAGATCAAGAATTCGAAGAGAAGTGAACATGGAAATATTGTTCGGGATAAATCCGTTGAGGGAAGTGTTTCTTAGGATATCTTGTAAATTGCCTGTAATAATGCTATTACAAAGATCAAGAACTCTAAGGTTGACTAAATTAGTCAAACCAAAAGGCAGACTGCCAGAAAACTTATTCCCGCCTAAATAAAGAATTTCGGTTTCTTTAGGAAAATTCGCCGGGATCTTACCAGAGAAATCATTGTCGGACAAATCCAGGGAAAAATCATATTCAGCTCTGAAAATAGGTAAACTATCACCAGAGAATCTATTTCGGGACAAGTCGAGTACCGATAATCCCTTTAAATTGGAGATGGATTTTGGGATTAGTCCTGAAAAATGATTTTCCGAAACCGCAAGATAACCGATCCTTGTAGCGTTACCTATGCTTTCTGGCAACTCCCCTGAAAAATTGTTCCGTGACAAATCAAGACTCCCTAACATTTGTGATGTAAATAGGCGAGTTGGGATTGATCCACTGAGGTTGTTGTCTGAAAGAATTAGCCATTGGATGTAGATCATCTCCGCCAGCCAATGTGGGAATCTTCCCTCCAATTTATTCCTGCTCAAATCAAGAACATCCAAATCTTTCTGTGATGAAATCCATTCAGGAATTTGGCCTGAAATTCCACAAGAAGGCATTGAGATCACAAGAAGACTACATCTTGGATCAACCTTAGTTGTGTTATTCCAAATCAAGTTGCTTCCCTTTCCACCAATGTATAATTGCTGTAGAGTTCTGATTTCCAATAACGAAGTTGGGATCTCTCCGTCGAGCATGTTGTCTTGGAGTTGAAGTTTACTTAACTTGCTCAAGTTTTGCATCGATGATGGTATCGGGCCTGTAAACTGGTTATTGCTCAGGTCCAGAGAAGTCAAGTTGGTTAGTCTTCCTATAAAGGTTGGAATTTCCAATGATAAAGAATTAAAGGACAAATCCAGATATTCTAATTTTGTGAGGTTTGAAACTGATGATGGAATTCCACTGGAGAAACGATTATTTTGTAATGAAAAATCCCACAGCTTTGTTAAATTTCCAATCTCTTCCGGGATGTTTCCCCGAAGAAAATTATTACCCAATGACAGTGATTCAAGATTTTGAAGCTTACCAATTTCAGGGCTCAAAGATCCCCCGAGATTATTGTAACTAAGATCAAGATATCGAAGAGCTTCGAGTTCGAAAAGTTGAGCAGGAATCGGACCCTCGAACTGATTGTCAGTTAACCTCAATGTAGTCAATTTTCGAAAAGAACCCAGTTCAGGTCCTAGTTTTCCCTCAAGTAAATTGCTGCTCATGTCCAAGTAACGTAAATTTGTTAACCGGAAAAGTTGGCTGGGGATGGAGCCATTGAAGTAGTTACCCCACATGTCAAGATCAAGCAGTTTGGTGAGATTGCCAAACCCATCTCCTGGAATCTCGCCTTCAAAATAATTCTCAGATATACCAAGCAGTTCAAGTGACTGGATATGAAAAATTGGAGTCAAGATTTCAGAAGATATTGAAACTGGACCGAAATCTCCAGGAGGTGTGGCTACATTATTTAGATGAAGCTCGGTAACACTTCCGGTACCGGAGCAATTAACACGCTCCCAAGTGCAACAATCAGAAGTCGAATTCCATGAGTCTAGTTCTACAAACTTAACGGAATATTTGGAATTGTAGGTGGCGGTGAGGGTGGATTTGAAGTGCAGTAGTGCTTGCTTTTGATGAATGGGACAAGAGAATGATGGGATGATAATGGAAGTGATGTATTAATTTTCTTGTTTAAGATGGATAACATTAACAAAATTTAACATTGGTGTGCTTGCCATGGTGGATTTTGGTTGTTCTATATTTTCATACGGTTAGTTTGTATCATGTCAAAAAATTATGACCACATTAGTTAGTAGCTTTTATCATTTGTACCATTTGTTTTATAGGTTGTATTTTTTTTATGTAGATGATGTTTTATTAATTAGTTGCATTAATTGTAAATATTTAAAACACAATTCTATAATAAGTGGTGTGTATGCTTAATATAAATTTGGCCGAATAGCATTTTGTTATGAAAGATCTAGGACACGCCCTATCCAACCCATTTTTGCCAAAAGGTCATTCAACACATCTAAGTTTTCTTAACCCTAATCCCATTTATCACTTGCAGCCACACAAACTCGTATCACAGTTTTCTCTTCAAAAGATAACACCTTCATCAATTCCATACGCAACAACCAACAAGAATTCATCTCTTTTAATTCTTTAGCCTAAAATCGAACTACAAACATACTCTTTCTCCTCTTTATCATTAAAAGAACCAAAAAATACTCGAAGGAAGAAAGGATAAATGGGTTATGGATATCGATGATGTGTTTTTTTGACCGAATATAAGAAAGAACTTGTGTTTATGGGTCTTGTTATTTCCATAGTTCGAGATGGGTTATTGAGATCTTTAAAGATTTGTTCTTCATTTGAAATAAATTTGAGATGTCATTTATTTATTTATTTATACTGGTATGACGATGGGATATATCATAGACGTGGGTTATGAAGGTGTTTGTTGGTGATGTCGTGGGGTTTAGAACACATGTAGACTTTTTAGTTTTTTAGTTCTTTGGGGGTTTCTTGTTTCAATAATACTATTCAACCAAGGACGACTGATTTAGGTCGGAGGTCAACTATCTTTAAGCGTTTGTCTTAAGATTAGATTGTATATTGTGGTATATTGGTTGTACATTTTAGTAAAGGGGTTATTTAAATAGTGTATTAATTACATGTGTTAAATAGTGTTTTTTTAGTTGTATTAGTGCTTTTAATACTTGTAAATAATGCATTTTCACTTGTATTTGCTTAAAATCTATATTAGGAAATCTTAAAAATTTAATAAGAGGGAAGTATCAATATGCAAATAAGTAGTATAGATATGAGAAGTACGTAGTATAAAAAGAAAATTAGTTTGAATTTGTGTATAAAATGATGAAAATGAATGAGGTATTAATAGAGTAAAGGGTTTAGATTTGAAAAGTTAATTTTTTTTTTTAATAAATTCCAAACGGTCATTTTTATTTTTTATTTTTGAAAGTGACTTGTGACTAAGGTCGAGTTCCCGACCCACATCACCTATGACCCTCAACGACCGAGAATGGCACAACAAGGACGACTGATGCCGACCTGAACGACCGAGTCGGTTGAGCCCCTTATTGTGGGTAGCCTAAAGGTGGTACAACTGGTTTTACAAGTTAACTTACATCCTTGACTTGACACAGGAGACAATTGACAACGGTACAAGACGTTTACTTGACTTATGCTTTACAAGACGTTAAAGAAAGAGCTAGACTTGGACTTGGTGGAAAATAAAGTCCATTATCTTTCATGCAAATAAATGTGTCACACACTTCCGTTAGTGGGTTGTGTCCACATTGTGTTGTCCTTTCGACATCTATACTGTATATGTTTCTGTTGTCGATATGTACTTTTTGTGGTATATCTTGTAATTGGGTACATACCCGAATACACATAGTGGAAAAGCGGATTGAACTATGCTTAGATCAATGGTCGGCAATATCACAGCCTTAATTCCCTATTGTTTGCAGTAAAAAATCACCCATCAAGAACAAGTTCTTGGTATTTTCTTCTGCTCTTTTGTATGTGTATCTTTTTTGTGTTTCACATGTGTTTTCAAAAGAAAAAAAAAGGAAGACATATAAGGGTCCGTTAGGCAGGGGCGGACCCACGTTGTACCAAGATGGTTCTCGGAAAACACCTTAGAATTTTAAGGTACCTACCATGGTTTGAAGTTGGGTACCACTGCACCTTGAGTGGGTGAGAAAGTGTATTTGTTTGTGATTGTCTTTAATTACTCAAGAGCCGGAAAATGGCACCATGTCTGTGAAGTATGAAAGTTGGTTGTCGAAAAGTTAACTTTCATTCTCCGCAATATTTATCCTCCAGGCGTTTTCTTTCCTATTTATAAGATAATATTATATACTCCAGATATTGATTTACTACATTACTGTAATGAAAATACTCATTATTAAGTGATAAAGTAAGCTAATAACACGAAGTATATGCATAATATACATTATATAATTTTCGATACAAATTTTTTGTTACTGGTAATGCACTTGACCTATTCACGAAATGTTAAGAATTCAAACCTCACCAGATTTACATTTTGAGGTGGCTAAGGAAAGGTTGAAAACAGTGTTTTTCACGTTTAGTTGGTTACAAAAGATTAACTAATAAAGTAAACTAACCAACTTTGGTGCATTTTGACCCGACTCGACCCACCTCAAAGTGGAATTGTTAGTCCAGAAGCTGTACACGAATACACGATTGATACTTAACCAAGTTGTACAAAGTTGATTTTTTGGGTTATTTGTAGCCAGGATTTCATGAATGTAATCTAAAAATCGCGTGAACTATGTAAATTGTTGTGTGTTAGTGTGACAATTCTGTTATTTATTCTAATATATAGTCTTGCCTAACAGTTAG
This sequence comes from Chrysanthemum lavandulifolium, assembly GCA_022545495.1. Lineage (NCBI taxonomy): Eukaryota > Viridiplantae > Streptophyta > Magnoliopsida > Asterales > Asteraceae > Chrysanthemum > Chrysanthemum lavandulifolium. Next base: position 288,596,424 of record CM040242.1, read on the forward strand.
CTTTCTCAACAGCGACTTAATGATTTACGGGTGGTGGTATAAACGTTTAAAGTGATTATGGTGAATTCAGGAATACAAAAGTAATTGTATGTAGCTTTGTTAGTGTTAATATGCAAACACCCCCTTAGTATGATCATAACTTATGAACTGACCTTTATTGGACAAATGGTGACTATAATGTAAATAATTAATCCGGTCATGTCATTACGAGTGTTAAAAGATGTAATGTTAATTGTCTGCTTATAGTGACTTACGTAGTATAGGTATATAATTTAACGTTTTCATTTCTGTGTATATTAGATGGCAATACGAGCATGTGTAAGTGAAGAATGAAATAACAATTGTAGAGAGGGAAAAAGTGGCTGGAATGTGTGGTAGTTGCTTGAAGATGATGGTGGGGAGATAATGTTTGAAGGTGGGGTTATGATGTTTGAAAGTGATATATTAGATTTAACATAATTTTTAAACTAAAAAGATGAAATATGAAGGTGGGTATTTATGGCATTTCCTATATTTATCAGCAAAACTTAACAATTTGAGAAAAATGCATCTGATACGAAAAATAAAAATGAACTAAATCCATAATACTCGGCAACTACATGGACCATTTATGTAGTTTACTCTTTTATAAACTATAAACCTGACTCAAGTTTTGTTTTGGCTGAATACAGTTGAACTATTACCGTGTCCTTTTTAGTTCAGTGATACTAATCAAGCATGTAACAGACTAACAGTTAGGCGGTTTGTTATTTTTAATTTCCAGTGTAAATTATATGTATTGTCTTAGCAAAGATCCATAACACTAAATTTAGCATTGGTATTTGGGTCCGCGTTGCCAATGGTGGTTCTATATATCATATATCTGATGCGCATATGGTGAAATTCATGGTGTGATTATGAAGAGTCTCACGAGTTATATTACTTATATAGCAGTACATAATGTTGATGCAATACCGAAAATTGAAAGAAAACAGGGCTATGTAAAGCAGAGGATGGTGTAAACAGAGAAACTCGTATAAACATGTAACAGATCAAATGCTAGGCTAAAGTGGTTTTCTTTTCTCAAAGTAAACTCATACGGATTCTGTTTTGAACCGGAAAAACGATATATTGAGATTGAAGCTAGACACAGATTACAACTCAGAGCTAATATACATGGTGCACTATAACCTGCAACATTTGTATATCTTAGATACACTGATCGATTACCAATTATTATCACTTAACAAAAAAGTAACAGTCATTATAGCTTAAGGTAAAATTGACTAGTTGTTTAGTGATATGTTTATTTCACTAACTACAAATATAGAGAGTAGAAACATAATACTTGCTCCAAATTTTACAAACATGAAGTCTGATGTAATTTTTTTTTATATCTCATCGTAGTAATTATCACCTGTAATAGATTGGGTTGAAGCTAATAGGTGTGGTTACTTTTTCATAATGAATCAATACGAATTTTATTTTGCACGCCACAAATTATAATATTACAATTAAAACTAGGAAACAAAGTACAAACAACAATAAAAATCTTAACTCATACAAGGATTGACAAAAAGCAAAATCAACAGGAGTTCTTACCAAATTTTGAAAAGTTGTATAAAATTTAAAAGGTAGTTCATTACCAAGATTGTTGAGAAGAATCCAGTCGAAAAACCGATCCACGTTCCTTCCCACAAAATCCATGATAGATCCTCCTCTTCCTCGACTTTTCCTTTCGATGATGGAATATCCTCCGGACATTCGATTTTAATTTGCATGCCACATAATCCACTATTGTTTTGAAAACTCAACTCATCCATAGTGTCCATTTGCCCACCACGAGGTATTTTACTTGTCAGCCTGTTGTTGCTCACATCTAGAACTGTGAGGTTGCCAAGCTGATCTAGGCATTAACGTCCAACATCCCATAAATCTTGTTGTGTGATATATTGAGCTGTTTTAGAGCTTTGAGATTGCCATATGATGCTGGTATTTCACCAGAAATATTGTTGCCCGACAAGTCCAACAAAACATAGAAATGAAGGCTTCGTAGGTGTTGAGAAGATTTCTTCCAATTAACTATTAAGTCTTGCAGCGAGTCTTCAACTAAATCCCCTGTGGAACTATAAATCGTCTTCGGTGATGCTGACATATTCATTATTGGAAGGTTTGCCATCTGTCGTGGAATGATTCCTGTTAGGTTGTTCCTGGAGAGATCAAGAATTCGAAGAGAAGTGCACATGGAAATATTGGTCGGGATATATCTGTTGAGGGAAGTGTTTCTTAGGATAAGTATTTCAAGTGTAGGGAATTGAGGGAGAATATCTTATAAATTTCCTGTGATAATGCTGTTATGAAGATCAAGAACTCTAAGGTTAACCAATTTAGTCAAATCAGAAGGCAGACTGACAGAAAACTTATTCCCGCCTAAAAATAGAATTTCGGTTTCTTTAGGAAAATTCGTCGGGATCTTACCAAAGAAATAATTGTTAGAAAAATCTAGGTAAAAAACATCTTCAGCTCTGAATATAGGTGAAGTGTCACCAAAAAATCTGTTTCAGGACAAGTCGAGTAACGTTAACGTCAAATTGGAGATGGATTTTGGGATTAGTCCTGAAAAATGATTTTCCGAAACCGCAAGATAACCGATCCTTGTAGCGTTACCGATGCTTTCTGGCAACTCCCCTGAAAAATTGTTCCGGGACAAATCAAGACTATGTAACCAATTAGATATAAATAGGCGAGGCGGGATTTGTCCGCTAAGGTTGTTATCTGAAAGAATTATCGTACTGATGTTCATCTCCGCCAGCCAATGTGGGAATATTCCCTCCAATTTATTCCTGCTCAAATCAAGACCATTCAACTCTTTCTGTGATGAAATCGATTCAGGAATTTGGCCTGAAATTCCACAAGAAGTCATTGAGATCACTTGAAGACTACATCTTGGATCAACCTTAGTTGTGGAATACTAAAAATGAAGTATGTTACCGTGCTTCTCTTGATACATTTGGTTATTGTAGACGTAGTGTAGAGATTACAATCTCGAACCATTTAGTTATCAATGGGTCAATCTGGATTATATATTATCTCTGACGGGTCAAACTGTAATAAAAGGCTTGAAGCCAAGGACATGTTGCAGCACCTATGGACTGGACCCATATCAAATGCATCAGTGGAAGTTGTCCAAGGGGTCGGTCCGTTGAGGTTAATGCAAATGGAGTTACCAAGGTTCCTCCTTTATAGGAGATGACACAAAGGGTGGGTTGGGTTACGGCTCAAAACGGGTAATTTTAAAGTGTTGGAATGTGTCAGGTTGATTTGACAAAAAAGAAGGTTTCTCCAAAGTTGTATTGTTTCATCAACAGTCGACCATATTTTAGCAACTGATTAGGAGATTTTTTGGCATAAAAATACACTTTGTGAGATATTTGACCATTTGACCTGTATCCTACTAATCTGTTAAGACTAAAGGTTATTTTGACCTTTTGGATATAAATGGGTCAAATTGGGCAATGTTTTATATCTAACAGAGCATATTTGTCGAGCGGGTCAAACAGGTTAGAAGCTGTCCAAGACGTATTTAATTGCATAAAACCTTCTCAAATGAATGAATAATTTTAAAAAATCAAGTTTTTGCAGTCTGGTCCTTCTCACTCATACTAAAAATTACACATTCGACCCGTTGCCCAATCTGCCAGTTTTGCCACTCCTATCAAGACCAAAGATTACAAAGTTTTATAATATAGCTTTTCAGTGGTGATTATTCAGGTACTCATCCAAGAATGAACAATATCATTCTTCAGGCATTACCTAAACTCCGAAAATCCAAATGAGGTGCCTGCAATTTTCCATGATCTTATTTCAGTAATGATTTTCTGGAACACGATAGTGGTACCAAACATTGACTGTCGAATAATTACTTATCCATTTTCTGGAACACGATAGTGGTACCAAACATTGGGTGTTATGGAGGTTTAGGATCAAATTGTTTCAAGCTAGCTAGAACCTTAAAAAAAAGATACTCTTTTAGAAGAAATCATCGTGGTATCGCGTTTGCGGATCTATAATCATGAAAAAATATCGATTCTTAATAGGATTTATGGTTTAGTGGCTCATTTTGCTCTTGTACCGAAATATTGTAATCTTATCTAGCTTTTTGCTAGTTTTTTAGTATAAAAAGTTGATGTTTAAAAAAAACGCAAATTTGATAAAAGGTTAAACTTAAACAAACACTTCACACACTAAAGTGTGTATTAATTGAAAAAGTAAATTACAACATTTTTTTTATAAAAATGCATACTCTATCACATGTATATTCATTTCTCATTTTCATTCAGGCACCTCAATGTATTTTTTACCTGGCAAACCATCACCTCTATTCACATATTTATAATCAATTTCATTTGCGCCCGTTATTTAATATTCGCCTGAGCAAAATGATGAGGGGGTCTTACGGGCTTATGGTTGTGAAGGGGGTCTCGGCTAGGCAAATGAGTAGTAATATAAGGTAGTCTTTGTCACTTTTTGTGCGATGCTGTAGCAACACCGCCGCTCTCACGATCGCACTTCATTTCCTGGGGCCGATTAAAAAGATCTTTTTCTGCCAGAAAATAACGAAACCATGTACTTGCAATGGTGATATAGAACGGCGTTGTATTGTTTTGTTTAATGACAGATTAATGGTGATGTATGACTTTTGTGGATTAAAAATAAGATTCAGTGAAAGAAAGAAAGAGGGCATTAGTTGCTGACGAGTAAGGATTTGGAAACGGGACGTGGTCTTTAGTCAGCATGGCATCACTAGTTTTTTTTTTTTTTTTTTTTTTTTTTTTAACCAATAACTAACTATCTCACAATATACATATTGAAGTTTGAAGAATGAGAGAATTTATGCCATAAGGCAGGAAAAGTTATAAATTCTCATTAAGACAAATGAAGGTTACAACACTCTATTTATAGAGACAAACCACACAATTGCTACTTGTACAGTACTACTGCTAAAGCTACATTACTACTGCTAAAACTACATGATTCCACATTGCACTTGAACCTTCTGATGAAGCTTAAGCTTTGCTGGTTTCTGCCGAACCTTGTTCTGATTCTGCTGATGTTGACTCTGCTGAGTTATATTGTTGATGTGATGAGCTGCTCCTTTACCCCCCACAAGTTGGCAATGTGTATGGATCACATATGCCTAACTTGGATAAGCATGTATAGTGGAGAGCCTTGGGTAATCCTTTGGTGAGAACATCTGCAGCTTGATGTTCAGAAGAGATGAACATAGGAAGAACTTGGTTATTCTTGATCTTATCTCTAACAAAGTGGCAGTCAATCTCTATGTGTTTGGTTCGGCATGATGAACAGGATTGAAGCCAATGCTATGGTGGATTCATTGTCACGAAGATAGGGATAGGAGTAGGAGTATGAACTTGCGGATCATTGAAGAGACATTGAAGCCGTAAGTTCACATGTACAATCTGCAAGGGCCTCAGATTCAAACACGTAGATGTCCCGAAACCACCAATTGTTTCTTGGATGACCGGGATATCAAACAGGACCAAGAAATGTAGCATAACACATGATCGATCTTCTAGTGATAGGACAAGATGCCCAATCACTATCACAATAAGTCGATAGTTGAAGATTGTTAGTTCTTGAGAAATGTAAACCTTGACCGTGACGGTGTTTGATATATCTTAAGACTTTGTATAAAGCATCCATATGAGCATCCTTGGAGCATGAGAGAATTGACCGAGGGCTTGAGCGCAAATGATAGATCGTGTCTAGTAATGGTGAGATAAATAAGCTTTCCAACCAGCTTCCTTTAAAGGGATGGATCAGGAAGAGGTTCTCCATCTGTGAGATTAAGATTCTTGAGTGGTTCCAATGGAATAGTAGAAGGTTTATGATGAAGAACATCTGCACATTGTAGGAGATCCAAAGCATATTTCCTCTGGGACATAACAAGGCCTGCTGAATTATGAAGGATCTCAATGCCCAGATAATAATGAAGTGGGCCTAAGTCTTTTATGCTGAACTGGTGGTGGAGATGTTGTTTGATGGTTTGAATCAAGGAATGGTCACTCCCAGTGAGAATAATGTCATCTACATAGATGAGCAGAGCAGTGAAGGAGGTATCTTTGGTGAGGGTGAAGAGGGAAGTGTCTACATAACTTTGATGAAAGCCCAAGGATAGAAGGAAAGTGGTTAGTTTGGTGAACCATTGTATGTTTGCTTGCTTGAGACCATACAAGGATTTCTTGAGTTTGCAGACCATGTTTGGTGGAGTGGGAGTGATGTATCCTTGAGGAAGAGACATGTATACTTCCTCATGTAGATCTCCATGAAGAAAGGCATTGTTGATGTCTAGTTGCTCAATAAACCGCTTCTTGTGTACAGCCATGCAAGAAGAGCCCCGATCGAAACCATTTTGGCAACTGGAGCAAAGTTTCTTTATAATCTATGCCTTCTTTTGGTATAGCCTTTTGCAACAAGCCCGGCCTTGTGCTTGTCTATGGTACCATCTGATTTAAACTTGATTCTATAGACCCATTTACTCCCAATTGGTATCTTTCCTGGTGGTAGAGTGGTGACTTCCCATGTTGAATTTGTTTCTAAAGCCTCTAATTCTTTTTTCATTGCTTCTACCCATTTTGGATCTTTAGATTCTTGTGAATAATTGTGTGGTTCAGTGGTGATGTTTATGTTGTGAATTAGATGTCTAGTGGATGGTGTATGAATGTTGGTATAATTAATGTAGTGAGTGTAGTGATGTTTTGTGATGTTGTGAATAAGTGACTTTGGAAGAGTGCATTGATAATTTGTGAGTTTGATGGATGGTTGTTTGGTTCTGGTGGAGACTCTTTGTAGTGGTGGTGGTTCTGGAGGAGTGGTGATAGGATGAGTTTCAGTGGAGGTGGAAGGTGTGGTAGAATTAGGTAATGTGGTAGATGGTGTATCTGTGTGTGTAGAGTTTGCTGGAGATGGATCAGTGTTTGGTGAGTTGTTGGTGTGGGTGTGAACTGGTGAGTTAACTGTGGATGTAAGTGGAGATGGATCAATATCATTGGTGACTGTGGGTGATGAATGAAAGATAGGGAGATTGATGTGATCAGTGAAATGGGTGGTGGTGAGTGTGTTGCATTTGATGGTGAATGAGCAAAGGAAATTCGGTTTCATTAAAGAGTACATGTCTACGGTAATAAGTTTATGTGTGTTGGGATCATATAAGACATATCCTTTTTGTGTGAATGAATAGCCAACTAGAATGGTGGGAATAGATCTTGGATCAAGTTTGTCTGGACCATGATGATGAACAAAAGCTCTACATCCAATAACTCTGAGGTGATCAAGTGGTGGTGGTTGGTTATGTAAGAGTTCATATGGGGATTTGTGATGAATTGGTTTGGAGGGTAGTCTGTTGATGAGATAGGTAGCTGCAAGGATACAATATCCCCAGAAGTGGTTTGGAAAATGAGCTTGGTGTTTTATTGCTCTTGCAATCTCAAGTAATTGTCTCGTGTTTTCTCTACTCTAGCATTCTCACGAGGGTGTTGGGACATGATGTTTGGTGAAGAATACCATTAATTTCAAAATATTCTAAGAGAGAAGCATTGGTAAATTCTGTACCATTATCACTCCTGATTGTTTTGATGGTTGTGTGAAAATGATTTTGAACATAAGCACAAAATGTTTTGATGTTGAAAGTGGTGTGAGTTTTATTTGGCATTAAATAAGTCCAAATTGCACTTGAATGATCATCAACAATTGTGAGAAAGTATTTGCATTTGCTAACTGTTGGGTGTTTATATGGACCCCAAACATCAATGTGAACAAGATCAAACAAATGATTTGCATATGAGGTACTTGAGTGAAAAGGTAAAGCATGTTGTTTTGCCAAAGGACATATATCACAAACTGAATTTGAATTACATTTGAACAATGATGAAAGTGATTTTATTTTCTTAAGTACAGTGGTTGAAGAGTGTCCAAGTCTGGAATGCCATAAAGTTGGATTGGTGTTGGTGTGAAGGATGGTTCTTGGTGATATGAGTTGAAGGTCTTTGGTGAGATGAAGTCTGAGACCATCACAGAGGGTGTCATGTGCAATCCTCTTGTTCGGTCCCGAAAATGCAATATGAAGCGCTTAAGGTGAGTGAAATAGATGTGTCATGTAATAGTTTGCTCACCGAGATGATGTTGTATGTGAATGTAGGAATGTAGAAGACATTACGTAGTGTTATGTTTGCATTGAGGGTGGTGATCCATAGGTTGTGACTTTGATTGTTTTGCCATCGTAAGGATACAAGGACCGGTGTAGTGAGTGTGTGGACATTGTGCATTAAGGTGAGTGTGATTGAGATGTGGTCATTGCACCACTATCAATTATCCAAGCATCTTTAAAATCGATGAATGAGAGTTGCAATAAATTTAGGAATTTTGAGACTAGTGGAGGAGAAGATACCTTGGAAGAGATTTCCTTGGTTGTTTTGAAGCATGAGTAGCTTTGATTGAGCCGATTTTGCAACCGATCCATTCTTGCTGATACATGAGTCTGTGGTGCCTCTTGAGTGTGTGGAGTAGAGAGTTGTGTCTTTGTGTCCTCCTGTCCAGTCACCATGTTTACAGCTCTTGTGGTTCTTGGATTGGTAAATTTTGGTGTCTGTGATGGTTGATATTTTCCATGAAGAGGATGGCCTGCTGGATATCCCACAATTTTGTAGCACTCCTCTTGTAGATGACCTTCTTTACCACAATTTCCACAGTAAACACCTTTCTTAAAGGTGCTTTTCCTTCTCGAGCTTGAGCTTATGGTTGAACCATTGGTAGTGTTTGGATGAAAATTGTTTCTTTCGATTGATAATTGTTCTGAGTTGAGAGTTTTGATGTGGTCTTGCATTGGCATAGGTGTTGTATCTTGGTGCGAGTTGGCTTGTGGTCTTGCATTGGTGGTGTAGGAATTGAGGATGGTGGAGGTCACCGACTTAGGAGCGCCCTTCTATTTGCTTCTCTTCGCCTCACCATGGTGTATGCTTTTGCGGTGATGGAAGAGGTTGCATCGAAGAATTTGACCCCTGACATTAGAGTAACCTTCATCCAACCCCATCAAGAACTGAATTAATCTCTTTCTTTGATCCCTTTCACCATTAATCCTTCCATTTTCACAAGTACAACCGCAAATACACATGTAAGCGCCTCAGGCATCATATTCATCCCATAACCCCTTTAACTTGTGATAATACACTTCAACACCGGAATTGCCTTGTTTCAACCGAACCATGTCATTTGTCGGTTGGAAGATTCTATGACCATCAATTTGAGCATAATGTTCTTGCAATTCATTCCATAATTTTGACACGAATTGATGAAATTCAAGTTGTTGCTTATCCGTTCACTAATCAGATTCAAGATCCAAGAAATCAACATATCATTGTTTCTTTCCCATTTCTCTCGAGATCCGATTCAACCGATGGTTCGGATACTCTCGGTGATGATTTTCATCTTATTCTTGGCATTGAATGCTATGGTGATGGATCTTCTCCGAGGCGTAGTTATCGATCCAGATGAGTTTCTTGGAGATGAGAATGAGTCTGGATGATCCGTTTGATGTAGAAACAATGGATGATTTGGTGTGATTTCGATGTCGATGCGCGTGGTAGTGGTTGCGGTTGTGGTGGTGTTTGTTGTGGTTCCCGCCATTATGAGTTTTGTAAAATTTTGATTGATTTGTTGTTTAGATGATGATATTGTGATGTTTGATGATGATAAGATTGTTCCCGTGTTGATTCGAGTATAAAGATGGTAATTTGGTTGAATTTGGTGGAGGAAAAGATGAGGAGTGGTGGTTGTTGTGGTGGTTTTGGGTTGTTATGGTGGTCGGAGTTTGTTAGGGATGATGGAGTTAGTTAGAAGTGGTGAGTTGGATGGTGGTTGACGGTTGAGCATGATCATTTGCTCGATACCATATTGAAGTTTGAAGAATGAGAGAATTTATGCCATAAGGCAGGAAAAATTATTAATTCTCATTAAGAAAATGAAGGTTACAACACTCTATTTATAAAGACAAACTACACATTTGCTACTTGTACAAGACTCATTGCTAAAGCTACATTACTACCGCTAAAACTACATGATTCCACATTGCACTTGAACCTTCGATGAAGCTTAAGCTTTCTTTGGTTTCTCACGAACCTTGTTACGATTCTCGATGTTGACTCACGAGTTATATTGTTGATGTGATGAGCTGCTCCTTTAATACAATCATAAAATATCTCACATGTCCCAACTCCCAAGTCGAACTTAGAGAGTGTTAACTTTTCACTTAATGAATGAGGCCAATCCCTTATTGCATCTTAATGTGGAGGTCTACAAAATCCTTTCTCTATCAATTAAGAATGCGTTTGGAGACAGGATTTTCTGCTTATTGCGGTTGCAGAATGACATAATCTATTTTGAAGTATTTGTCAACCATAGTTTGATAACCGCTTTTCTACGTTCCGACAACCCAAAAACTACGTTTTGGAAAAGTGACCTCACCCCTACTGCCACAAAACGCAATTCTGTATAAAGTGATTATTCACTATGAAATTACCAAACTAACCCCAAAATATATCTCACCTTGTTCCTCACAAATCTGAGTTCCAACTTGTCTTCAATTCGAGTAAGCTGACTCTCCTCTTTTTTGTCCCTTGGCGGCAACGCAAATGATTATTGCAAACCATTGAATGGACACAAATGAGCATATAAAGATGGACAGCGGTTGTCTTATCTTTGGAAAATGAAGTATCTTTGTAACTTAAAAATTATTAATAATTATGGATAACTATTCAAGTGTTCCACCAGCTGTATAAAGTTACAATATTAGTACTCTTATTATTGTAATTTTAATATTTTTTGTTAGTAAAAAGAATGTGAGTACGTTGTTTATACATCATATTTTAGTGAAATTATAAATTTGTACAAAGTCGTAAATTTAATTCATAATAAAAAGCCATGCTTATTTCGGTCATTTCACTTATTAAAACTATAAATAATCTAATTTGCCAAACACTGTAAAAACTGATTATTTAATTATTGCAACATCAAACAACATAATCAAATCCAAACATTATATATCAAAACAACGTTTTGCAACAGCTGATTTTCTGATTATCCGTTTTCAAAACACATAATCAATTTTCAATAAGCAATCCCAAACACCCCCTAAGTAGTGTTGGCGGAACATTTTCTGACGGATGAAGCAGTTCGTGAGACAACAGCCAACTTGAAATGAAATAATGCAACGTTGGGCTAGTGATATCATCTTGACAAGTGGCACACCATGATTGGTTCAAAGAATTAAATACAAAAGGATCTTGAGCCAGCCAGTAGCTGAGCCGTTTGGCTACCATCGACCGGCTCACTGGAGCCGTTGACCTGCTGTTGATAACTCTTTTCATTCAATTTTTGGACCAGCTACATGGATCGTGAAAATGGACTACGAACTAGGCTTGCTTTAACTTCATTTTAGGCCTTATTCAACTTTGGGCTTCTAACTAATATTGGTAACCTAAAACTTTATCTTCTAATGTTCAAATTAATCTTTCACAACTCTTTCATATCTATCACTTTTGAACCACATTTGCAGGTGTAGTTACTTTTTCACCTTTAATCATACGAATTTTATTTTCTTATGTTTCATCGTAGAAATCACACGTAACTGAATAGGTAGAAGCTAACAGCAGTAACAGGTGTAGTTACTTTTTCACCATTAATCATACGAATTTTATTTTGAACGTCACAAATGATAATATTACAATGTCAGCTAAGGAGCTAGAAACAAAGTACAACTCCGGACCTAGTAATGCTTCTAAAAATTGAAATTACAAGCAACAATCAAATATCTTAACCAATACAAGGACTGGCTAAAGAGCAAACTCAACAGGAGTACTCAACAAATTTTGAAAAGTTGTTTAAATTTCAATTGGAAGCTCACTATCAAGATTGTTGAGAAGAACCCAATCGGAAAACCGATCCATGTTCCATCCCAAGAAATCCATGATAGATCCTCGCCTTCTTCATCTATTCCTTCCGATGATGGAGTATCCTCTAGACATGTGATATTAATCTGCATGCCGCATAATCCACTATTGTTTTGAAAACTCAACTCACCCATAGTGTCAATCTGTCGACCACGAGGAATTTTACCCGTCAACCTGTTGTTGCTCAAATCTAGAACTGAGAGTTGGCCAAGCTGATTTAGTGTTTCTGGAATTGAACCTGAAATTTCATTGTGTGACAAATCCAAGCTTTCTACGGCCTGAAGATTGCCAAGAGACATTGGAATATGCCCAGAAATCATGTTGTTTGAAATGTTGAGCACTTTCAAGGCTTTGAGATTTCCTAATACTGGTGGAATTTCACCGGAAATTCTGTTGTTTGACAAGTCCAAGAGAGAGTAGATGTCGAGGTTACCATTCGGTAAGCCTTGATAAGATTTCTTCCAATTGACAAGCAAGTCTTGAGGCAAAGCGTAAGCATTAAACACGAAAGTATCAGTGGGATGGGAAATGATACTTGCAATTTCCTGAGTTTTAACCATTCTTTGCAGGTTTGCAATCTCATAAGGAATACGTCCGGTTAGGTTGTTCCCAGAAAGATCAAGAATTCGGAGAGCACTAAAGTTGGAGATAGTGCTGGGGATAAATCCATTGATGGAATTATTTCTTAAGATAAGAATTTCAAGAGATGGAATTCGAGGTAGAATCTCCTGCAGATTTCCAATAATATTGCTGTTTTGAAGATCAAGAAGGAGGAGATTGACCAATTTAGTCAAATTCCAAGGCAGATTGCCAGAAAACTTATTCCCTCCTAAATAAAGATATTGGGTTCCTTCCGGAAAGTTTGTCGGGATCTTACCAGAGAAATCATTGTCGGACAAATCTACAAAAGAAGAACTTTCCCCCATAACAGGTAAACTGTCACCGAAGAATTTGTTTTTGGACAAGTCCAGAAACTCTAGATTGTCAAGTTTGGAGATGGATATCGGAATTCGTCCTGAAAAATTATTTTCTGACAAAAAGAGCCAATTGAGCCTTTTGGCGTTGCCTATATTTTTGGGCAGCTCCCCTGAAAATTTGTTCCGTGACAAATCTAGATCTAGTAAACTGGAAGATTCAAATAGGCGAGGTGGGATTGGCCCGCTGAGGTTGTTATTTGAAAGGAACAGTACTTCTATGGAGTTTCTATTGGCGAGCCAATCTGGGAATCTTCCCTCCAATTTGTTTTTACTTAAATCAAGATAATGCAACTCTTTCTGTAATGAAATCCATTCAGGAATCTGGCCTGAAATTCCACAAGAAGGCATTGAGATCTGCCAAAGACTACATCTTGGATCAACCTTAGCTGTGTTATTCCAAATCAAGTTGTTTCCCTTTCCACCGATGTATAAATCCATTAAAGTTCTGATTTTGAATAACCAAGTTGGGATCTCCCCGGAGAGCATGTTGTCGTGGAGTCGAAGGATTTCAATCTTGTTCAGGTCTTGCATCGCTGATGGTATTTGGCCAGTAAACTGGTTACTGCTCAGGTCAAGAGCAGTCAAGTTGATTAGTCTACCTATGAATTTTGGAATTTCTGATGAGAAAGAATTCTCAGACAGATCCAGTGATTCTAATTTCGTCAGGTTTACAATGAGAGATGGGATTCTGCCTGAGAAACGATTCTTTTGTAACGAAAGTACCCTTAACTGGGTTAAATTTCCAAACTCTTCTGGGATATTTCCACCAAGAAAATCCCCATTATTCAACTTCAGTGATTCAAGATTTATAAGCTTACCAAATCCAGGACTTAAAGCTCCACCGAACTTATTGTCACTAAGATCAAGCTCTCGAAGCGATATGAGTTCGAAAAGTTTATCAGGAATTGGACCCTGGAAACTATTTTGACTTAACTTTAGCGTAGTCAAATTTCGAAGAGAACCTAGTTCAGGTTCTAGTTTCCCCTCGAGCAAATTGTCTCTCATGCCCAAGTCACGTAAATTAGTTAAACTCCCAATCTCTTTCGGGATGTTTCCTGAAAGAAAGTTCCCATGGAGGTACAATGATTCAAGATTTCGAAGCTTACAAACTTCAAGGCTTAAAATCCCATCGAGAGAATTGTAGCTCATGGTCAAGTAACGTAAATTCGGTAACCGAAAAATCTGGCTGGGGATGGAGCCGTAAAAATTGTTCACCCTCATGTTAAGGTGAACTAGTTTGGTAAGATTGCCAAACCCATCTCCACGAATCTCTCCTTCGAAATAATTCCCCTCGATATCAAGTAATTCAAGTGACCGGATACGAAAAATTGGAGTCAAAATTTCAGAAGATACGGAAACTGGATCAAAATCTGGAGGAGGGATGGCTACCTCAAATAGCTGAAGCTCCGTAACACTTCCGGTTCCGGAGCAAGTAACATGCTTCCAAGAACAACAATCAGAAGCAGGATTCCATGAGTGTAGTTTTTTAAACTTAACGGGATATTTGGAATTGTAGGTGGCGGTGAGTGTGGATTTGAAGTGTAGTAGTGCTTGCTTTTGATGAGTGGGACAAGAGAATGATGGGATTATAATGGAAGTGAGTATTAAAAAGATGGATAATATTAGCTTTAACATTGGTGTGTTTGTCATGGTGGATTTTGGTTGTTCTATATTTTTTATGCATTGGTATATGTTCTGTTAGTAGTCATTATATAGGGAATGAGATGCATAGATTTTTTTCTTTCTTTCTTTCATTTCTTTTATTTGTTTATAAACCACGAGTGCGCAGTAGTAAAATAATCTGTTTGTATGTGTACATTTTAAGTCAAGTACGTCAATGGGTAGTGGATTCTTTTGTGCCCTTTTCACAATAATATTAGAGTCTCACAGTATATATATTGGGTTTAAAAAGGTTAATTGAGCAGTAAAGTAATTTTTTTATTATTAATTTTTTTATCTTATTAACATTCATGAGAAGGTTACTTGGGCATTCGTGTATACCAATCATATAATGATATGACTATTTTGCTTTTACATGTAAAAGTAGCTTCTAGCTAGTAAAATGATACCAGTAATACTAAACTAAAGGCTTTTGTCAATCATATTTTTAAGGTTATAGTTTAATTTAAACACCAACATATTAGTGATTCAATTCCTAATTAGTTTGATGTGATTTTTTAGTATTCGAGCTGTCAAATACTAAAAAGTTATAGCCTAACGTCGATCAAGTGATCGACAATGGGGCATACAAACTACAGGTTCAAAGTAATATATACGTTCCAACAGACGATGTTATGCGGTTGACGAAACTCGCCTTCTTAGATGTGGTGGTTAACTAATGTATTCTTTGAAGATACAGAAACGTAGCTACGTTTGATTACTTTTAAAAGACAAAACGTGACACCGTTTGTTATAACCTCAATTCAAGTAGCTAAACTTGGTGGAAATAACGTTATTTTAAGTATTTTTTATTCTTACTGAAACAAGAGATCGAGAGTGTAATACATACTTAAAATAATTATCTTATTTGAAAAAGCTTATTATAACATGAAAAAATTACATGTTTCGTCCATGTGATTTACCTAAAATCACAATCATCGTTCCTATTCGATTTTAATTACATAAACAATCTTTAATTTTCAAACTATTTGCATTGATAGTCCCAAATTTGAAAATTAAGGACTATCCGTGTAATAATGATAGGGACCATCCGTGTAATAAAAAAACAATAGATTATTACACAGATGATTACTCTTTTTCAAAATAGAGACCATCGTGCAACAAGTTTGAAAATTAGGTATCATTGGTGTAACTAAAATCGAATAGGGACGACAAGTTTGATTTTGAGTAAATCACATGGACGAAACATGTACTCTGTAATTTTTTCTTACAACTTAAATCTAACTTTTACAAAGTAATGTCATCATTTAATAAATCAGGGCCTGTCAAAAATAAAGGTAAGAATGATACCTAATATCCTTTTGATATATTTCTTAAATGTGAGGCCTAAATAAATCGAACTTAAATGACATCATATTTATTAAAAATTTCTATTTCTAGAGCAGCAAGTGGTCCAGGATAGTTGGACTTGGATAGGAACACTTTTTGCTTGACTTGGTGGAAAATAAGGTCGTTTATAAGTATTCGATCGGGGACCAACATGAGAGTAAGCTAGACGTTCGTCTTTTTGGATATAAGGTATAGAACAAAAAAGGATTTATCATACATTATATATAGAGTAAAATACACTGTTAGTCCCTGAGGTTTTTCCAGATTTCACGTTTAGTCTAAAATCAAACAAAATTACCCCATTGCTCTCAACATTGCCAATATCGCTCGCCGCTCGTCCAATTTCTTAACGACATTAACTTCTTATCGTTCTCTCCAGTCATGTGCCAGGCATAAGAGGGTAGTTTAGTTATTTTGTTTTTTGTCCTTTTCATCTTCATCTTCATCTTCTATCTATATCTCTCTCTCTTTTTTTTTTTTTTTTGTCTTTTATCCATTCATCTTTACATCTATTTTGTCCTTGAATTTTGATTTTTTTTTTAAAAATAAGTTCAATATTTTTGATCAAACAAACCCAACACAAATTTTTGGGGGAATCTTTTCGGGTAATTTTCAACACAAATTTATGTTCAATATTATTTTCAAATTCCCAGATTCAATATTTCTTTCCAAATTCGAATACACTTGAAAACACTCATCATTAATTGTGCATGCCAGAAGTTAGATCTAAAACATACATCATTTTACCAATAACAAAAAAAGTACTTAAATTTGTTTTACGATGTTAGCACATTTAAACTCAAAGAATCTTATATGAGACCTCAATGATTATCATTGGCTTCAAACACATACAAACAAATATGAAAGTATTATCCAAAAACGAAGGGTTACCAACACCATTGTCACACAACATCACTACTAAACAAAAAATATAGTAGTCAAGAACACAAGCTTTTGCGTGATGAAAAGGCATTTGAATCTTGCAACAACAAAGTAAGCCTCAGATTATATCATCGGCTTTAACTAAAATATGCTTAAGCTTAAAGAAAAAGAAAGATTCGTAAGAATCTATAGCACCAATAGCATCAAATCATACCATGGCCATTTAAAAGCTCTAGATCTAACTGAAACCTCACAAAACCGGCTACGTCCACATATAAAACCAACATAACTTTATCTCAGATCTTAAAAGAAACAACAACATCCATGGAGACCCGTTAAAGGATCATGTTAATACAAATAAGCCATAAAAACGTTTATTTATATTTTACGATCTTCTAATGTTTTGTCGATAACAAACGTAAAATCATTTTAACGAAACAAATAAAATGCGTAAAAGGTTTGAGCCAATAGTTTACTAACACACTTTTACTAAACATATTAAAACTAGGGAAAATGATAGGAATGTCCCAATTGCCCTGAGGCTAATTACTTTCCGGACCGTTTTTTTTGGCTGTATGAAACTGGACCAAGGGCAATCTCTATCATTGGGCAACTCATCCACAGTGTGACAAGTGTCCCGTGTGTGTAAGGTATTGTTTTTTGGGCAACTAAAATGCGCTAGGCAACCGTATATTTTAAAAATGGTTTTTTTTTGTCATTTTACATTACATAGAAAGTACACATTTGAATAGTGAAAGTACAATACATTTCTATTCAAAATCCAATACCCACTCGTGTTCCTCACTCTCTGTTTTTGCTTATCGCAAAAACCATTCTGAGTTACTGTTTTCACTAATCAAACCGTCTTCTTCGTCAGTCCCTCTCTTCCTCCTAACTTTAGTTATAGCCCCATCTACAAGAGACAGTGTTGATTGCAACTGATTTTTACTGTGCACAACATCTATTTTCAACAACCAAACCACCTTCAATTGTTCAATTTTTTTTCAATAATGTGGTATGTAAATCTTTTTATCAATGTTTATTACATATGATTTATTTCCAATTGGTTCTATGTTATAACAAATCGTTGGTGTTATTTGATTAATAGCTATGTTAGATAGGTGTTAATTCCATTTTATAATCCATTGCTCTTTTTATGTCTGTCTGATTCGTAATTGCAACTGTTGATTGTCATAATTTAAGCATTTTGTTTTGTGTTACGACCATATTGTATCACGTTATTATCCCTTGTTATTCAACTATTGATTATGTACGGTATAATACCTTAGATGTCATTAGTTACGTATGTAACAATACTTGGTTCATTAAAAAATTTAGTGGCAGTTTGTAGACTAATAAGGAGTCATTGAAATGGGTCGAGTTCCGGCCATTGAATCTGTTATATTATGTTAGATAGTTTATATGCATCACTAGATATGCTTATGCTATTGTTTACGATGTTGGTATAGATTCCTTCTATAGTCTGAGTTATTTTTTGTTTTTTGTTGACCATTTTTAGGACTATGAAGCTAAGTTAATAATTACGAGTAAACTGAACTACTTTTGGTTGATAAAGCAAAAGTTAGACGCAAAACGCCGGATCTTGTTTAGGAGTACCTGCTTTGGAAAATGGATTGATCTCTTGTTTTTTGAACATGAAACACACATTATATATTATATGCTAAGGAAACAACATACAGTGGACGATTCTCATTATAATGACCGGGTTGCGGTTTGGAACTGTAAGCTTTGGGTTGTATACATCTGGTTCTCTCAATTTTCGTAACAGGGTATTTCCTGACAAGAAAGGGTTGATTGTAACCAACTTAGATGTTATTGGTGTTATCGAGAATGAAGAGCGGTTTCGACAGATATCACATGAAGACAATGTACGTCTTTGTCTTCTGTTAGCCTTAGAGGTGATCTTTATGGGTCGTTTGTTGACATGCGAGGTGGATGATAAACTGATGAGGTTAGTTGATAATCTAGATGATTGGAATGCCTTTCCATGGGGTGAGCATATTTGGACTCATTTATACGTCCAACTTTATAATGTAATTGATAAGCACACGGATGACCGCCTTTTAAGATTGAAGAAAGATCCAAAGCATTGTCTGACATATACATTGTCTGGATTTGTGTTTGGTTTTCAGGTATCCATTTTGCAAGTTAACATTTTTACTGCTTTCTATATTGAAAAGTGTATGTTTTTTTTATTCGTATAGGTTTGGATCCTTGAGTCCTTTGAAAAATGTCATGGTTGGTGGATTAAACATCCAAATGTGATACCAAGAGCACTTGGCTGGTCTAGGAAGTCTATCTTTAAAAGAGCTGATCGTTCGAACCTTTTTTCAAAGGTAAGTCTGTTAAACTTATGGTTATTTATTATCTTGTTTATTTATTTATTGTTTATTTATTTATTGTTTATTGTGTGTTATACGTAAACAAAACCTAGCAATATTTACACTAACCTAATTCCATTTTAACCCGAAAATGTTGCTTTTTACTTGTGTTAACTAATAATCCAAAACACACAATCTATTGTATACGCATTAACCCAATGCACACAATCCGATCATTCATATACCTACGTTATTTTATCCATCAAGATATTACTTGACATATGAACTATTGGTATATGCAGAAATAGTGTCATGCGAATATGCGTATTCAACCAATATCTAAAATGAAAATATTACCATTTTTTGTCAAAAAATATGTTGAAATATCTCAAGATTTGCGATATATTTACATATGCACAAATGGGTATTCCACCAAAAATATGTGGGCCCAAAATACCACCATTTTTGTCCAAAACATACGTAGGGATGTTCCGCATCCGTAACCTAATTTGAAAAGTGCAGTGTAAAAAGTAAACCTACACGAAAAGTGGATGTCCCATTTCCACATATCTAACTCAAGCCATATGCATAAATACTCAAAAGATCTGCACAAATAGTCCGACCAGATTTAAGGTGAACATATTATAGATTAAACAGATAACAACCATCCAAGTGTTTTAGTACATCAACAAACCACTAAATAAGGTAAACAGATAATACTTAAGCCATTTTTCTTTTCCCTTTGCCTTTATTTTTGTCAGCCTCTTCCTGTAAATGTTAAGGGTTTTTTTATGCCAAATTTCTTCTCTTTAATATCAGCCCAAGTTTGTTTATTTGCAAGTCCAATTACCTGAATCCTTTTACCTAGGAGGTTCAGACTTTGGGCATCAGAAAGTGAATGTGTTTTATCCTCAAAACTCATAAATGTTGCCCTTTTCAACAGACTTTCGCGGTAACCTACCACATCGGGTCTGTCAGAATAGTCACTTGAGTTGTAGCTAGACAAATAGCTGGACATAGAGCTTGAATCACTTTCAGAACTTTCAACATTGGGGAAGTATGAATCCCATGGATTAGATGGCTGGATTGTATCTGAAGAGCTTGAGGACATTATGATGCTTGAATCAGAAGAGATTGTTATAATATCTGCAAAATAAACAAACACTTTATGATGCTTGCAAAATAAGCTTAACATTAGCAAAATAATATTTACAGAAACAAAAACCCACCTGCTTTTTTTGAAGTCATTTTAATTAGGGTTTTGCTGATATGTGTGTGTAAAACTATTGTCAATGTGTGTCTGTGTATGAGTGTGAGTCTAAATCTCACTATAAAAGAAGGCCTCTACCTAACCGCATTTATAAGCATTAACATCCTAATAAATGTTGGTTGTTGACCTTATCTCTTAACTTTTGAAATTACAACTAAGGTTAAGCAGCAGCATAGTTGTGCAACATCTTATACATCCTAACACAATTAGAAAAACACTTTTGTACACGTGGTAAATGCATTTGTAACCCCGACATGTGTAACCCTGAGCAGCACTGTTTTTTTAAAAGCAGCGGTAACTTTACGCTACCAATAGTAACAACAAGGCCTTTATTATTTGGTCTTCATCACTGGCAGTATTAAGTTCAACTAGAAGTTTATGACTTTATTCTGACAGTCTTAATATAGTAGTCATATTTTAATTATAGTTCATAACCAGTACTAATTTTACAAGAGCAACACTAATAAAACTTAGCAGCAGTAAAATCATCATCATCAACACGTCAGAATCCCAACAATAGTTATGAAATACAATTAAAACTTTTCTATAGTTGAAATAAAAAACTATAATACATCAAAATCCAAATAGCCTCCCCTAAAGTTTATATTTCTTCTCAAGATCATCAATTTTCCTATTTAGCTTGAAGAATCACTAGGAGGATGCTTCCAAACATATTAATTCTGCTTCTTTTGATTGAGAACTCTTCCATACTTATTTAATAAATTATAAGCTTGATCATCATACAAGTAAGGATACTGCACTTGCAGTTTCTTTGGTTGCAGCATCTGGCTTACAATTTTTTTGTTGAAGTTAAGAGCAGGGCAATCTTTTTCTCCAATCCTGTAGATCACCAGTTCATGAGCAAACAAAACATGAACTCCACAACATTGATACAGTCTCCATTGTTGAACTGTGTTATTTTTAAGCTTTACCCACTCTTCTTCTTCATGACTTGGTCCAAACATAACTTTCAAATAATTCCATATTTGTTTGTCATACACCTTCTCTGGATAAGCACCACCATCCGTTCCCTTTATCAGTATCCAGATAGTCACAAGGTCAATCCTATCAAGATGTTGAACCATCTGCAAAAAGCTAAGAAACCTGTAGTTTTTACCATTACTTCTTTTTATATCCCAATAAACTTCACTTCTATCTGTAATCCCAGAAGTAACCTCAATAATAGGATATTTGATCCCTATAGGCTTTGCATTAATTACTTTAGGTTCAGATATTTCTTTGAATATTGTAAGAGCTTGCAATTTTTCTTTCTCCTATGCATCATATACTTGCTCTTCCAGTTTTTCCTCAACCTTCTCCGTCTCATGCTCTTCCTCATCATCTTGCTCAACTGCTCTGGACCTAACCGCCTTTCTCTTCTTTCTTCCACCACTTTTTAGCACACTCATAGTTCTCTTTACTCCAGAACTAGAGCTTTCCTTATTTTCTTCAACTTTTCCTATCTGCTCCACCACTTTCTCTATTGTAGGAATATCAGCAGCAGGGTATTTTTCTTCAGCAGTAGGAACATCTTGTGTAGCAGCAGATTCACCACTATGTAGTTTCGTACTAGCGGCAGTTTCATCTACACTAGCAGCAGTTACATCCCCTGCAGCAGTACTTTCTTGACTGACTATTGTAGTATCTTATTTGAAACTGTTTATTACAACATGAAAAAATGACATGTTTCGTCCATGTGATTTACCTAAAATCACAATCATCGTCCATATTCGATTTTAATTACATAAATAATATCTAATTTTTAAACTATTTACATTGATAATTCCTATTTTGGAAAATAAGGACTACACGTGTAATAACGATACGGACTACCCGTATAATAAAAAAAACATTAGTATCACTGGTGTAATTAACATCTAATAGGGGCGGCGAGTTTGATTTTGAGTAAACCACATGGACGAAACATGTACTCTGTAATTTTTTTCTTACAAATTAAATCTAACTTTTACAAAGTAATGTCATCATTTTAATAAATCAGGGCCCGTAAAAATCAAAGTTAAGAATGATACCCAATATCCTTTTGATATATTTATTAAATGTGAGGCCTAAATAAATCGAACTTAATCACATCATATTTATTACAAAAATTATTTATGGAGCATCAGGTGGTCCACGTTACTTGGACTTTGATAGGAACACTTGTTTGCTTGACTTGGTGGAAAATAAGGTCATTTATATGTATTCGATCAGGGACCAACATCAGAGTAAATTAGACATTCGTCTTTTTGGATATGAGGTATAAAACAAAAAAGGAGTTATCATATAATATATATAGAGTAAATACATCGTTAGTCCCTGGGGTTTTGCCAGATTTCACATTTATTCCAAAACCATACAAACTTACACCATTTCTCTTCAATGTTGCCAATATTGCTCGCCGTTGGTCCAATTTCCTAACGACGCTAAGTTTTTCTCATTATCTCCAGTCATGTGCCAGGCACAAGAGGTTAGTTTAGTCATTTTTTTGGTCATCTCTCTCTGTGTTTGTGTGTGTGTGTGTGTATTTGTGTGTGTGTCTTTTTCCTTTCATCTTCTACATCTATTTTGTTCTTGAAGTTTGATTTTTTTTAATAAGTTCAATATTTGTATCATACACAACGCAACACAAATTTGTGGGGAGTTTTTTTCATGTAATTTGCAACACAAATTTATGTTTAATATTCTTTCCAAATTCTCAGATTCAATATTTCTTTCCAAATTCGAATACAATTGAAAACAATCATCATTAATTGTGCATCAAATCTAACTTCTGGCATGCACAATTTTTTTCTTCAAAGAAAAAAAAAAAATAATTGTGCATGCCATAAGTTAGATCTGAAACTTACATCATTTTAACAATAACAAGAAATGTACTTAAATTTGTTTACGATGTCAGCAGTTTAAAACTCAAAGAATCTTATATCATACCTCTGTAATTATCATTGGCTTCAAACATTTACAAAAATATGAAAGTATTATCCAAAAAAAAGGGTTACCAACACCACTATCACACAACATCACTACTAAATAAAAAATATAACAGTCAAGTACACAAGCTTTAGCGTGATGAAAAGGCATTTGAATCTTACAGCAATAGAAAAAAACACTTTAGCCTTAAATTATATCATCGGCTTTAACTAAAATATGCTTAAGCTTAAAGAAGAAGGTATATTTGTAAAAATCTATAGCACCATCAGCCTCAAATCATACCATGGCCATTTAGAAGCTTTAGATATAACCGAAACCTCACCAAACCGGCTAGATCCACAGATAAACCAACATAACTTTATCTCATATCTTAAAAGAAAAAACAACATCCATCGATGCCCGATTAAAGGATCACACAAAACAAACCCAAAACCCACCAAAACCACTAATACATCAATGAGACCACCAAAACTTAAACCCCAATGGTTTTCAAAAGATCGGGTGGTGTTGGTGGCGGATTCTACTGATGGTAGCAACGGGTGTTTAGATGGAAAAAGTGAGGTAGAGAGAGATGGGAGAGGGTGACCCTGGATATGAATTTGTGGTATAGATTTAGTTTGTGCATTCAATAATAGTGTTGTGTGTTTAATTTTGTTGTTTTCATATTTAAGATGTTTATTTGAAAAGAAAAAAAAAGGTAGTTTAAGTACAGAGTTGAGGTTTCAGACAAGAAAGAAAAGTTCCAAAACATACTCACACGAATTTCAAGTAAAAAATTGTTTTAAGATCTAATAGATCCTTGAATCGTTTTTATAAAAGTTTAACTAATTTAAATGTTCATAATTTTTTGGGTTTTTATTTTTGAAGATATGATAAATGGCAAGAACACATAAAGGTAGAAGATGAAAAGGAAAAAAACCAAAATGACTAAACTACCCTCATGTGTCTGGCACGTGACTGGAGATAAATAAAAAAGCTTAACGTCGATAGGAAATTGGACCAGCGGCGAGCAATATTGGCAACGTTGAGGAGCAATGATGTAATTTTGTCCGATTTTGGACTACACGTGAAATCTAGCAAAACCTTGAGGACTAGCGGTGTATTTTACTCTTATATCTATTAAAATTTATTTTTCCAAAATCTGAGGCACCTAATTGGTCTAGATTTACTTGGGCACAATAATAAACATGCCCAATTATTATGTAACAAGAACAATACCCGTGCGTTGCACGGGTAGACGATTTTTTGTGATGTTTGCATTTTTTTTTTCAATTTTAGATGTTCTAACTCTTTCTAACTTATTGCAAACATCAAGAAAATGCATTACCTAATTTTGTTTTGCAAGTGAAACCGCAAAATGCATTATCTGATAATTATTTTTTTAAAAATTTTTTATTATCTTTTTTTTTTAAACTTTTAGATGTTCCAACTCTTCCTAACTAATTGCAAACATCACCAAAAAAATCGTTTACCCGTGCAACGCATAGGTTGCACGGGTACATCTTCTATTTGATGACGTTTGTATAAGTTAGGAAGCGTTTAACTATATGTAAATTTAAATGATGAATGACATAGCAAATCAATGCCGTCCCGTAAACAACATGCATTTGTACATTACCACTCATCATCGCAATTTATTTTAAAATTCGAACCAATCTTTGTAAATATATAAAATATAATCGGAGATAAAAAGTATATTTGCGTACGTCTATAAAACATATACCCCGTATTACTTATGGAATTTTAAAAATCATATATTATATTAGGGCTTTGTTAACAACAACCCTAAATGTTATGGTTAAGCAAATAATTATCGTTACAATATTACTTATAAGTGATTCTGATTGAATGATAATTCCGAAAAAAGTGTAGACAATCCCGAAAATAGTGAAGATACAATATTGACACTTGAATGCGATTAGTTAAATTGTATTCTTACAAACAATTGTAATAATATAAAGTCTCTTAAACACAACCCTTATGATGGAAAGGGAAAGAAAAGCAAACAATTGTAATAATATAAAGTCTCTTAAACACAACTCTTATGAGGGAAAGGGAAAGAAAAGCATTCCCTTCAATTTATTGGGTAATGGCTCATTACCTACTATTAGGTAATGGGTCATTGCATTATACTCTACAAATTACATGTTTTCATTATCTTTCTCATTCTTTACCCCTCATAACCCCCTACCAAGCATGCCCTAAATGTTATAGTTTATTTGCATCATCTTTTTCGTGTTTAATTTAGCGTGAATTGACACATATAATAATAGTTTATTTAAAAAATATTAATAAAATATTAAAATAGCATTAAGTGATTAAAGTAGATTAAGTGGTTCCTACTTCCTAGATATAAAATGCTTTTCACCGTCTTAATGATATACTCCCTCCGTCTCAAATTTATTGTCATGAGAGAGAAAACACAAAGTTTAATAAAAGTTGGGCCATATTAATTTTCAACCACTTAAATGGAATATTCTCCCACTATATTCTCTAGTTTTTACTTAAAAAGGTAAGTGGACAATTAATTTGAGACAACCCAAAAATGAAATATGGACTATAAATATGAGACGGAGGGAGTATTTCAAACTATGATGTTGCTGCTTCTCATTCTAAAATGCACCTTTTTCGTTTGATTATCATGCTTTTAAGGTTATATTGTACCGACTATATATGATAGACATATCAGAGTTTATAGGATTATACTCTGTGTACTGCTCATAGCATATACCTCGTTATCAATCTTATTTTCTAGACTATGTATCTTTGATAGACCATGGTCAATTTCATTTGTCACTTGAAGTATTTTCAAACATTACTTCGATCGTGTTTACCAAAACAATAAGAAAGCACCTACGTATTCAAGAGATATATATAACGTTGGTTGTGACTTGTGAGCATCAACTTTTATATTTTCCAATAAACCAACAATAATGTCATCGTTTGAGATATTCTAACAGTTTGCAGTTGTAGAAAAGTAAACGACATGATTGCTAGAATATACATATAGGATAAAGAATAGAAAGGAAGATATTAAAAATAAACAAACTTGATGTGGGATGCACACGATGATAACAAATTTACACCTTTAAGTAATCCTTTTGAGATCATGTTGTATCTAAATAATACCAACTGCTTGTGAGCTGATGTTCTAACTCAATAATACAATGTGTTTGCCAGACAATGATATACATATATCTCATTTGCATGGCATTCTGAAATACATAATTTATGTATAGGTGTACGATGCATAAAATAAAAACATGTTCTCTTAAATAATGATGAGGTGTTTTGAAAATTCACTAAAGATAAACACAAAAATGTATTCAAAATATAAAATATATGCTATCTACTTTGACCATTTGATAACTTTGACGGATGTTTAAAGTTTCGAAACTTATCTTTAGCTTTGAAATGGCTATAATGAGTTACTTAAATAGAGGGAAGTTAGTTTCAATATTAATAAACGTGCTAAAATATAGCAGCCAATCTTAAAGAATCAGGTTACTTGCTATAAATTAGGATATATTTTATTTTAAACGGTTCAGATCTAATATTATTTGAATTTCACGGTTGATAAATGATGCCAAGTCATCATTTTTTCTCTTAGCTTCGTCAACAATAGATAAATATAATTAGTTAAAGAATAGAAAGAGCTACTGACGTATTTTTATTTATTTTTTGGGGAGTAATCCTGCACCCTGGTAAATATATTAACCAAATAAACGTTTAAGTACAATGGATATGAGTGAAATCCCATATCTCAGCCCGTTACATAGGCATAAAGCTTACATAACAAGATACTTCCAATTCTCTAAACAAGAAAACAAACCACTACTCAAATGATAACATATGACACAACAAAATAAAATTACTTTCTAGGACCTTGAAACTTTGTGCCATACATGAACCACTAAAACATTTGACATCAAGACTTACTTTGTACATGAGAACGCTACAGTCTTTGTCTAAGTAGCTATACACACAAATTACAACTGGCAATGGCCATTGACTTAACAAGATGAACGTGATTCATATATACTTGATTAAGCCATCTAGGATCACGATCAATAACATTATCACAAATGCTCATGGTCCAAATGTCAAGTAGTATATATTGTTTGATATGATGTTCAGGTATATGTGAGTGCAACAAATTTTACCAAAAAATTCATAAAACCAAAAATAGGTACAATAAACAACATGATTAACAGCATGATTGATGTTTTAGTGGTTCATGTTTGATGAACATTTGAGCGAATAAAGAGTACAAAGATTGTCATCGTCTAATACTTAAAAAGTTCATTTTCATGTGCAATTATGATTAATAGACTAACTAAGACTCTCAATGAGTTATATTATTGACAATCTTACATACACGTCAACAACATATAACTACTTGCAAACTACATACACAAATCAAAAGCACATTAGTACAAATTTTCTATCACTTCCAAAAACGTTGATGCAATTCTAAAGATAGGTATCAAACAAGGCCGTACAAAACAGAGATTTTTGGACAAAGCAAGTTCTATAATCAGCTTACATGTTTAATATAGTTGCCTTTTAAAAGGTATGTTAAGACGGTTTCATTTTTGTAGACTTGTAGTATTTGCAAAAATGACCACATCCCTCAAGGTTGTATACTTATAGTATAATAACACTTTTTTCTTTTACACCATTTTTTGTTTAAACTCATAGGATAAATATCGAATTTTACGGCTTCGGTCCAAAGAGAAAGAGTTAATCAAAACTTGTAATTTTTTTTGTCTTTTACCCTCTGTTAAAACAAATGTGTGCGTAACGCAATGACTATCACCTAGAAACGAACAACAACAATTAAAATTTTCCCCCATCCGCAAACCCTCATTCCAAACCACCATTAAGTTATTAATTTCTGGCTAAATATAGCTATATATGTTAGAAGCATTTTTTTATAACCAAAACATTGGTAGACATATAAACTCATTTAATTTAAACTATGGGCTGACATTTGTGTTTAGCTAATGGGCCGGCTGGTTCATTAACCAAAGTAAAATATGAGCCGACATATTAAACAATAAATACACAATCTAGCAACTTAAAACTCAAAAGCGATTAGTATATTTTGTGAGGAGCTAGTGTTTAAGGAGAACAATACAAGTGTTAACAAGATTGATAATATTGAGATTAACATTGTTGTGCTTGCCATGGTGGATTTTGGTCGTGTATTTTTAATTCATTTGTACTAGTAGTTGGTGGTTGTTATATAGGGAATAAAAACGAGGAGCTGAATTTTTTTTCCTTCTTTCTTATGTACAATTAATTTTTGAATGATGTACATGTACGTTACAAAAAACATGATCGTGGTAGTCAAAAACAGATTTTTGCGACCCTACTTTTATTCATTACGATTATGATTTTAGATTTATAATTAGTTACAATAGCATTTTCTATTGTACATAACCCTACTTTTATTTACTAATATAGTGCTGTTATTACAACTTTTGGGTGGTCCAGGTTCACTTTGACTCCAATATTGTCTTGCCGAAATAATCGAACAAGACTTATATACGAAACCGAGAGTAATTACA
The DNA here is from genome assembly GCA_022545495.1 of Chrysanthemum lavandulifolium. NCBI lineage: Eukaryota > Viridiplantae > Streptophyta > Magnoliopsida > Asterales > Asteraceae > Chrysanthemum > Chrysanthemum lavandulifolium. The sequence continues at coordinate 288,625,407 of CM040242.1, forward strand.
AGTCTTCATGAAAACAATCCACTAAGAAATGGACTTTAAGTACGTTTAAAATTTCCAGTTTCAATTATATCTAGGTGGTCCACATCGACTTTGATACACATGTTGTGGAAGAATTGGAAAATATTCGACAAAGCCTGACTTGGTGGAAAATAAGGTCATTTTAAGTATTCGTCTACCAAAATGAAAGTAAATGAAACGTCAGTATTTTCGGATGTTAGCCATAGAACAAAAAAGAGTTGTCATGCATTATTCTAAAGTTAATTACAAATTTTGCTCACGTGTTTTACATCTTTTTTCATCTTTCGTCTTTTAACTTTAATAATTACACTGCCCATCCATGTGATTGTCTATTTGTAATAGACGAGTACTTTGACCAAACGGCTATTAGTGTCTCTCACCCCCTCTCACTTTTCACCCGTAGTGGTCACACCACCCTCACATTTCATTAAAATACACACTTTATACAAATATACCCCACACACACTCACAAACTAAATAAAAAACATTAAAACACAAAGGGGCCCATTTTTTTCAAGCGCAACCAAAGGTGACTGAGTCTCATTTTCTTGGCTCCCACGCGCGTGAGGTGGTGATGGTGTTTTAGGGGTGGCGCATGATGTGAGGGTCGAAAGGTGAGGGATCGCCTCCTACTCCGCCCAGCCTTATAAGCATTTTTTTAGAGAGGTGATATGCACACCACCAAAATTGATGTGCATACCATAAAATCACATTTGTGATGCACATAGTACAACATCAAATATGTATGATTGTGGTGTGCACAACACTTTTGATGGTGTGCATATCACCTCCCTTTTTATAACCAAAACACTCGTAGACATATAAACTCGTTTATTTTAAACTATGGGCTTACATTTGTGTTTAGCTAATGGGCCAGCTAGTTCATTAACCAAAGTAAAATAGGAGCCGTCATATTAAACAATAAATACACTATCTAGCAACTTAAAACTCAAAAGTGATTAGAAGATTTTGTGAGGAGCTAGTGTTTAAAGAGAAAAATAAATGTATTAACAAGATTGATAATATTGAGATTAAAACTGTTGTGCTTGCCATGGTGGATTTTGGTTGTGTATTATTTATTCATTTATACTACTAATTTGTGGTTGTTAGATAGGAAATGAAAACGAGTGGCATAATCTTTTTTCTTTCTTTCTAATATATAAACCAAATTTACCATTTGAACGATGTACATGTACGTTACAAAAAAACATGATCGTGGTAGTCGAAAACGGATTTCTGCAACCCTACTTTTATTCATTACAATTATGATTTTATATTTATGCTACTAATCTATAAATCACAATTAATTTTTACGATTACATTTTTTTATAATACGCAACCCTACTTTAATTTAATTATCTAAGACTGTTAGTACATGGTGGTCCAGGTTTACTTTGACTCCAATATTGTCTTGCGAAAATAAGGAACAAGACTTATATACGAAACTGAGAGTAATTACATGTCTTCATGAAAACAACCCAATAAGAAATGGACTTTGAGTACGTTGTATTTGCTAAAATTTTCGTGTTTCAATAACATCTAGGTGGTCCAGGTTTACATCGATTTTGATAGGTAAAATATTCGACAAAGATTTGTGACTTTGTGGAAAATAAGGTCGTTGAGTATTCGTCTACTAAAATGTAAGTAAATGAAACGTTATTATTTTTGGATGTTAGCCATAGAAGAAAAGCGAGTTTATCATAAATTATTTTTCTGTGGTTTACATCTTTTTTCAACTTTAGTGCTTTAACTTTAATAATTACACCGCTCAGTCCCTATGACTGTCCATTTTCAACAGACGAGTCCTTTGACCAAATGACCGTTAGTGTCTCTTCGTTAAATCTTTGCATATAAGTGCATTTTCGTTAATTTCTCGTCATCTTCAACCTCCACACTTTTTCAAACTTTTTCACTTTTCTTTTTGTAATTTCAAAAACACAAATAAATGTATATATCTTCAACCTCTAATCTTTTTAATTTTTTTTTCATGTTTCTTTATATAAACTTCAACAACACATCTCACTCTAATGAAGCACAAACACATTATTTGCAGAATAATTGTAAACACAATATTTCTATCATGCTCAAATAAAGTTTAAGTTTTACAAACAAGGTAAATGGACCTTTTGTTTGTTTTTTTTTTCTTCTTTTTTTTAACAACAATTTTAACTATCTCATAATGTTTACGCCAAAAATCTATCTTAGATGTCCTAAGCAAGCCTTAAATCTACAACCATTTGGTTGGGGAGCTTCTCACATAATCGCATAACCCATTTGGTGATAAATTGACCTGTTTTAATTCATTTTCTGAATTGAAGGTTTATATGTTCCCAAACCATTAAATTTAGTTTTAGTGAGGTCTTCACTGTTTAATGATGTGCCACTGAAATCTTTTAAGATTTTTTTTTTTTTTTTTTTTTTTTTTTTAAAACAAGGTCCATCCACATTATCAAATTGCAAAAATAAACACCCAAACACCCATCTGTCCAAAATAAAAGATAAAATGACCATTTAAATGATTGGATAAACAATTATCTTTTGGTAATATAAAAGGTGTTTGATGAAGGTGTTCACCAAGTGTTTGATCAAATGTTAGTATGTTTATGGTTGACACTCCCTTACTTAGCTTTACTTAAAGTTTAATGAGATGTTGTGTATGGTCTAGTTATGGGAGATGAAGATGATCAAAGCTCGAGCTATACTTGGTCCGATTGAAACATCTACTGCTGTGAATATGGCGCCCCCTGGGGCTCCCGGAAATACTGTCCGTGATCTTATTGAAGGGCATGAAGAGTTTAAGACACCTACAGCTGATTCGCTTTTTCCATATGACACTGATGCCCTTTATAAGTTTACCTGGCATTAGGAATTATTTAACGGCGGCATGTGAAGGAATAGCATAAACTATTCATGATTCAGACTTATTATTGTAACAATATAAAATTTTCAAAATCATATGTCGTTCTTTTATTTGTTTCCATGGGGTGTTCTTTAGCTGCTGTTGCTGAGGTTTTTCGTTTAATCTTGGTGGGTTATGGGGTGCTATGATTAGTAATGTTGGGTTTGTGTGGAGAGATATTTACTCGAAGAATAGTCTGCAGAATTTTAAGCAGGTGAATGGGTTGAATTTGTATAAGTGGGTCATGATTCTGTCATTCTTTTATTTGTGTTCTGTTGCGGTTTTTGTTCAAGGATCTGAATGGATTCCTGGATGATGTTTGGCATTGTACTCTCAAAATGATTGAAAATTATTGCATAATTAGTATGTTTTCAAATATTCGTTTATAAAATTTTTCATCATTAACTTGCACAAAGTCCAATATATGTTTAACTTTTCTAAGAGCATGGGGTATCACAACGAGCCACCCACGCCACTCCAACGTGGCATGCTCGCCGTTCCACTTCGTCCCTCGCCACCACACCACGGAGCCTCGCCGGTTTCGTTTTCGCCGTTCCAACGACGAGAAAGAAGACAAATAACTTTTTCTGTTAATTTGTTTGTGTTTGTGTTTGTGATGTGTTTGTGAGGGTGGGTGGAGCCCAAATGAAGAGGTTTGAGTTAGAGCAAGGGGTATCATGAGTTACTCACTTCTCTTCATTTGGGCCACACGTGTGCCACATCACCTCCACATCACTCCAACACACTCACTTAAAAATACCCCCCAATCACAACTTACTCACTTCTCTTCATTTGGGCCCCACCCACCCTCATTTTATTTATTTTCCATATTTTCCAAACACAATTAAATTCATTTCATTCAATTAAAATAAAAATACAACTACAATACGGAAAATAAAAAAAAAACATACGACAAATTTAAAAAAACATACGAAAAAAAAACATACGGAAAATAAAAACCATACGAAACTTAAATAATACAACTTCATCTGTAGTATTTAGCTACCAATTCGTCTTGTTTCTTCTTGAGGATCGATCTTTTTGGCTCCGGCAAATTTTCAATATCGTGCATGAGAAACTCCAATTCTCGGCACTCTTGCTCCGACTTTTCTCTCGCAATCCTCGCCTCGTACACTTCTCGTGCTCCGTCAACTTTACGTTTATACTCTTGAGCTAAAGCTTCCGCAATAGCATCCGATTGACTCCCTCCGGTGCTCGTTGACGACTCCACTGATCTAGATTTTTTTGCCGGACGAGGTTTGCCTGCTGGACGAGCTCTTGGATCAGGGCCGAATAATTCGGCGATATTATCTTCATTGATCCCCTCCGGCGCGTCCCATTTGGGATATTCTCTCAAAACCTTCCATGCCGAAACCATACTAAACTGTTTCCCCGTCCCATTTTGAAAGCAAGTCTTGCATTCTCAATGTGATCGACATCATTTCCCCGGATCTCTGCTGCAAATGCTTGTAAAACCATTAAACTTTTGGCAATCACCGTTTATCCGAGTCCATTTTCCCGTGCACATACTTTTTGTACGATACGGCTCTGGACTACGAGCCTTAAAGTCCTCCCAAATCTGAGTCCAAAACGCATCGCTTTGTCGGTCATTACCGATAGCGGCGTTTTGGGATACCTCGACCCAACACTCGGCTAATATTTTTTCCTCCTGGCTTGACCAACGAATGGTGGTTCGACCATCTTCTTCGTCCTCATCCTCCTCATCCGCATCCAAGTTCACAACGGCCTTCTTTTTTTTTTTTTTTTGTCTTTGTCGCTTTGGCCGGTTTCTTTCCTTCACGACGTTCTTCAGTGTTTCGGTTGGTGGTGGTTGAGGTGTGATTCAAAGTAATGTTGTAGTGACGGATAGAATTGCGTTGGTGGTTGTTGTGATGGATAGAATTGCGTTGGTGGTGGTTGTGACGGATAAAATTGCGGTTGTGATGGTTGTGACGGATAAAATTGCGGTTGTGATGGATAGAATTGCGGTGGTGATTGTCTTGGATATTGAAAAGCTTGAAATCCGACTTGCGAAGAATTGTGTGAGCTTTGAGACGATGGGGTGGACGGATTTGACGAAGACGAGTTAAGGAGATTCGTAAACGACATCTCGTTGGGATCTTGGGACATTTTTGGTTGTGGATTAAGATGATGAAGATAATATATTTTTGGTTGTGAATGAGAAGTGTGAATGTTTTTATAAAAAATGGGTATTATTTATAGAGTAAAGGGGGTAATATTTGGTTTGAAAAAAAAAAAAAAAAAAAAAAGGATCGTTGCATTTAAAACAGTAATATTCAAACGGTTTGAATTTGAAATCGTTTTGTCTTATTCGTTTCGTTGTAACGGCGAGAGGCCTTGTGGCGAGACCCAGTGGTGTCGTGGCGAAGGGCGAATCAAAGTGGCGAAGAGCCACGTATGAAACGGCGAGAAAAGAAATATCCCACACTCCATGCTCTTAGTTGTGATTGGGGGGTATTTTTAAGTGAGTGTGTTGGAGTGATGTGGAGGTGATGTGGCACAAGTGGGGCCCAAATGAAGAGGTATGAGTGTGCCATGACACCCCATGCTCTAATGCACAATCACATCCTTCAAATATAATGGCAAGTAACACTTATAGTTTTTGTTGCCCACATTGGCAGATTTGTACCAGCAGATGCCGCGAGAGTGGGTTTAACTACGATGCTTATGATCCTTATTCTCATCATTCATAAGGATCCTGAAATTCTTATTACTCACCACATCAACAGTAAATCATAGAATTTTTTTGTACTACAGGAGGCAAGCTTATGACTGCTGAACAGTCCACATTTATTATCGACCTACATCAAGTTGGAATGATGCTAAGGTATCTATTATGTACTAACAAATAGTATGTTAGAAACCATAAACAACTACTATGTTGAATACTTATACTGATGCTTAGAACTTTCAAGGCATGCCGCTTCTCGATCATTATGTTTGCTAGACAATTTGGCAAGGAACTCTTACTGAAGGTCAGTTGTTGAGATCTGAATAAGTGTGGCTAATGCTCGATGTCTAATTGTTTTGGGTGCTGAAATGGGCAGGTTTGGGTGATTAAATGAGGCTGAAATGGGTGTGTTTCGCCCTCAAGTTGGGGGTAAATGGCTCAGTTTTGGGGCTCAAATGGATGTGGGATTAGGGACTGAGATGAATAAGCTGTATGTCGTGTTGGGCACATGAACTAAATTTATGATGGCTATTATGGTTTATGAAATTGGTTGGCAAGTGTATGCCGTGTTGATGGCAAGTGTATGCCCGGTTGTTTTTCGACTTTGTATCCATTTAATTCAGAAAAATAAACATTAACCGAATAGTTCTAAGCACCAACACAATGCTCCCGCACCAATGCGCGAGCTAAACGACTCGTTATACTACAAAAGTGGTAAATATATAATTAAAAAGTGGTAAATACAAAATCTTAATTATTATACTGCAAAAAGTACTATAATTTCAGACTTAATATAATTCCAACTATGAGCATATGCATGTTACACATTTAAAAACTTTTCTGTTGTTCGCCGATTTTTACTAAACAACCTTTCTCTGTTCCCGAATATAAAACTGAAAGAAGAGGATAGGAAATAAATTTTATTTTTTATCTTGTGTTCCTGAGTTGGAAAGAAAAGAAGAGGGATATAAGCATAAAAAGGCTTAAAAATCACTTTCTCTCCAAATCATCTCAATTTGGGAAGAAGATTAGGAGAGAAGTTTTAGCTTAATTTACTCTCCTCTTCTCTTTTCATCTCTCCAGAAAAAACTCGGGAATGCAACTTTTTTTAGTTTCCTCTCCATTTCTCTTCTTTTCTCTCTAAATTAAAACTCGGGAACAGAGTGTTAAACTACACATATATTTTAATATATGTAAACAATAGAACGAAACTAACCCACTCATCGGGCAACTCCAACAACACTATAACAACGTTGTCTATAAAGAAGTTCTTCATAGGTCATAAGTTTATTTCATTTTCTCTTTTGATTCACAATAAAGTAAATGTACCTTTGTTACGTTTATTATGAATATTACCGTATTTTTTTGTTTTAAAGTCAATGTATCAACCATTTTATTAATTTTATCTTTTAAATAAGGGATAATTACTTTAAAAAACATCATACTTGTTCAAAAATACTCTTTTGGGTATCGAACAATGTTTTTGCTTATGTGGGTATTGAACTTTCAATTTCGAACTTTTTGAAGTACTTTGTGACATTTTTTCCCTTCAATTATTAAAAATCAATGGGCAAAAATGTCACAAAAGTACCTCAAAAAGTGCGAAATTGAATGTTTAGTACCTTAAAAAGTCCGAAATTGAAAATTCAGGACCTGTATAAGTAAAAAAATTTGTTCGATACCCAGAAGAGTATTTTTTTGACAAATATGATGATTTTTAAAGTTATTACCCTTTTAAATAATTCTTGAAGCTAGGTCGCCTATCGGGCGGGTCTTGAGGCTAGTTATGTTCACTAACATTAGCTAATGAGATATTGGGGTTGCGTCTAGGTTTGTGTATGATTGGTATTTTCACGTTTTTGCCTAACCTCCGTAGAACAAAACTAACCAAACCACACACAGTTTCATTCATTAATGATTTTGCACACTCACAATGATTCGACTTCCATGGTTTTGGGTATTGGCACACACACAGTGAAGGAGGAATGGACTGAGTTTAGAAATTGGTCAGCCGAAATTGGTTGAGGAGGTGGTGGTGGATGGCAGAAATCTAAAAAGATTATTATGAATTTTGTTTAAAAAATAGGGGCATTTACATGCATCTAAATGTAAACTCAAGAACAAATTCAAAGAAGAAGAACGCAAAGGTGTTTGGTCAACTCACTAAAAAAGTTAGTGATATTGTTCAAAATTTGAAAGTATTTTGGCGATTATGATAATAGATAAAGTTGATTACATATCTCGTTATTTCTCAAAAAATATGTCACGTGTCTTTAACTTTCACCCTTCACCCTTCACCCATCTATAATTCACAATTTCTTTCATCCAATAAAATACCTCTCATATAAAGAGAATTTAACCAAATGTTAAAGCAATTCACAATACTTGTTTGCAACATAATACTTTTTTTTTCTAAAGATTCCATGGGACCTCATTATTTTATTTTATCGTAATATACGGCGATACACCCTAGCATGACTGCAACATATTATTACCTAATTAACGATTGATACACAAGATTTGATAATTGTTGAGAATAAACTTAGGACACATTAAGGTGACACTTTTTTATGTCTAAAAGGATGGTTTTGTTGGATGTTGTAGGCATTAGGCCTAAACAAACTTACCAAGAGGACCTTTGGTCTACACTTTTTGTAAAGATGGAAAAAGAGCTTCACTATGTAATATATAGGTATATGTATGATGTGTACTATTTTTGTTTGACAAGGTTGTTAACTCATGTCTTAATTATTTTTAGTTAAAGGCAAACTCTTATAATTTATATAATATGTATAGTCTCATATAAATATAAAACCCCACTTTTGTTTTGACAGGACTTGAACCACAACTTATTGGTAAGACATAATCATATCACAGATAATGTTAGACAAAACACGTATTTATTGGTTGGCCACACTTGCTAATCTTGGCCAAAGCCATACATCCTCACGAATCTCATTTCTAGTTAAACAAAATAAGTCCAATATTATACATTTGTCAAAAAGATTCGGACAGGTAGGGGTGAGTGAAAAAACCGAAAAGATCGAATAAACCGAAAACCGAAACCGAACCGAAAATAACCGAACCGAACTAGTAACCGAATCGAATTTGCTAAAACCGAACCGAACCGAACAACTAATTCGGTTCTCGGGTTGGTTATGGGTTTGGTAGTTTGAACCGAAAACGAACTGAAAACCAATTCATGTAAATATATATATTTTTTATATATTTATATATATAGTTATATATTTTTATGTATATTTATATATAAATAAATACTATTAAAAGGTTATCATAATATAATAAAACACTTTTTATGCTTGAAATATATTATTTTGCTATATGTGTATGTAATTATTAATTTTTTTTTAAAATAGTGAAATTCGGGTTATTCGGGTCAACCCAAAAACCGAACCGAATTAGAATTCAATTGAACCGAACCGAAAACCGAATTTGAATTTGGTTCGGTTCTCGGGTTGACTTAAAAATTTTTTTTAACCGAATTAACCGAACCGAACAAACCGATAACCGAACCGATCAACACCCCTAGGCCAAAGCTTTCAACAAAAAAGCCCAATGATTTACTTTTTGCTTTCTATCTTATTATTATTATTTTTTTAAATCTTAAACTTATGATATGAAGAATCCAAAATATAGTTCATCAAATAATAACTCTTTATTTAGACTATTCAACAATTCTATCATCTTTTTCTTTTATCGGAAAATAAACACAAATCTATGGCATCTCCAACTACGTTTATTCCATTAACTACAAATATAGAGGAGAAACATAATATTTACTATAATTTTTACAAACATAAAGTGTGATGCAAATGTTTTTTCTTCTCATCGTAGTAAACAGATGTCAAAGAAGCTAATAGGTGCTGTTATTCTCATCATAAATCAAATACGTATTTTATTCTGCACTCCACAAATAATAATATTACAATAGAAACAAGAAAAACGCTAGAAACAAAGTACAAACAACAATAAAAGTCTTAACTGATACAAGGATTGACTAAAGAGCAAACTCAACAGGAGTTCTTAGCAAATTTTGAAAAGTCGTATAAAATTTAAAAGGTAGCTCATTAACAAGATTGTTGAAAAGAATCCAATCGGAAAACTGATCCATGTTGCTTCCCAAAATATCCGTGATAGATCCTCCTCTTCCTTAACTATTCCATTCGATGACGGAATATCCTCCGGACATTCGATTTTAATCTGCATGCCGCATACTCCACTATTGTTTTGAAAACTCAACTCATCCATAGTATCCATTTGTCCACCACGAGGGATTTTACCCGTCAGCCTGTTGTTGCTCAAATCTAGAGTTCCGAGTTCATGAAGTTGCACTAGTGATTGAGGGATCGAACCTGAGATTTCATTGTGCGAAACATCCAAGCTTTCTATGCCCTCTAGATTGCCCAGTGACAATGGAATGTGCCCTGAAATCCTGTTGTGTGATATGTTGAGTTGTTTTAAGGCTTTGAGATTTCCTAAAGATGCTGGTACTTCACTAGAAATGTTGTTGTCCGACAAGTCCAACAAAACAAAAAAACGGGAGTTGCCTAGGCGTCGAGAAGATTTTTTCCAATTCACAACCAAGTCTTCAACTCTATCCTCAGATTCAGAATATGATGATGCTGACATATTCAGAGTTCTAAGCATTCTTGGGACGAGGTTCGCCATCTGTTGAGGAATACTTCCAATTAGATTGTTCCCGGAGAGATCAAGAATTCGAAGAGAAGTGCACTTGGAAATATTGGTCGGGATATATCCGTTGAGGATGATGAGTGTCTAAATACTCATCATTTTATCTTGTTTAGAATGCCAAAACATCCGAAAACACTCGAAATGCATCAAAATGATGAAAATATCACAAACAAGTGTTTTATGTGTTTTAAATGCAAAATATCAAAATCGGATGAAAACGATATCAAGTTTGCATTATTGGCGCTTTAGTCCCCAAGTTTCAAAAATTGTCAAAAGCAGGTCCATGGTAAATCAAAATAAAGAAAATTATCATTTTAAGTCCTTAGGGATTCATGAAGTTGTCAAAACAAGTCCTTGAAATCAAAAATTGCAAAATTACAACTTAGGTCCCTCAAGTTTTGAAAATGTCAAAAATAGTCCTTGGATTAATAAAAATGGAATTTTATGCATATGGTCCTTGTACTATTCATATATGGCAGGAATGGTCCTTGTGATAACTTTGGAAACTTGTCAAGATCAGTCCCTTAACTTTGGCAGAATTACAACTTTGGTCCTTGATATTAAATAAGCCAATTAGACCCTTTTGTGCAAAAAGAACCCTGCCAAACCAAAAAGAACCCTGTCTAACACCTGTGACCCCTCTATTTTGGACCCCCCCTTTATAATATCCCACCGGTCAAATACCAGTCAACGCGCCAAAACTATACCCACTGTTCATCTTCCTCTTCATCGACTGAAATCCAATACCAGTGATGGTTTTTACCACTTTTTCCCTTTCCACCTCATCCCTAACACCTGTCTAACCACTCTTAACACCTCCACATCCATCCAAGACCCATTAATTAGAAAAAACCTGCTCAAAGACAATTTGGCGCCAAAACTGACATTTGGCAATTATGATGATCTGGTTTAATCCAATGGCTGGAAATTGGTGGGATTAGTTCAGAGGTCGACACAAAGCTGGAAAAGATCAATAAATAGAAGCTTGGTGCAAAATGTGAAGATATCTAGAGCAATTTTAGTTTTTAATGTCGAATTAGTTAATTTTACTTTCCCAGTGTAATTTAAATCTTTCAAGTACTTTTTTAAGCAATATTAGTGTATTGTAAATCTTTTGAAGTGATAAATTATAACTTTCAGTTCAGTTCTCAGTTTATGCAAAAATTCATATTTCAAAAATCTCATGAATGTTCCAATGTTGTTATTAGTTGTTGTTTTGGGTGAACTAGTTAATGTAAGCTCCTATAAAGCTTATTAAAGCTTTTAGTAACTCTAAAACTTTGTTTAGTATTAAAAAGAAAATTCACAAAATACCAAGAAAATAGAGAAAATAAAAATCAATGGAGAATGATCAAGAAAGCTGAAGCAGTTTGCTTATTGGATGGAAATGGGTTAGTGAACCTATGGAGGTTCTATAGGAAGTAAAAATTGGTCCTTGTTCTTGGTTTTCAGTCAAATCCAATTTGTAAGCCTTTTAATACATTTTGGCATTTCACTGTTTTGATTGCTCATTAGCTTAAATTTCTTTATGTTCATGTTTATTAGTTATATTTTAGTATAGTTAAGCCATAAAACCAGTAGCTTGTTATTTTTAATTAATAGTTAATAAAAATCTCAGTTTCATAGTTATATTAGAATAATTGTTAATCCTAAGTTTTATGTTGCTATTGCTGTTGTTTTATGTTTGTTTAGTCCTAATATATGATAATACAAGTTTGTGAATCAAGTTCATGGTCTAAATCAGTGTTTTACTTTGAAAAACATCAAAACAGTCTTGAAAAAGGGTGGTTGGATTAGCTTGTTTCTCTGTGTTAAAGAGTGTTTGTGTTATTGCTTATTGTTGTCCTGTGTTTCATTAGTTCATTATAGCTCTAAGAAACCATATAAACCAGCACTTATTTAGTAAAAAGTCAAAATCACTTTTAAATTCACTTAACTAGCTCACTGTTAGGATTTGAAGTATGAAACTCATCATTTTAGCTTAAAACTTGGTAAAATAGCTTATTATAGTCTTAACATAACTTAATACAACATAATCAGTTAGTGGTATTGATTTGAAGTTTAATTTAGTCAAACTTTTAGTTAATATTAAAAAGTCAAAATTTCAGTATTAGTCGTTTTTGAATAAAATAGATTTTTTTTATATAGGATTATATATTGAGTTTCAATATTTGAGCTTCTAGGATATTAAAATAGAGCTGCTTATCTTTAACCTAGTATTTTTTATATTTTCTAAATAGCTTATTTACTAGCTTATTTTCTAGCTTATTTTGAGTACCTTTTCAAATATCTGCCCTGTGCACAGGTTTATAGTCTTTTTCATAAGCTTGTAAAAAGCTTATTAGTTGGTCAAATCTTGTGAAACTTGGTTCTTTGGATAGCTAACCAAGCCATCTTAAGGTCCCAAGTTCATTTTTCCATTTTATAGCTTATTTAATAAGGCTGCTAGTTGTTTTCATTTTGTCCCATTTCTGTATAAGCTGCTTACTCAGTGAAAATGGTGCCTTCTTCATAAGCTTGTCAAAAGCTTATTAGTGGGCCCCCTTGTTAGATTTTTGGCTTTTTGGGAAGACCATCAGTTAATCTTGACACCTCAGTTTTAGTTTTGAGCTTTTAAGCTTATTTTATAAGCTGAAATTACTTGAAAAAATTGCTGCAGACCTGTTTGATTATAAGGTATCTCATAAGTGCTTATGTCACAATTCTCAATTTTTGGTCATTTCTCAAACTCTACATTCATCATATTAGCTCATGCATAGTTTTGCATTTCACATTAAACGCATAATTTCATATTAAATAAACGTTATCGCGTAAACATTATTTTGAACAATTGATATAATACTTCCAAAAATTAATCACAATATATTTTTATACTCATATTAAGTCTATAAAAATAATATTATGAGTTTACCCAGTGTTTTAAATTTATTTTGTATATAAATTGTTATATTTATATAATTACGACGGTTTTCTTAAATTTTACACGACTATTATTATTCACTCAAATCTTTCAAGAAATGTATTTTTATAATTTTTATGACCTCAATATATTTTATCTTGACCCGTGAAAATTTATTTTTATCTAACGCTACCTTAAATATTCAAATGGGTACACAGTTTACCACAAGTCTTCAAGTAACTTACACTTAATTACACTTATACATTTAATTATCACCCAAATACAACTTGATCATTTTTTTTAGATCAAAGTCGACAAGGGGGGGGGGAGGTGTCACTTTAGATGCAAAATATCTTTTACATATAATACTTTTATATCACAAAAACACACACAAACTAAATATCTTAAGGTGTAAAGTTTTGTTTTCTCTCTTCTCTTCTTCTCCAACACAACCGGCCATCATAGAGATCAAGGAGGATCATCTCAATTTTTTTCAAGACAAGGTTTTAACACACTAGTATCACTCTTTGTTGAAGGTTTTGCAATAAAAACCTAGGGTGATTAGGTTAAACCTTTTTGTCCTTAAACCTCATCATATCACTAGTAAGCATCTCATGTTTATTTTTCATCTTACATATTCATTTCATCATATTTGAGCAAAAACATGCAAGTCATATGATGTTGTACCACTTTTTCAATGATTTTCAAGAGTTATGAATATATATAATCCATCCTATAATTATTCCTTGTTATATATTAGTTTTGGTGATATCTAGGAAACCCATGACACCCTAAGAAGGTGTATGGTAGGATTAGAATAGCTCCGGAGTTGTTTTGAATGGGTTAGAATAGATTTAGCGCGAGAAAAACTCATTTCGGCACATTTTAAATAGGGTCTGTCCATATTTTAAATTCTGGGAAAATCCGACAGTGGGTATACTATTTTGGGCTAGATATTTAGAAAATACACTTTAAAACGAAACGTGGCGCTTGAACGGATTAAAACGGAGCTATAACGAAGAAGTTATGAATTTTCAAGTTTGACGAGGAAAACTATTAATTTCAGAAATTTCAGCATTGAAAATGTCACTCCTTACGAGTCAAAAATGAGTCTTAAGCTTTATAAATTGTGTCGACTTATCAAAAATATATTAGCATACTTTGACACGAATCTAAGGATGTAGAAAACGTAGAAAACGGACTTGTAACGATTAAATTACACAAGATAAACCAAGTTGCCGTAACTTTATTCTATTAGCAAAATTAATATATTCTCTATTAAAACATACTACGGCAACTAAAGGACCATGTTGGCGGACGTTTTAACAATGATGTAGAACTTTTATAACGTGATGTCTTCTAGTAAAAGTAAGTTCGCCAAGCATATTTTCCAAAATGTCCAACCGTTTGTTGAGCGGAGTTGTAACGAATAACATATAGTCACTCAAACTTTGCCGAAAACCATCCTTTAAACTATACTTTTGGGATAAAGTACAATACTTAACCTATATTTTTCTTGGTGATCGAGACCTCTAGGATGGAAACTTAAACACTAAAACTTTGAGATAATGATACAAGCTTCCCAAAACCGTTGAGTTCATTTCCTAACATTCGACGTGCACCATTTTACGACTATCATAGGGGGTTGTTTCAACATAACTACATGTAGAGTATTTTTATATACGACGAGATGTCATAAACATATATTTTGACGATAAACATTATTTCCAAAACGTACAAGTGGTATGGATATCATATGGAGTTGCATGCACAACATTGTATCACACATTCACAACAACATATCATAACTCAAGTCATGACATTCATTTTAGGTCGCGGATAGTTTCCGAGCCTCATTTTAGTGCACTTCATTTTGTTAGCATATCAATCATACCAGTGAGTTTTCATAGCCCCACTTTCTATTAATTGTTTACAAACTTTTGGGGAGATACATGCTCAAACTATTTTCATTTACTTTCACAAGTACTTTAAACTCTTACATATTCTTGTGAGTTCATACCCGCTTTTACTCGTTTAAATTCTTACAAACTATTTGGGAGATACATGCTTAAATACTTGTTTTACTCTTGCGAATACTCAAACCATTTATACAATTGTGTTACACTATACTTTTATACTCTTTGGACATTATGTGTGGTTTATTGCGATATGTGCCTTAATGTGCTAAACTTGTTTTCAATTATGCTTCAACATACATACTTTAGCAATTGGTTAACTCCTGGAGCCGCCAAAACATTTAAACTCTTTGCCAAACAACATTACCTATACTTTAGACTTGATTGCGTTATATACTTGATTGGGTTATACTTGATTTCATATGCATATTTGGAACAAACATACAAGAATTAGTGGCTCCAAATTAAGTTGTTGGAAGGCTATTAATTTACAAACATACACGGATTAGTGGCTCCAAATTAAGTTGTTGGAAGGCTATTAATTTACAAATATACAAGGATTAGTGGCTCCAAATTAAGTTGTTGGAAGGTTATTAATTTACAAACATACAAGAATTAGTGGCTCCAAATTAAGTTGTTGGAAGGCTATTAATTTACAAACATCCCAATATTTATATGTTGGAAGACTCTTGTGGTGACATTTATACTTTTAACTACTATGATACATGCATACATGATTGACATACTATTTTTAGCAGTGGGTTGTAAACACACAGGTTGCAAGTTTTGTATGGGCGAGACTTGGAACTGAGTGGATTTACGATGCCTTTGCTTTGTGAACTATTCTATATGACAAAAACTTAGACTTTGCTGCATAAACGATTTTGAAAGGCTTTACATTTCAACTCAAACTCTATGAACTCACTCAACCATTGTGTTGACACTTTTTAGCATGTTTTATCTCAGGTATCTAAGGCATTCACTTCATGGCATGCATATGGACATATCATAGAGTCGTGGTGACGACGCGTCACACATGGGATTTATGCATTTTAAAACAACTCTTGGCTTGTAACAAACTTATTTCCGCACAAATTGATTTCTATTTGGGAACTACATTTTGTAAACTCTGATTGTTCTAATGAATCAAACGATATTTTCAAAACGACACTTTAGGTCGTTCGATATAACTGTAACTTTGATGCTATGACAGTCATCCCCCAAGGTATTCCATTCCGCTGCAAAACAGGTAATTTGGGGTGTGATGATTGGTATCGGAGAATCGGTTATAGAGAACTAGGTTGCATCATTGACCCTAGACTATAACTACATCATCATAGCATCTCATCATATCATTATAAGTGCATATTCTTTATACATGCGGACTTATGACTCAACACCAAACATCATATGAGTCGATTAGTCCAAGCATTTCATAATTACTCTAAATTATACATAGCCCGATCACCTATGTCTAATTCGGGAAGAATCATGCAATGAAGGAGTAGTAGTCTCATATGTGTAAGCAATTCCATAATGAAGCCAAATTTTCAAAAGATTTTCTTCAAACCACTTGTTTCAGCTTGATCCGAGTGACAGTTCTTGTTTGATGAGTTGCAAAGATCGAGCTAGAAACAAGTCGTTACTAAACCGATTTAGCCTAATCGTATGACGTTCTTGTTTGATGAAGTTGTGGGATTAAGTAAAATCGGTTACCAAAAAGTCTTTTAAAATTTTGCTTGAGAATGGGAAAGCTTGTCTCATCGAGCCTAATCATAAGAAAGCATGTTTTAGGACGGAATTGCTCACGATAGCACGGGAACGTACCTTGTTGGACGAGTAACTCATATGCATGAGCATTGACATAATCATATAGACCATACACAAGCATAAACTTTTAGAACCCTTGTCGCGTTTTGGGCCATAGTATCACTAATCGAATCACGAGGACGTGATTCCGCTGACATGGGAAGAATGTCACAATTCTCAATTTTTGATCATTTCTCAAACTCTACATTCATCATATTAGCTCATGCATAGTTTTGCATTTCACATTAAACGCATAATTTCATATTAAATAAACGTTATCGCGTAAACATTATTTTGAACAATTGATATAATACTTCCAAAAATTAATCACAATATATTTTTATACTCATATTAAGTCTATAAAATAATATTATGAGTTTGCCCGGTGTTTTAAATTTATTTTGTATATAAATTGTTATATTTATATAATTACGACGGTTTTCTTAAATTTTACCCGATAATTATTATTCACTCAAATCTTTCAAGAAATGTATTTTATAATTTTATGACCTCAATATATTTTATCTTGACCCGTGAAAATTTATTTTTATCTAACGCTACCTTAAATATTCAAATGGGTACACAATTTACCACAAGTCTTCAAGTAACTTACACTTAATTATACTTATACATTTAATTATCACCCAAATACAACTTGATCATTTTTTTAGATCAAAGTCGACAAGGGGAGGTGTCACTTTAGATGCAAAATATCTTTTACATATAATACTTTTATATCACAAAACACACAAACTAAATATCTTAAGGTGTAAAGTTTTGTTTTCTCTCTTCTCTTCTTCTCCAACACAACCGGCCATCATAGAGATCAAGGAGGATCATCTCAATTTTTTTCAAGACAAGGTTTTAACACACTAGTATCACTCTTTGTTGAAGGTTTTGCAATAAAAACCTAGGGTGATTAGGATAAACCCTTTTGTCCTTAAACCTCATCATATCACTAGTAAGCATCTCATGTTTATTTTTCATCTTACATATTCATTTCATATTCATTTCATCATATTTGAGCAAAAACATGCAAGTCATATGATGTTGTACCACTTTTTCAATGATTTTCAAGAGTTATGAATATATATAATCCATCCTATAATTATTCCTTGTTATATATTAGTTTTGGTGATATCTAGGAAACCCATGACACCCTAAGAAGGTGTATGGTAGGATTAGAATAGCTCCGGAGTTGTTTTGAATGGGTTAGAATAGATTTAGCGCGAGAAAAACTCATTTCGGCACATTTTAAATAGGGTCTGTCCATATTTTAAATTCTGGGAAAATCCGAAAGTGGGTATACTATTTTGGGCTAGATATTTAGAAAATACACTTTAAAACGAAAACGTGGCCGCTTGAACGGATTAAAACGGAGCTATAATGAAGAAGTTATGAAATTTTCAAGTTTGACGAGGAAAACTATTAATTTCAGAAATTTCATCATTGAAAATGTCACTACTTACGAGTCAAAAATGAGTCTTAAGCTTTATAAATTGTGTCGACTTATCAAAAATATATTAGTATACTTTGACACGAATCTAAGGATGTAGAAAACGTAGAAAACGGACTTGTAAAGATTAAATTACACAAGATAAACCAAGTTGCCGTAACTTTATTCTATTAGCAAAATTAATATATTCTCTATTAAAAACATACTACGGCAACTAAAGGACCATGTTGGCGGACGTTTTTAACAATGATGTAGAACTTTCTATAACGTGATGTCTTCTAGTAAAAGTAAGTTCGCCAAGCATATTTTCCAAAATGTCCAACCGTTTGTTGAGCGGAGTTGTAACGAATAACATATAGTCACTCAAACTTTGCGAAAACCATCCTTTAAACTATACTTTTGGGATAAAGTACAATACTTAACCTATATTTTCTTGGTGATCGAGACCTCTAGGATGGAAACTTAAACACTAAAACTTTGAGATAATGATACAAGCTTCCCAAAACCGTTGAGTTCATTTCCTAACATTCGGTTTGCACCATTTTACGACTATCATAGGGGTTGTTTCAACATAACTACATGTAGAGTATTTTTATATCTGACGAGATGTCATAAACATATATTTTGACGATAAACATTATTTCCAAAACGTACAAGTGGTATGGATATCATATGGAGTTGCATGCACAACATTGTATCACACATTCACAACAACATATCATAACTCAAGTCATGACATTCATTTTAGGTCGCGGATAGTTTCCGAGCCTCATTTTAGTGCACTTCATTTTGTTAGCATATCAATCATACCAGGTGAGTTTTCATAGCCCCACTTTCTATTAATTGTTTACAAACTTTTGGGGGAGATACATGCTCAAACTATTTTCATTTACTTTCACAAGTACTTTAAACTCTTACATATTACTGTGAGTTCATACCCCGCTTTTACTCGTTTAAATTCTTACAAACTATTTGGGGGAGATACATGCTTAAATACTTGTTTTTACTCTTGCGAATACTCAAACCATTTATACAATTGTGTTACACTATACTTCTTATACTCTTTGGACATTATGTGTGGTTTATTGCGATATGTGCCTTAATGTGCTAAACTTGTTTTCAATTATGCTTCAACATACATACTTTAGCAATTGGTTAACTCTGCGGAGCCGCCAAAACATTTAAACTCTTTTGCCAAACAACATTACCTATACTTTAGACTTGATTGCGTTATATACTTGATTGGGTTATACTTGATTTCATATGCATATTTGGAACAAACATACAAGAATTAGTGGCTCCAAATTAAGTTGTTGGAAGGCTATTAATTTACAAACATACAAGGATTAGTGGCTCCAAATTAAGTTGTTGGAAGGCTATTAATTTACAAATATACAAGAATTAGTGGCTCCAAATTAAGTTGTTGGAAGGCTATTAATTTACAAACATCCCAATATTTATATGTTGGAAGACTCTTGTGGTGACATTTATACTTTTAACTACTATGATACATGCATACATGATTGACATACTATTTTTAGCGTTGGGTTGTAAACACACAGTTGCAAGTTTTGTATGGGCGGACTTGGGCCGAGTGGATTTACGATGCCTTTGCTTTGTGAACTATTCTATATGACCAAAAACTTAGACTTTCTTGCATAAACGATTTTGAAAGGCTTTACATTTCAACTCAAACTCTATGAACTCACTCAACCATTGTGTTGACACTTTTAGCATGTTTTATCTCGGTATCTAAGGCATTCACTTCATGGCATGCATATGGACATATCATAGAGTCGTGGTGACGACGTCACACATGGGATTTATGCATTTTAAAACAACTCTTGGCTTGTAACAAACTTATTTCCGCACAAATTGATTTCTATTTGGGAACTACATTTTGTAAACTCGATTGTTCTAATGAATCAAACGATATTTTCAAAGCGACACTTTAGGTCGCGATATAACTGTAACTTTGATGCTATGACAGTCATCCCCCAAGGTATTCCATTCCGCTGCAAAACAGGTAATTTGGGGGTGTGACAGCTTATTAGCTTTTAAATAGCTTATCAGTGTTGATATTTGCATCTTTTAGCTTCATTTCATTTCATATAGCTTATTTGTAGCTTATTTCACTTTTGTTTCCAGTTTTCAAGTTTGTTTGAGCCTTAAAAATCAAGTTAAGCTCAAAAGCTCCACTGTTGGAATAATAAGCTCAAATCTGAGCTTATTAGTCATTTTCATAAAAAGTTGTAGTTGTAAAAGTTGCTTAAAATCATTAGCTTAATAAGTTTGTAAAGAAAAAGTCCAAAAATAAAAAGTTAGCAAAAAAGCAGTTGCTGGGATTCGAACCCTGGCCACCCAGATCACCACACACACACACTACCACTCGCCCTTGGGTCTTTTTCAGTTTTCCTTTGCATTATTTAAAACATAACCCTTGTTTTCCATTTAAGTTTATACGAGCTTATTAGCTTATTTTTAGCTTATTTCAACTAGCTTTTTCAACTTTTGTAATTTTCTTAACTTTGTATTAGTATAAAGTATTTTATAAAAAAGTTTCAGATTTTTCTCAATAGTTTTAGTATTTTTAAACATTTAATTAGTGTAAAATCGTATTTAATTCATAAAAAAATATAAAAGTCAAAAAATATAAATCTTTTTCTAAAATTTTCTTTTGTCATATAGTACGTAAGAAAATTGTTTTTACACTTGTAGGTCTTTTATTTCATAAATTTTACGTTTTGCTTGCGCTCGCGTAATTTTATAAATAACGTGCGTTTTATTTTAAATCAAGTTTTAGATAATTTAAGTTTACGTTTTAGTTAAAATAGTTTATTTAAGTTATTTTATTTTATAAAATGACAAAAACATCATTGTAAAAATAGTGATAGCGTTTATTTAATATATTTTAACTTTTAATTTCCTTTAATTTGCATTTAAGCCCCTGTAATTTACAAAACTTTTCTTTAGGTATAATTATCTATCAAAATCTGATGATCACTATCCTTAGTGATTATTCGACATTTGTCGTGTTAAACACCAATTCATCCTCCGTGGGACTTAACGACCAGAATCCACTATATTCCTCGATCTTAATTGCATTTTGTGTTTGAACTGTTTTAAGTTTCTTACGGTTAGCCATTCAAGTGGCTAGCTTGTGTGAGATAATTTGACGGTTTAGCACGAATCAAATTTTAGCGCCACGCCGGGAGGTCAGAAGCGTGTTCTAAGCATTTTTCGGACCGTGCTTGCACATATACCATCGTTTGTAAAGTTTTTGTAAAATTATCAAATATCAAAAGTTCATTAACACTTTTCCTAAAGTGTTAAAACACCAAAAACAATATAAAACAACAAAACAATCGTAACGTTTTCTAGCTTGTGTTTCTTTTAAGGTGATTCTTAAAGAAATACGATTTGGTTAAACGAGACGATACCAAAATATTGTCCAAAAGTTTTAAACCCTTTGCACAAATCATTACCTCGTCTTTTCGGTGGTACTTAATATATACATAAAATCAACCACCGCAAATCAAGGCAAGACACCTACTAAGCGGGGTGTGACCATAATAAGTTCCCGAACAATGATTTAAAACTTGCCTTTGTGTCCTTGTGATTTGGTGTACCTTTTTCAAAGAAGGCATTTCATTTGTGATTATTGGTTAAGTTCACTTGTCGTTTGCCTCGCTTTTGTTTTGAAAATTGATTTTTATACTTAGTGCATCTTTTCTCGTTCTTCCAGTTCTACAAGTCCACTTTACGAGCTTGCAAATATTCCTCGTGAGCGTAGGGACGTTACGCTCCTTCATCGTGGTCGAGGAACGTCTACCACCACCACCCCAGCCGAAATGGCGGAAGACAAACCTATGAATGAGCTTCTCCAAGCACCCATAGAGTGTTACGGAGATGCTATTGTTGTCCCACCATTGTGGCCGATACTTTGAGCTCAAACCGGGTTACTTAATCGGTAACCCAAAGCCAATTCTATGGTTTTGAGTGGGACGATCCTCATGCACACATTCTATGGTTCAACAAGATCGCATCAACCATCAAGTACAAAATGTCCCATGAAGCTATAAAGCTTCTTCGTCCCATTTTCTCTGAGGACAAGCCGGGAATTGGCTTGAGAAACAACCCCTCGTTCTATTGAGACATGGGAGGATCTAGTCACCAAGTTCGTCAACAAATTATATCCTCCATCCGAACCACAAGTCTTAAGAATGAGATAATGAAATTTTCTCGGAGATTTGATGAATCATTCGGGAGGCATGGGATCGTTATAAAGAGTTGCTTCAGAGTGTCCACATCACGGTTTTACCGAGTTAATGCAAATGGATACTTTCTACAATGGTGCGAACCGGACCAATCAAGACTCTTTGAATGCCTCCGCGGAGGTAATTTCTGAGCAAGACCACCAAAGAAGCCTTACAAATCATTGAAAACAAGTCCCGAGTCCGTCCTTTCCGAACAAAGACATATCGGTCTCGATCTAATTTGGACCTTCTACCTCATCTCATGTGAGTACATCTAGCATCGATGCTAAGATTGATAAACTCACCGATCTTTATTCGAGCTTTGGTTCTTGCTAACCAAAAGAAAGTCACATTCACACGAGACACCAACACATGGTGAAGTTAAGAAAATCGAAGTCATGTTACTTGTGGTGGCCCTCATGCATACTACAATTGCCGCCGCCACCGATGGTAGTCCGTTTGAAGCTAATGCTATAGCCGGTACTTCACATCGGGAGATAATCAATACCGTCCTCAAAATGAACCAAACTACCGAGCTAACACTTATCGAGCACCACCGGTTTTAACCGAATCCTAACGAATCGAGAATCAACCTAGAATGAACCAAGGTTATCAAAACCAAGGTAATTTCTATCCCGGACCCAATCAAGGTTTCCAACATCAAGGAACCTTAATCAAAACAATTTCAATCGAGGGAATCAATTTCATGGAATGTGAATCCTAATCAAGGAATTTTCAACAACAAGGTCATAATCAAAACATCCGACCTCGAGTTTCCTCCACATCCTCCGGTACCATCATCGATGAGTTATTGAAGCGTTCATGAAATCCCAAGATGAAATGAACAGTTGTTGGTCGATCGGATCGGCGATCTCAAGAAGTCTTTAAATGATCAACCCTCGGGCTCGGAAAACTTCCGAGCAACACGATCGCTAACCCGAGGAAGATGCAAAGGTGATCACAACCGTAAGTGGTGTTTCATATAATGGACCCGCTATTCCTACTACTCTTCTTCTCTCCCGAAGGTAGTGGAAAGTGAACACGAGGCAACAAAGGACAAGGAACTTCCTAATAATAACGGAGGAACCAATGATGTCCAACCTCAAGTTGTCCGAAACCCAAGTCTAATCCAGGAGTTGTTTTTGAACCACCTGTAGCTCCGTTGAAAATACCAAATCAAAACTTCTATTCCTTACCCATCACGTTTGAATGAGCAAAAGCTCATGAAAAGCCCGATCATCAAATGGACAAATTTTTCAAATTTTCCAAGAATTACATTTGAACATAAGCTGCGGATGCTATCATGCCGATGCCCAAGTTTGCATCAACTCTCAAACACATGTTAAGCAACAAGGAAAAGTTGTTTGAAATGGCTAAAACTCCTCTTAACGAGAACTCTCTGATTATCTTAAAAAGCTTCGAAAAGCTTGGAGATCCTGGAAAATTTCTCTTACCTTGTGTATTTCCGTGAATGGTTGAATGCTTTGCCTTGCGAGATCTTGGTGCAAGCATCAACACGATGCCTTATTCATATGGAAGAAACTTTCTCTTAGAACTTACTCCTACATGCATGACTCTCGAGCTTGCGGATCGTACAATATCCCGTCCTCTTGGCATTGCGGAGGGCGTATTTGTCAAAGTAGGAAAGTTCCATTTTCCGGATGACTTCGTGGTTGTTGATTTTGATGCCGATCATCGGGTTCCTCTCATTGTTGGTCGAGGATTCCTCGAGCGGGCGTGCTCTCATTGATGTATTTGAGCAAGAAATCACATTACGTGTTGGTAATGAAGCTGTCACTTTTAACCTTGATCAAACTTCAAGGTACTCCGCAAACTATGATTCTGAGTCGGTTAACCGAATAGATATCATTGATGTTGCTTCTGAAGAGTACTCTCAAGAATTTCTTAGTTATGATCATAATTCTTCGAGTGATAATCTCACTCATTCATCTCAACCTATCATCGCCAATTCTACTCCTTCTCTCACCCCATTTGAGGAAAGTGACTTCATCTTGGAAGAGATTGAAGCCTACTTATCTAGTGATTCTGTTCCATGAGAAATTGATCACGCTCCATCGACATCGAGGGGGACATACTTCTCATTGAGAAGTTGCTTAATGATGATCCATCATCACTCCCTCCCGTCGAGCTTCATAACAAGGAAGTCAAGTCGGTTGATAAAGCGAAGAATTTCTGAAGTCGAACAGGACTTACCACCTCATCTCGAGTATGCATTTCTTGAAGGTGATGATAAATTACCATCATTATTGCTCGAGATTTGAGTAAAGATGAAAAGCTGCTCATAAAGATCTTGAAGTCACACAAGCAAGCAATTGCTTGGAAACTCTCCGACATTAAGGGTATCAACCACGAATTTTGTACTCACAAAATCTTGATGGAGGATGACTTCAAACCAATAGTTCAACATCGAGAAGAGTAAATCCAAAATCCATGATGTTATCAAACAAGAGGTTATCAAACTTCTTGATGCATGATTGATTTACCCATGTCGAGATAGTCCTTGGGTTAGCCCAATTCATTGTGTTCCTAAAAGGGTGGCATAACTGTTGTCACAAATGAAGATAACGAGTTAATTCCAACTCGGTGGTTATGGGATGGCGTGTATGCATTGACTATCGTAAGTTGAATGACGCTACCGTAAAGACCATTTTCCTCTACCCTTTATGGACCAAATGCTTGAGAGATTAGCAGGGAATGAATACTATTGTTTCCTTGATGGTTTCTGGGTACTTATAGATCCCCATTGATCCAAAGGATCAAGAAAGACCACATTCACCTGCCCATACGGAACTTTTGCCTACTGACGTATGCCTTTTGGCTTATGTAATGCTCCCGCACGTTCAACGATGTATGATGGCCATTTTCCACGACATGATCGGGGAAACAATGGAGGTGTTTATGGATGACTTCTCGGTCATTGGGGATTCTTTTCAAACATGTCTCTCCATTTAGATAAAATGCTTAAACGGTGTGAAGACACCAATCTTTGTCTAAATTGGGAGAAGAGCCACTTTATGGTCAAAGAAGGCATAGTCCTTGGCCATAAGATTTCAAAAATGGGATTGAGGTAGATAGAGCAAAAGTAGATGTTATTGCTAATTACCTCATCCTACTACCGTCAAAGGTATTAGGAGTTTTCTAGGTCATGTCGGTTTCTATCGCAGATTCATACAAGATTTTCTAAAATCGCCCGCCTATGACTCATCTTCTTGAAAAGATGCTCCTTTTATCTTCTCACCGAGTTCATCGAGCTTTTGAAACATTAAAGAAAAAGCTTCTTGAAGCACCTATTCTTGTTGCTCCCGACCGGACTTGCCTTTTGAGCTCATGTGCGATGCAAGTGATTTTGCTATCGGCGCGGTCTTAGGGCAACGTAGAGCTAAGCATTTTCACCTATCCACTACACAAGTAAGACTATGGTGAAGCTCAAACTCATTACACTACCACGAAAAAGAGCTATTAGCCGTGGTGTATGCATTTGAGAAGTTTCGGCCGTGTTTAATCTTGACCAAATGTGTAGTGTATACGGATCACTCGGCTCAAATATCTCTTTGCAAAACAAGATGCAAAGCCGAGATTGCTCTGTTGGGTTCTCCTCCTCCGAAATTTGATATCATCATACGTGATAAAAAGGAGCCGAGAACACGGCTGGCGATCATCTCCGATTAGAGAACCCTCACCAAGATGTTTTCAAGAAAAGGAAATTAATGAAACATTTCCTCTCGAGACACTCAATGCGGTTTCTTTTCGTGAAACTCTTCTACCCCATGGTTTGCGACTTCGCAAATTACCATGCGGGTAACTTCATAGTGAAAGGGATGTCGACCCAACGGAAAAACAAATTCTTCAAGGATGTTAAACATTACTCGGGACGACCCTACTTATTCAAAATCATGCGGATCAAGTCATCCGACGGTGTGTTTATGGACAAGAAGCTCTTGACATTCTCAAAGCTTGCCATGCTAGACCCACAGGGGCCATCATAGTCCAAACTACACCGCCAAAAAGGTGTTTGATTCCGGTTTTATTGGCCCACTATCTATAAGGATGCCCACGATTTTGTCAAAACACGCGACGCTTGTCAACGTCATGGAAATATCTCTCAAAGAAATGAAATGCCACAAATGCCATTCAAGTTTGTGAGATATTTGACATCCGGGTATTGACTTTATGGGCCATTTCCATCTTCTCGAGGTAACAAATACATACTCGTGGTGTTGACTATTTGTCAAAATGGGTTGAGCGAAGCTTTACCTACAAATGATGCCCGAGTTGTTGTGAAATTTTAAAATATCTTTTGCGGGTTTGGAACTCATGAGCTATAATCGATGATCGTGGTACACATTTCGCAATGACCAATTTGATCGTGTCATGCAAAGTATGGTGTTACCACCGCTCATCATCGCATACCACCCCGAACAAGTGGGCGGTGGAAGTCTCCAACCGTGGTATTAAAGAATTCTAGAAAGGACGATGGCGAAAATCGTGCATCACGGTCGGATAAAGCTGGATGACGCTCTGGGCCTTCCGTCTGACTTACAAAACACCCATTGGGTGTACTCCATACAAGCTAGTGTGCGGAAGGCATGTCATCTTCCGATTGAGCTAGAGCACAAGGCATCTTGGGCCTTGAAGCATGCAAACTTCGACATCTGAGACATTTGGTGATCACATAAAAGTTCAAATGAATGAATTAAATGAACTCCATGATCAAGCATACGAGAACTCTTTGATCTATAAACAAAAGACAAAGAAGATTTGATTCGTGCTAAACCGTCAAGTTTTCTCACACAAGCTAGCCACTTGTGAATGGCCAACTGTAAGAAACTTAAAACAGCTTAAGCACGAATGCAATGAAGATCTGGGAGTATAGTGTTTCCCCGGGTCGTTATGTCCCAAATGAGCTATGCGAAGAATCACCAAACGAATAGTGATCGAGAGATTTGAACAGAAAAAGGGATCTGATTTATTATAACTACAGAAAAAGCCAACAAATTACAACGGCTTAAATGCAAATTAAAGGAAATTAAAAAGATTAAATAAACGCTATCACTATTTGCAAAATGATGTTTTTGTTTTTATGTTTTTATAAAACTTAATTTAAAAACTACGCGACGTACAAATAAAAATGTGAAACTAAATCAATATTAACCCTAAAAATATGAAAATGATATTTTTACAAACCTAATGATAAAATAAAATATTTAGAAAAAGAAAATTATTTTTACAACTATTATTCTAATTATTATTAATTTAAAACTATTTTTAACTATTTAATATTAACCTAAAATACAAGAAAATAGGAAATAAAGCTAGAAAAATAAAATTATGACTTAGAAAAATCTAAAATATCAAAAGAGAATTTTCAAAACTATTTTGTAATTTTCGATTATTTTCTATTTTCTAGGAATTAAAACTATTTAAAACTACTTAAATTACTTAAAAATACAAATTTAACTAAGAAAATCTAGAAAAATATTTTTTGACTTTTATATTTATATAAACTTAATAAAAATGAAAATTATTTTTTGAAGCTTTTCTTAATTAATTGCATTAAATGCTAATTAAAAATGCTTAAAAACTAATTTAAATTAAGAAAAATAGCAAACAAGCTTGGAAAAATATGAAAATTTCAGGAAAATCTTAAAATAATACAAGGAATTTAGGAAAAATATAAAAAATAGGGGTTGTGTGGAGGAATTTGAGGCTGCAGAGGAATGAGCTTATGAATAAGACTAGCAATAAACCAAAAGCTACCAAATGACCACCACATCGAAAGCAAGCTTGGATATACTATAAGAACCAAATGCAACTTAAAACAACTATCCTACACTTCTAAATCACAAGCTCAACAGATTTGATGAGTTGAGTATATAAGCTAAAAGCAGTTTCAGGTGCTCACTTTGGATAAGAAAATAAGCACATGAATAAGCTGGAAACTAAAAAGCAAATGCTAGAACTTAAAGAGGACCTGGCTAAGAATGTCTAAACCAAAATACAGACCATGATGAGCCAAGATGAGCCCTGTGCAGACCTTACAAAACCCTCGCGAGACTCGCTTAAAACGAGTCAATGCACGTGACATAAGCCCCTATTAACAAGCATTTTGAAGCTTAAATAAAATTGACAAAATATACTAAAATGGGGATAAGAAAATAGACCAGATGACTTTTAAAATCACAAGTTTAATTGAATTTGACTCAAAAATGAGCCCATGAAAAATCATCTTAGATTGGCCAAAACTGAGATTTTGCAATTTTGACTTTTAAGGTAAACATGAAATGTTGACTTTTATGGACTTTGAATCCAATGTAAGGACTGAAAATGATGTAAAGTGATGAAATAAAGATACTGCAAGCTATGTTTATGTATTCTTAACACAAAACAAGGTTTTGATTTTCCAAAAATTCAACAGATAAGCATCAAAGACAGATTACTGATTAGATTGACTTTTAGCTTTTGCAGGCATACTATTGAGGCAGGTATGAGTATGAATGAGCTGAACAAGCCAAAAACAACAAGTATTATCCTATGCACAGACTTATAACACAGATCAAAGAGCTAATCCAAACACACCTATACTAACTGATATGAACTAAAAATTGAATACCCTAATCCGTTTCTCTCTGCGGCGGAAAGCGAATCCCTTACAAAATTCGATACACTTTCTTACGATCATAATAAACCTTTAATTTTTAATTCACCAACTCGTGGGTAGGTTGATTCTTATTGGTTTAGTTCTGATCGTGGGTCGGTACATCTTATATTCATTTTTTGACATTGCTTTGATTGTTTGCATGGTGCAAGTTCTATTTTATTGATTTAATATTATCTCTTGTATCATGGGTCAGTGCTAATTCACGCAATATTAATTTGTTCGTGGTTTATATCATATCCTGGTATTAATTCGTCCTTTATTGGAACATCTATCATGGGGGCTGGTTAGATCTTTGGTTCTTGCGTGTTTAAACCCTAACGATTAGTTAGGGTTTTGTCTTTGTTCGTTTTTTGGTTTATGCTGGTTAAGTCGGTGTGGTTATTGTGTGGGTCGATTGTTGGATTGTTAGTAGGGTTTAAGAGAGATGGAGAAAGGGTTTTTAAACTATGATGGTTCTTCGATGAAGGCTTCTTCGTCTTATACTGCTGATGTGTTGACTTCTGGTCCTAACGTGGTGAATGCTTCTACTTGTGTCCTAACGTTGAAACCAACGGTGAGGTCATTTGCTAATGTATTAAATCCGAACGTGTCTCTAGGAAAGTGAATTTTCGTGCCTTGGTGAATGAGACGCTAATTGAAAATCATGATACGGTGCTTCCAAAGGTCTGCTATGGAGGTGTATTCAACCGTTATGAGAATACACTTGTTGGCTTCTTTGTTGGCAAGAATGTTGCTTTTCATTTGGTTCGAACTACGCCACCAATACGTGGGGTAAGTTTGGTTTTAAGAAACTAATGAAGAATGATGATGGTGTTTTCCTCTTCAAATTCGATTCTAAAGAGGGTGTTGAGAGTGTTCTTCAACGGGCCCATGGATTATTCGCAATTCTCCTCTCATTCTCACTAAATGGACTCTGATGTGCTATTGTCTAAAAGTGAGGTAACTAGAGTTCCGTTTGGATTAAATTGCATAATATGCCATTACTTGCATACTCGGAAGATGGGTTGAGCTTAATTGCTACTTCAATGGGTGGTGATTATGTTAGATGCTTTACTAGTTCCATGTGTGTTGATTCATGGGGTCGCATTAGTTTTGCACGTGCTCTTGTGGAATTATCATCCGAATTTGAGCTTAAACATGTGGTGACTATGGCGATCCCTAATAAGGATGATAGTGGTTTTACTACGGCAAGTATAAAGGTGGAATATGAATGGAAGCCGCCACATTTGTGTGGAATGTAAAGTGTTTGGGCATGATAACGCTTGTTGTCCTAAGAGTATTAAGGAGCATAATGATGTTCCTCCCACCAAATGTGACGAAACCGATGATGGTTTTAAGGTGGTGCGAATCGAAAGCCAAACCTAAAGGTACGAAGATGACCGTGGTATTAATATGGGTAAGGGTCCTAGATTTGCACCTAGGAAGCGGTATATGTTGCAAAGACGAAGACACCGGCAGCTGCTAGTGGTAATGCTAAAGATACACCGATTACTACGTCTAACTCTTTTGGGACTCTTGTGGAGGAAGATGATTTGGGCATCCCAAGTACTGTGGCTGATTCCTCTACTAACAAGGTCAAGACTGGGAAGTCTTCTGGTACTACTAAGGAAGCAGGTATTGATGGATCTCGGGGGACGGACTATCGTATTGATATTGGTGAGGCGTCTAAGCCTCCGGAGACTGGGACTTATTCTGCTGCCAAGCTTGTGAGTGATTCAATGGGAACAATGTATGTTGGTTCTACTCCCATCGCTGTGAAAATTGGTAAGCTTGAAAAGCTAATTATTGATGGGAAAGCTACTCTTGTGGATGATGATGGTCAACCTATTCCGTCTACCTCTTCTACTAAGAGAGTTAACCCTTTTTCTAAAGTGGGAGAGATTGAGGTGTCGATTACGAAGATGAGGTTGTTGCTAACCCATTTGATGAGTCTCGCTAATATTTTTGGTGGTGGCCAAGAGTTTGAAGATGAGTATGATGACTATGACTTTGATGACTATGCGAAACAGTTCGTGATCTTCCCGGAATTTGATTCCTTTAATGCCATGTATGGCACAAAGTTTCAAGGTCCTAGGAAGTAATTTTATTTTGTTGTGTCATATGTTATCATTTGAGTAGTGGTTTGTTTTCTTGTTTAGAGAATTGGAAGTATCTTGTTATGTAAGCTTTATGCCTATGTAACGGGTGAGATATGGGATTTCACTCATATCCATTGTACTTAAACGTTTATTTGGTTAATATATTTACCGTGGTGCAGGATTACTCCCTTTACCCAAAAAAAAAAAAAAAAAAAAAAAAAAAACGATATGAACTAAAAAACTGAACAAACTGCTGAACCAACATGATTTCTTAATCACACTAAGTCTAAATACCTTAATTAACACTAAATAAACAAGTAGGAATTAAAATTAAACACATATACAGTTACAAGCTCACTATGCAAAATAGAACTAAAAATGAAAATGGGACAAACAATACTCACAAGAGATCTAGCTGTTTGTAGGCTAAAACCAAGCCCAAACCTAAACTAACTTAATCTATTTTAACCCAAATCAGCCTCTGCATCACCCTTTTTCCCTTTCCAAGACCTGCTTGACCAAATTTCTTTCTCAGTTGACTTTCATTGACCATGGAACAAAGCTGTTTGAAAATGTAAAGCAAGCTTATCAAAAGCTATATAGAGCTTATTTAAGCTTATTGGGACTGAACAAAGAGCTATTTGAAGCTTGAATGCATGAATTTGAAACTGAAATACTCAACAGTAAACATAAAATTTTGAGACTTATATGAAAACTTAGATTGATAATCAAAAGTACAATACAATGATGTTTTAACTTGAATGAGATACAAATAAACTGAAACTACAACATTTTGGCTTAACTAGAACATTAATTTAAAAAAACGACATTTAAGAAAAATTATTAAAACTATCTACTCTTTTTCTTCTCTCTTCATCCCCTTTTCATATGCAAAACAACTCTCCTCTGACTTCTGAGTAAATCCCAACTGCATCTTGGACCATTGGATGACTTGGAGAAATTCTAGCCGTTTGATGCAATTTTGGCGCCAAATGGTATTTTGACAGTTGTGGGTTGAGTGCAAGAGGAGGAGGGGCATTAAATGCCATTTGTAGTGTTGTTGAGGATGAGGGGACATGGAGGAGAAAAGGTGAGGAGGGGGGATGGGTTGTTGCAGGGCTAGATGTTGGGGAAGACAGGAAAAGAAAAAGGCGGGTATAAAGTGGTTTGACTTATCTGTTGACCGGTGGCTAATATATGATGGGGTCCAAAATGGTATTTGAGGGTCCAAAGGATAGGCGAGGT
Organism: Chrysanthemum lavandulifolium; assembly: GCA_022545495.1. Taxonomy (NCBI): domain Eukaryota; kingdom Viridiplantae; phylum Streptophyta; class Magnoliopsida; order Asterales; family Asteraceae; genus Chrysanthemum; species Chrysanthemum lavandulifolium. Next base: position 288,658,067 of record CM040242.1, read on the forward strand.
CCAATTGGTTTAATGACAAGGGTCTAATGGTGTAAAGGGTTTAAAACACAAGGACCTAATGTGTAAATTCTAAAAATTGCAAGGACCATTTCTGCAAAATTCACAAAGTTGTTCCAAGGGCTGAAAATGACAATCTCAAAAAGTACAAGGACCAAACTTGCCATTTTCCAATTTCCAGGGGCCATTTTTGCCAATTTTAAACTTGAGGACCAAACTTGTAATTTCTCAAAACTTTTGATATTTTCACCAAAGGACTAATTTTGACAAGTTATGATTTTAAAAGGACCTTTGGTGATTTTTCTTTGAAATTATGGCTCGGGGACTATTTCGACAATTTTGAAACTTGGGGACTGAACCGCCAATTATGCAAATTTAGCTCATTTTCATCCGATTTTAAACATTTTGCATCCGAAACATATAAAATGCAATTTTGGAATATTTTCAATATTTTGATGCATTTCGAGCATTTTAAACGTTTTGCGATTCAGATTGACCAAAAATGATGAGTATTTACACACTCATCAATCCCCACACTAAACTATTGCTAGTCTCTAGCAATCTTTTGAGAAAACTTAATGGTTTGAATCTCTTTACCAAAAGCCATTACTTACGAGTAGCCAAATGTTTCAGTTCAAGTAAGAACTATGGTACATCGATAACCATGTGATTTTGAGCAAACCACCACTTCCAACAGATTTGATTTTTCTTTACCGAAGCCGTTTGCTCGGACTAGCCAACTCTTAGATAAATTATCAATATTATCTTTGGTGAGTGATTACCAATTATGGTTTTTCCATCGCCTTTACCACAAGCCATAAACTTGCGGGCTAGCCAACTCTTCACTTTTAAGGATATGGTGAATAATACCATACAATTTTGGGCAAATTGCAAGCCATAAACGGATTTGATATATCTTTACCAAGAGCCGCTTTGCTCTGGATTAGCCAATCCTTTAGTTTATTAGACAAGGGATCGATAACCAATTGAGTAAGTGTAAAACACTTACTCCAAAAAATTTTGGCCAAAACGGGAATTAGGCGGATATATGATAAAATTCGTGAGAATTCCCCACACTTAGAAATGAATATTGCCCTCAATATTCAAAGTACCTACCGTTATGCGAAACAAAGAACGAAAAGGGAAATACTACGCCATTATTTAGAAAGATGATTTTTTTTTTTTTTTTTTTTTTTTTTAGAAAACTTATATATATATATATAATATGTGGGCAACCCCCACACTAGGGTGGTACACACGGGTGAAAACCCATGTTTAGCTCTTGTTTTTGATTACCGAGTCGCTAGCTTGACTCGACCCAATTAATTTGTTCATGGGAAGTAAGTGGAAGAGACAATCTCCATCGGACTTTCATTCAAGATGTTTGGACAAACATTTGAAGCACGTGAAAGTTCCACACCGATGAGATATACAGAGACAGACCCGGCTCACAAATGGTACATGGAAATGCCGGGGTCAAAGATAGTGTCTTCATTCCCGAAGGAGTGAAGACGAAGAGAAATCACAAGATATTTGAGGAAAGGCAGAAAGATTTTGATAACAATCAGGATCCATTCTTCATCCTCAAATGTAGACGTATCGGGAGGAAGGGTGAAGGTAGTATCATAAATAAGCAAACTCGTATGATAGAGTACACCTTCCTCCGAGCTAATATCATCCTCAAGATCAAAATAGAAATGATCATGTTCCGGAGGAGATATGTCATGAGAGAGTTCACCGGAGAACTCTTCATGAAGAGAATCATTCACATGAAGTGAAGTTGTGAACTCTTGTTCCATAGTAGGCTCATCACTATCCTCAATCGAGTATCAAAGAGTGGATTCTCGAAATTAAAGTGAATTCGAGTCGAATTCAAATAGAGGATTGGTGAAAGTAGCTTTGAATGTTTCGGGAACAAAGTGATCAACATTCTCTATTGGATGTGGGATAAGAAGTGAGTGAACGATCATTATCAATGAGACTTTCGGTCCTCCCGGATCGGCTTCAAATCAAAGAGTGGATTGATGTGAGTGAGTTCATCGGTGAACTCCTCAAGAAGGGGTCGACATCGATTATGGAAGTGATGCCTCAACGCACTCGATGTTTCCATAAAAGTACAATCGTCGCTAAGATCGGAGAAAGTTTCAAATGATCATTTGAACACTCGATAGGGAAGAGAATCACACATATGATCGAAGTTCCTGCGACTCTCTCGGGATTGGGACAAGGTTCTCAACACTAGACTTTATGAATTCGTCCGATTCCTTTTCGTGAACAAGGTCAAGATGCTCGTCCCCATGTTCGTAGAGTGAGTGGGAGCTTGGTGTGATAGCGTTGTTTGAGAATGAATCTCAACTCTGGGATATCATCCGATGAACTTGATGAATCTTTATAGAATTGAAGGATATCAAGTGTATCCTCATCATCACCGTCATCGAGAATAAAACGGAATCGAGAGCTAGATTTGGTGCTTTTGTATTTTAATTAATTCCCTAATAGAGTTTTCACCGGCAACTGGGAATCTAATTTAGCACCGCTTTTCACCTAACAATTCTTCCATGGATTTTGGATTATCTTGGGAATGTTTACATTCCTTCAAATCTTTCACTAAATCCAAAAGATCAAGGAGAAGATTTTGAGGAAGTGGATCGTGTTGCGGTGGTGCCCGATTCACTTGGTATCGTAGAGGTTGGTCATGATACGAAGAGTCGTAATTGTTACAAGGAAATAGACTCCTTGTTTGACAATCGAGCTAAAGTGAGGACCTCCACAATACTCACAACAAGAAACTGATGTGGCCGTGAGTCACATGTGTTGTAGTCATAATTGTTATCGTGAACCCGCTCATAGACAAGCGTGTTTCGATTGACAATCGAATCTGGAGTGTGAACCACCACAGTACTCACAACAAGAAACTCGCCGAGTCTCGCGGTGTGTAGCCGATGGAATAAATCGGTTGTGTTATGGTAAGAATAGGGATCCCGGTTATAAACGCACCCGCTTCCCGACTCCACCATGCTACAACCGGGGCAATTGCCACCATTATAAGGACCACCACACCATTGACAACCAAGAGGGTGAGGATGAGACATAGAAAGAATCAAATGGTCCCAGAGGGTAAGAAATGAAGAATCAAAAGGGTAAGAGGGTAAAGAGGAATATTTTTGATATTTTTGAAAAACATTTTGCAAAAACAAAGAATGAAAATCTTTTTGGGTTTTTGATTTTTAAAAGAAAATATAAACACATACAGATGGTATAAACAAAGAGTGAATATCCAAATCACTAATCTGCTAAACGAAGATAATCAAGACAACCTCAATGGCGCTAAAAATTTGATTCGTGTATAAACCATCGAGTTTTCTCACAAAGCTAGCCACTTGTGAATGGCCAACCTGTAAGAAACTTAAAACAGCTTAAGCACGAATGCAATGAAGATCTGGGAGTATAGTGTTTCCGGTCGTTATGTCCCAATGAGCTATGCTAAGAATCACCAAACGAATAGTGATCGAGATTTGAAGAAAAAGGGATCCGATTTATTATAACTACGTAAAAGCCAACAAATTACAACGTCTTAAATGCAAATTAAATGAAATTAAAAGATTAAATAAACGCTATCACTATTTGCAAAATGATGTTTTTGTTTTTATGTTTTTATAAAACTTAATTTAAAAACTACGCGACGTACAAATAAAAATGTGAAACTAAATCAATATTAACCCTAAAAATATGAAAATGATATTTTTACAAACCTAATGATAAAATAAAATATTTAGAAAAAGAAAATTATTTTTACAACTATTATTCTAATTATTATTAATTTAAAACTATTTTTAACTATTTAATATTAACCTAAAATACAAGAAAATAGGAAATAAAGCTAGAAAAATAAAATTATGACTTAGAAAATCTAAAATATCAAAAGAGAATTTTCAAAACTATTTTGTAATTTTCTCGATTATTTTCTATTTTCTAGGAATTAAAAACTATTTAAAACTACTTAAATTACTTAAAAATACAAATTTAACTAAGAAAATCTAGAAAAATATTTTTTGACTTTTTATATTTATCTAAACTTATGAAAAATGAAAATTATTTTTTTGAAGCTTTTCTTAATTAATTGCATTAAATGCTAATTAAAAATGCTTAAAAACTAATTTAAATTAAGAAAAATAGCAAACAAGCTTGGAAAAATATGAAAATTTCAGGAGAAGCTTAAAATAATACAAGGAATTTAGGAAAAATATAAAAAAACAGGGGTTGTGTGGAGGAATTTGAGGCTGCAGAGGAATGAGCTTATGAATAAGCACTAGCAATAAACCAAAAGCTACCAAATGACCACCACACTGAAACAGAAGCTTGGATATACTATAAGAACCAAAATGCAACTTAAAACAACTATCCTACACTTCTAAATCACAAGCTCAACAGATTTGATGAGTTGAGTATATAAGCTAAAAGCAGTTTCAGGTGCTCACTTTGGATAAGAAAATAAGCACATGAATAAGCTGGAAACTAAAAAGCAAATGCTAGAACTTAAAGAGGACCTGGCTAAGAATGTCTAAACCAAAATACAGACCATGATGAGCCAAGATGAGCCCTGTGCAGACCTTACAAAACTCCTGTGCAGACTCAGTTAAAACTGAGTCAATGCACAGGGCACATAAGCCCCTATTAACAAGCATTTTTGAAGCTTAAATAAAATTGACAAAAATATACTAAAATGGGGATAATAAAATAGACCAGGATGACTTTTTAAAATCACAAGTTTAATTGAATTTGACTAAAAAATGAGCCCATGAAAAATCATCTTAGATTGGCCAAAACTGAGATTTTGCAATTTTGACTTTTAAGGTAAACATGAAATGTTGACTTTTATGGACTTTGAATCCAATGTAAGGACTGAAAATGATGTAAAGTGATGAAATAAAGATACTGTGAGTGATTCAATGGGAACAATGGATGTTGGTTCTACTCCCATCGTGAAAATTGGTAAGCTTGAAAAGCTAATTATTGATGGGAAAGCTACTCATGGATGATGATGGTCAACCTATTCCGCCTACCTCTTCTACTAAGAGAGTTAACCCTTTTTCTAAAGTGGGAGAGATTGAGGTGTCGATTCAAGATGAGGTTGTTGCTAACCCATTTGATGAGTCCGCTAATATTTTGGTGGTGGCCAAGAGTTTGAAGATGAGTATGATGACTATGACTTTGATGACTATGCGAAACAGTTCGTGATCTTCCCGAATTTGATTCCTTTAATGCCATGTATGGCACAAAGTTTCAAGGTCCTAGGAAGTAATTTTATTTGTTGTGTCATATGTTATCATTTGAGTAGTGGTTTGTTTTCTTGTTTAGAGAATTGGAAGTATCTTGTTATGTAAGCTTTATGCCTATGTAACGGGTCGAGATATGGGATTTCACTCATATCCATTGTACTTAAACGCTTATTTGGTTAATATATTTACCGGTGCGGGATTACTCCCTTTACCCAAAAAAAAAAAAAAAAAAAAAAAAAAAACCGATATGAACTAAAAACCGAACAAACTCAATGAACCAACATGATTTCTTAATCACACTAAGTCTAAATACCTTAATTAACACTAAATAAACAAGAAGGAATTAAAATTAAACACAGATACAGTTACAAGCTCACTATGCATAATAGAACTAAAAATGAAAATGGGACAAACAATACTCACAAGAGATCCAGCTGTTTGCAGGCTAAAACCAAGCCCAAACCTAGACTAACCTAATCTATTTTAACCCAAATCAGCCTCTGCATCACCCTTTTTCCTTTCCAAGACCTGCTTGACCAAATTTCTTTCTCAGTTGACTTTCATTGACCATGGAACAAAGCTATTTGAAAATGTAAAGCAAGCTTATCAAAAGCTATATAGAGCTTATTTAAGCTTATTGGGACTGAACAAAGAGCTATTTGAAGCTTGAATGCATGAATTTGAAACCGAAATACTCAACAGTAAACATAAAATTTTGAGACTTATATGAAAACTTAGATTGATAATCAAAAGTACAATACAATGATGTTTTAACTTGAATGAGATACAAATAAACCGAAACTACAACATTTTGGCTTAACTAGAACATTAATTTAAAAAACGACATTTAAGAAAAATTATTAAAACTATCTACTCTTTTCTTCTCTCTTCATCCCTTTTCATATGGAAACAACTCTCCTCCGACTTGAGTAAATCCCAACTGCATCTTGGACCATTGGATGACTTGGAGAAATTCTAGCCGTTTGATGCAATTTTGGCGCCAAATGGTATTTTGACAGTTGTGGGTTGAGTGCAAGAGGAGGAGGGGCATTAAATGCCATTTGTAGTGTTGTTGAGGATGAGGGGACATGGAGGAGAAAAGGTGAGGAGGGGGGATGGGTTGTTGCAGGGCTAGATGTTGGGGAAGACAGGAAAAGAAAAAGGCGGGTATAGGGTGGTTTGACTTATCTGTTTGACTGGTGGCTAATATATGATGGGGGTCCAAAATGGTATTTGACAGGGGTCCAAAGGGATAGGCAGGGTCCAATTGGTTTAATGACAAGGGTCTAATGGTGTAAAGGGTTTAAAACACAAGGACCTAATGTGTAAATTCTAAAAATTGCAAGGACCATTTCTACCAAATTCACAAAGTTGTTCCAAGGGCTGAAATGACAATCTCAAAAGTACAAGGACCAAACTTGCCATTTTCCAATTTCAGGGCCATTTTGCCAATTTTAAACTTGAGGACCAAACTTGTAATTTCTCAAAACTTTTGATATTTTTCACCAAAGGACTAATTTTGACAAGTTATGATTTTAAAAGGACCTTTGGTGATTTTTCTTTGAAATTATGGCTCGTGGACTATTTCTAACAATTTTGAAACTTGGGGACCGACATCGACAATTATGCAAATTTAGCTCATTTTTCATCCGATTTTAAACATTTTGCATCCGAAACATATAAATGCAATTTTGGAATATTTTCGATTTTGATGCATTTCGAGCATTTTAAACGTTTTGCGCTCAGATTGACCAAAAATGATGAGTATTTACACACTCATCAAGATTCATGACTCTAAAATCAAAAACCGCGTTTTCAACGTTGGTGATCGAGTCCTTCTTTTCAATTCAAGATTGAAGATATTCTCGGGAAAGCTTAAATCCCGTTGGTCTGGTCCATTTACTATTACTAAGGTTTATCCTTATGGCACCATTGAGTTATCTCAACCCGATGGTCCAAATTTTAAAGTGAATGGTCATCGATTGAAGCATTAATTTGGAGAGGACATTCCACCCGTGATTGTCCCGGATCTACAAACTTTCCCCATGAACCAATAAATGCGGGGATCGAGTCAAGCTAGTGACTCGGGAATCAAAAACAAGAGACACACCATATGGGTTTTCACCCATGTTTCGTCTTCTTACCCTTTTCTACCACCCTAGTGGGGGTTGCCCATTGTTGTATATAAGTTTTCAATTAAAAAATGTATATATATCAAAAACAAAATAATGGCCGTAATATTTCCATTTTATGTTCTATGTTTCGGCATAACTGGCACATACTTTGAATATTGAGGGCAATATTCATTTCTAAGTGTGGGAATTCTCACAAATTTTATCATGTAATTATTCTACCCAATTCCCGTTTTTGGCCAAAATTTTTTTGGAGTAAGTGTTTTCACTTACTCAAGAAATGGTAATCATCCGCCATGTTTAACCCACATAAGGATTGGCTAATCTAGGAGCAAACGGCTCTTGGTAAAGTTATCTCAAATCCGTTTATGGCTTGCAATTTGCCCAAATTGTATGGTGTTCACTCAACATATCTTTAAAACTAGTGAAAAGTTGGCTAGCCCGCAAGTTTATGGCTTGTGGTAAAGGCGCTTGAAATCCATAATTGGTAATCGACTCACCAAAGATAATATTGATAATTTATCTAAGAGTTGGCTAGTCCGTAGCAAACGGCTTCGTAAAGACAAATCAAATCCGTTCTGACTTATGATTTGCTCAAAATCATTTGGTTATCATTGTACCAAGGTTCTTACTTGAACTAAAACAATTGGCTACTCCGAAGTAATGGCTTTTGGTAAAGAGATGAAATCCATTAAATTTTTCTCAAATCATTGCTAGGGACTAGCAATATCTTAGTGTGGGGATTGATGAGTGTCTAAATACTCATCATTTTATATTGCTTAGAATGCCAAAACATCCGAAACACTCAAAATGCATCAAAATGATGAAAATATCACAAAAAGTGTTTTATGTGTTTTAAATGCAAAATATCAAAATCGATGAAAACGATCAAGTTTGCATTATTGGCGCTTTAGTCCCCAAGTTTCAAAAATTGTCAAAAATAGTCCCCTGTAAATCAAAATAAAGAAAATTATCATTTTAAGTCCTTAGGGATTCATGAAGTTGTCAAAACAAGTCCTTGAAATCAAAATTGCAAAATTACAACTTAGGTCCCTCAAGTTTTGAAAATGTCAAAATAGTCCTTGGATTAATAAAATGGAATTTTATGCATATGGTCCTTGTACTATTCATATATGGCAGGAATGGTCCTTGTGATAACTTTGGAAACTTGTCAAGATCACCCCTTAACTTTGGCGAATTACAACTTTGGTCCTTGATATTAAATAAGCCAATTAGACCCTTTGTGTAAAAAGAACCCCGCCAAACCAAAAAGAACCCTGTCTAACACCTGTGACCCCTCGATTTCGGACTCCCCCTTTATAATATCCCACCGGTCAAATACTACCAACGCGCCAAAACTATACCAATGCTCATCTTCCTCTTCATCGATCGAAATCCAATACCGGTGATGGTTTTACCACTTTTCCTTTCCACCTCATCCCTAACACTGCCTAACCACTCTTAACACCTCCACATCCATCCAAGACCCATTAATTAGAAAAACCGCTCAAAGACAATTTGGCGCCAAACCGACATTTGGCAATTATGATGATCCGTTTAATCCAATGGTCGGAAATTGGTGGGATTAGTTCAGAGGTCGACACAAAGCTGGAAAAGATCAATAAATAAAAGCTTGGTGCAAAATGTGAAGATATCTAGAGCAATTTTAGTTTTTAATGTCGAATTAGTTAATTTTACTTTCCTAGTGTAATTTAAATCTTTCAAGTACTTTTTTAAGCAATATTAGTGTATTCTAAATCTTTTGAAGTGATAAATTATAACTTTCAGTTCAGTTCTCAGTTTATGCAAAAATTCATATTTCAAAAATCTCATGAATGTTCCAATGTTGTTATTAGTTGTTGTTTTGGACTGAACTAGTTAATGTAAGCTCCTATAAAGCTTATTAAAGCTTTTAGTAGCTCTAAAACTTTGTTTAGTATTAAAAAGAAAATTCACAAAATACCAAGAAAATAGAGAGAAAATAAAAATCAATGGAGAATGATCAAGAAAGTCAAGCTTTGCTTATTGGATGGAAATGGGTTAGTGAACCCATGGAGGTTCTATAGGAAGTAAAATTGGTCCTTGTTCTTGGTTTTCACCAAATCCAATTTGTAAGCCTTTTAATACATTTTGGCATTTCAACTGTTTTGATTGCTCATTAGCTTAAATTTCTTTATGTTCATGTTTATTAGTTATATTTTAGTATAGTTAAGCCATAAAACCAAGAGCTTGTTCTTTTAATTAATAGTTAATAAAATCTCGCCATAGTTATATTAGAATAATTGTTAATCCTAAGTTTTATGTTGCTATTGCTGTTGTTTTATGTTTGTTTAGTCCTAATATATGATAATACAAGTTTGTGAATCAAGTTCATGGTCTAAATCAGTGTTTTACTTTGAAAAACATCAAAACAGTCTTGAAAAAGGGTGGTTGGATTAGCTTGTTTCTCTGTGTTAAAGAGTGTTTGTGTTATTGCTTATTGTTGTCCTGTGTTTCATTAGTTCATTATAGCTCTAAGAAACCATATAAACCAGCACTTATTTAGTAAAAAGTCAAAATCACTTTTAAATTCACTTAACTAGCTCACTGTTAGGATTTGAAGTATGAAACTCATCATTTTAGCTTAAAACTTGGTAAAATAGCTTATTATAGTCTTAACATAACTTAATACAACATAATCAGTTAGTGGTATTGATTTGAAGTTCAATTTAGTCAAACTTTTAGTTAATATTAAAAAGTCAAAATTTCAGTATTAGTCGTTTTTGAATAAAATAGATTATTTTATATAGGATTATATATTGAGTTTCAATATTTGAGCTTCTAGGATATTAAAATAGAGCTGCTTATCTTTAACCTAGTATTTTTTATATTTTCTAAATAGCTTATTTACTAGCTTATTTCCTAGCTTATTTTGAGTACCTTTTCAAATATGTGCCCTGTGCACAGGTTTATAGTCTTTTTCATAAGCTTGTAAAAAGCTTATTAGTTGGTCAAATCTTGTGAAACTTGGTTCTTTGGATAGCTAACCAAGCCATCTTAAGGTCCCAAGTTCATTTTCCATTTTATAGCTTATTTAATAAGGTCTAGTTGTTTTCATTTTGTCCCATTTCAGATAAGTCGCTTATCAGTGAAAATGGTGCCTTCTTCATAAGCTTGTCAAAAGCTTATTAGTGGGCCCCTTGTTAGATTTTGGCTTTTGGGAAGCCCATCGTTAATCTTGACACCTCGCTTTTAGTTTTGAGCTTTTAAGCTTATTTTATAAGCTGAAATTACTTGAAAAAATTGCTGCAGACCTGTTTGATTATAAGGTATCTCATAAGTGCTTATTAGCTTATAAATAGCTTATCAGTGTTGATATTTGCATCTTTTAGCTTCATTTCATTTCATATAGCTTATTTGTAGCTTATTTCACTTTTGTTTCCAGTTTTCAAGTTTGTTTGAGCCTTAAAAATCAAGTTAAGCTCAAAAGCTCCACTGTTGGAATAATAAGCTCAAATCTGAGCTTATTAGTCATTTTCATAAAAAGTTGTAGTTGTAAAAGTTGCTTAAAATCATTAGCTTAATAAGTTTGTAAAGAAAAGTCCAAAATAAAAGTTAGCAAAAAGCGATTCTTTGGATTCGAACCACGCCACCCGATCACCACACACACACACTACCACTCGCCATTGGGTCTTTTTCAGTTTTCCTTTGCATTATTTAAAACATAACCCTTGTTTTCCATTTAAGCTTATACGAGCTTATTAGCTTATTTTTAGCTTATTTCAACTAGCTTTTTCAACTTTTGTAATTTTCTTAACTTTGTATTAGTATAAAATATTTTATAAAAAGTTTCGATTTTTCTCAATAGTTTTAGTATTTTTAAACATTTAATTAGTGTAAAATCGTATTTAATTCATAAAAAAATATAAAAGTCAAAAAATATAAATCTTTTTCTAAAATTTTCTTTTGTCATATAGTACGTAAGAAAATTGTTTTTACACTTGTAGGTCTTTTATTTCATAAATTTTACGTTTTTGCTTGCGACTGCGTAATTTTTATAAATAACGACGTTTTATTTTAAATCAAGTTTTTAGATAATTTAAGTTTACGTTTTAGTAAAATTAGTTTATTTAAGTTATTTTATTTTATAAAATCACAAAATCATCATTGTAAAAATAGTGATGGCGTTTATTTAATATATTTTAACTTTTTAATTTCCTTTAATTTGCATTTAAGCCCCTGTAATTTAGCAAACTTTTCTTTAGGTATAATTATCTATCAAAATCCTTACTGATCACTATCCTTAGTGATTATTCGACATCTGTCTGTGTTAAACACCAATTCATCCTCCGTGGGACTTAACGACCCAGGAATCCACTATATTCCTCTGATCTTAATTGCCTTTTGTGTTTGAACTGTTTTAAGTTTCTTACGGTTAGCCATTCACAAGTGGCTAGCTTGTGTGAGATAATTTGACGGTTTAGCACGAATCAAGGGACGTGTTTCTTAGGATAAGTATTTCAAGAGTAGGGATTTGAGGAAGAATATCGTGTAAGTTTCCTGTGATAATGCTGTTATGAAGATCAAGAACTCTAAGTTTGACTAATTTAGTCAAATTGAAAGGGAGACTGCTAGAAAACTTATTCCCGCCTAAATAAAGAATTTCTGTACGTGTAGGAAAGTTCGTCGGGATCTTACCAGAGAAATCATTATTTGACAAATCTAGGGAAAAATCATCTTCAGCTCTGAAAATAGGTAAACTGTCACCAGAAAATCTATTTTGGGACAAGTCGAGTAACGATAATCTCGTTAAATTGGAGATGGATTTTGGGATTAGTCCTGAAAAATGATTCTCCGAAACTACAAGATAACCGATACTTGTGGCGTTACCTATGTTTTCTGGCAACTCCCCTGAAAAATTGTTCCGGGACAAATCAAGACTCCGTAACCGATTAAATATAAATAGGTGAGGCGGGATTGATTTGATGAGGTTGTTATCTGAAAGAATTATTGTTTCGATGTCATTCATCTCAGCTAGCCAATGTGGGAATCTTCCCTCCAATTTATTCCCGCTCAAATTAAGATACTTCAACTCTTTCTGTGATGAAATCCATTCTGGAATTTGGCCTGAAATTCCACAAGAAGGCATTGAGATCTCGTAAAGACTACATCTTGGAGCAACCTTAGTTGTGTTATTCCAAATCAAGTTGCTTCCCTTTCCACCCATGAACAATGCTTCTAGAGTTCTGATTTTGAATAACGAAGTCGGGATCTCCCCTGCTAGCATGTTGTCGTCGAGTCGAAGGAGATCTAACTTGCTCAAGTTTTGCATCGATGATGGTATCGGGCCTGTAAACTGGTTATTGCTCAGGTCCAGAGAATACAAGTGGGGTAGTTTTCCTATAAATGTTGGAATTTCCAATGATAAAGAATTTTCAGACAAATCCATTGATTCTAATTTTGTGAGGTTTGAAACTGATGATGGAATTCCACCGGAGAATCTATTATTTTCTAATGAAAAATCCACCTCAACTTTGTTAATTTCCAATCTCTTCCGGATGTTTCCCAAGAAAATTATTACCCAATGACAGTGATTCAAGATTTGAAGCTTACCAATTTCGAAGTGCTCAAAGATCCCCGAGATTATTGCCACTAAGATCAAGATATCGAAGAGATTCGAGTTCGAAAAGTTGAGCAGAATCGGACCTCGAACCGATTGTCGCTAACCTCAATGTAGTCAATTTTTAAAAGAACCCGATTCAGGTCCTAGTTTTCCCTCAAGTGAATTGTAGCTCATGTCCAAGTAACGTAAATTTGTTAACTGGAAAAGTTGGCTGGGGATGGAACCATTGAATTTGTTCGAGCTCATGTCCAAGTAACGTGTGCGAAAGTATCAACAACAATAGATAAACAATAGAACTTTTATTCAAACCTAAGCCTCAATAGTCGGCTTAGATTAAATCAACAATAGTATCCAAAGTGTTACAAGGTTAGATTAATGTCAATGAGACAGTAACCATACAAATACAAAGAAAAGACAAGATCAATGTAATGATCAGAAAGAAGAGAATGTGAGACAATGACTGCACACACAGTTGTGTCTAACCCTAGATTAAGGGACTTATTAAATAGGAGATAAAGATACACAAAGACCCTTCTAACGGCTATAAATGACTCATCAGCAGAAATGAGAAAGGCTTCAGCAGAAATGAACTTCTTGGAACTTTAAACCATTTATGCTTTGTCCATGATTGACCCTCGTAATAAGCCTTCACCGAACATAACTTGAAAACCATTAGCAATTGATAGAATGACATGTTTGCCACAGAATACCCCAAAATTTAACATTCCCCTTAATCGATGGGCAAACATATCAAACAATATCAATTTTTCACATAAGAATTTATCTTTGATAAATGGGAGGTTTGTAGTAAGTATGTCTCAGCTTGGTTTGAAGATCCAATCTTTTGGCACTTATAACACCTCTTGCAATTTTTTCCCGATGAAGTGAACATCAATTTCAAAGTGTTTTGATCTTTCATGGAAAACAGGATTGACAAAGAAGTTGTAAAGCGATTTGTTATCACAAAAAGATTAACAGGAGATTGATATCAACTTTAGATCTTTTAAGATTTTTGAATCCAAATAATTTCACGCAGCAGAGACATAGATCCGTACTACTTACGTGAAAGATTTTGAAAGAGTGTTTTGTTTTTACTTTCCATGAGATCAACAGTCATTAAAGAAAACACAATAACTGTGATGATTTCATGGTTTTCTTGCATTTAGCCCATCGCATCACTATATCCTTCAAGGTGATTTTCGAATTCTTTGAAATTGTACCTTAGACCTTTCCTCGAGCTCCTTTTAGATATCTCGAACATTGAGGGCACATTCTAGATGAGATTTCAACGGAGAATGCATATATTGTGCCGGACAATGAACCGAGTATGAGATGTCGTCTTGTATGGGTGAGATAGATAAGTTTCCCAAGTAACCCGATAACCAATGATGTTGACAAGTAAGGGATCATCGGCGGTGGGAATGTATGGAAGAACGAGTTGGGTTCCATAGGAGTGGACACAAGTTTGCACCCAAGAAGACCAAATTCTTTGAGGAGTTCAAGACAATATTTTCTTTGGATGAGACATATGTCATTCCCGCTTTTAAAACCTCAATGCCAAAAAATATTTTAAGTTTCCCAAGTCTTTGATATGAAATTTTGATTTTAGAAACTCTTTGAATAGATTTATCTCATCAATACAGCTTTCCAAGAAGGACAATATCATCCACATAAACAAGCGAGCAATAAACTTGTTATTCTCTGTTTGGTGAACAAAGAATGATCATTGACAGATTGAACAAAGTTATTTTCCTTTAAAACACTAACAAGTTTTTCATTCCATTTTCCGGGAGCTTGTTTGATGCCATATAGAGACTTGACAAGTTTACAAACTTTATTCTTATTATTCTCATTACTGAACCCTTAGGGATGGTCATATAGACATCCTCATCAAGGTCTCCATACAAAAAGCATTGTTAACATCAAGTTGGAAAAGAGGCCATTTGTTTTTCACAGCTAAGGCAATAAGACATCTAACATTAGACATTTTCACAACAGGGGAAAAAGTTTCATCATAGTCTATTCCTTCCCTTTGGTTGTAACCTTTAGCAACTAATCTAGCCTTGTATCTATCAACTTCACTATTGGCTTTGTATTTGATTTTAAAGATCCATTTGTAACCAATGGGAGTTTTATTAGGTGGGAGATCGGTTATATCCCAAGCATGATTTTTATTTAAGGCCTCAATTTCGAGTTCATAGCATCAACCCAATTACTATCAAGGATAGCTTCTTCATAATGTAGGTTCAATACTTTTATTAAGACTAGAAGCAAAGCAAGAATTATCTTTGTTAAGGTTAGAGTAATTAACAACCTTTTCAACACCATAATTGACTTTCCTTCTACAATAAAGTCATTAAGATTCTTGGGCAACTTAGAAACTCGGTTGACCTTCTAGCGAGAGTGGTGGCAAGCCTCCTTCTTGTTCGAGTTCGATTTGAATCGATGATGTATCGCCAGAATCGGAAGATGCATCGGCATGATGTGATTCATGTGATATGGTGCCCTCAGGGTGTGTATTTGTGACAACTCGAAATTTCAGGTCATATTTCAAAACATTACTCATGCTTCATTATTTATCATTTATCGTGAACTAGGTTTACGAGCATCAAATTCACGTAACCGTAATGGTTTAGCCGTGAATTCATGATCATATCATCGAGGACATTTTATATAGACTAATTTGCAAAGTTAGACCAAGTTTCCTTTGCTTTTTCTCTCTACATTTTCGGCAGCCAAGGGACCAAGATAAAGAATCATTCCAAGTTTACAAGAAAAGTTTTATAAACACTAGTATCATTTGTTGCAAGGTTTTGTAATACAAACCTCAAGTGATTAGGAAAAACCTTTTGTCCATTAAACCTCATCATATCACTAGCAAGCATCCATATTCATATTTTTATTTCATATTCATTTTCATGGTCATATCATTTTATTTGAGAAACATGAAAGTCTCATGATATTTATACCATTTTTAAGGATTTAAGGTTTTTATGTGCTAAATATATATAATCCATCCTATACTTACTCCTTGTTATATTTTAGTTTTGGTGATGTATAGGAACCCATGACACCCTAAGAAGGTGTATGGTAGGATTAGATTAGCTTTGGAGTTGTTTTGAATGAGTTAGAATAGGTTTGGCGCGAGAAAAACTCATTTCGACACGTTTTGAAAAGGGTCTGTCCTTAAAATTTAATTCTGGAAAATCCAACAGTAGACAAAAATATTTGGCCTAGATATTTAGAAAATATACTTTAAAACGAAACCGTGGCCGCTTGAACGGATTAAAACGGAGTTATAACGAAGAAGTTATGAATTTTTCAATTTGGCGACGAAAATACAAAATCCTCGGAAATTTCAAAGAAACTATATTTGTTTTGTACGAGTCAAAAATGAAGCTTGGACGTTGTAAATTATGTCGATTTGTTAAAAATATGTTAGTATACTTCGATACGAAGTTAAGGATCTTTAAAACGTAGAAAACGGATTTGTAACGACAAAGTTTCACATGTTTACAAAAGTTGCCGTAACTATTATCATATAAGAAAAACTATAACTTGATTTCTAATAAACAAGTTTTGCGGCAAAAACTAGTCCCAAGTAAAAGGTTGTTTTTAACATTGAGTTAGAACTTTTTATGAAGTAAAGTCTTCTAGTAAAAGTGAAATCGCCAAGTATACTTTCCAAAATGTCCAATTGTTTGTTTAGCGGAGTTGTAATGAATTAATTACGGTCGCTCAAACTTTGCCGAAAAACCATCCTTAAACTATATTTTGGACTAAAAGTACCATATTTAACCTCTATTATCTTTATGTTCGAGACCTCTAGGATAAAAACTCATGTACTAAAACTTTGAGATTATCATACGAGCTTCCCAAAACCGTTGAGTTCGTTTCCTAACGCTCGACGTGCACCATTTTACGACTAGATTTTAGAAGCCGTTTTTGTCATTTTCATGGAAATTTCAATAACATTATTTTACGACGAAAAGTAATATTTTCACAATAAATCACTAAATGATTATCGTCGGATGTCATTTCAACGCAAATACATGTGAAGTAATTTAAAAATGGTCAAGACGTTAAAAGATTTTATTTTCGATGAGAAGTCTTGTTTTCAAAAATTCATAAGTGGTATAAATATCATCCGAATTGCATGCATAACATTACATCATAACTTATTATGTATCATATCATTCATAATAGGTCAAGTTTAGAGATTCACGCTACATTTCGGTGTACTCACTTTTGTCATCGCATCTTTGTCCAAGTGAGTTTTCATAGCCCCATTTTCAATTGTTTTGGACTATTTTGGGGGAGATACATGCTTAACTATTTTTCACAAGTACTTTGGATTTTTAAGGATAACTTCATGATCATGATCACCATTGTTTCAAATTCAATGTTGTATTATATCAATTGTTCCCTGATTAGGTGTTATAGTTCTCGTCTAAATAAAGTACTACATCGGTTGACTATCGATACATTGAGTTAGGTGCTACTTGGTTTTATTTTAAAAACATCGTTTGACTTATAACAAATTTATTTTCCGCATAGTAACTGTTCATTTTTGGGACCTATCTTTGTAACTCACGATATTAATTCAAGTGTATGTTCCAAACGACTAGGTCGTTCAATATACGTGTGATTGTGATGCTATGACAACAATCCCGAGTTCCATTCCGCGCAAAAGGTAATTTGGGGTGATGATTGGCATCGAGCTTCATTATAGAGAACTAGTTGCATCATACCCTAGACTATAAGTACATTTCATAGCATCTGGATTGTATCATAAGTTCACTCATTTGTTTCACCACTAACATGTCGAGTTGCACGCTATTCATACATTAAGTCACTAAACCATCATACATTTGAAGCATTTACGACATCTCATAACCCATCTTTTTGGAATCCATCATTCATTTTTGAAAAATAACCTCAAACTTACCACCTCATATCATATCTCTTTGGAGCGTTTATTATTAACATCGGACTTTGCTACGTCTCACCTTTCCTCTTATTTTGAAGAAGTTATGGCACCGAAGAAAGCTCCACAAGTTTTGACTCAAGAGGCTATGCAAAAGTTTGTGAGGGATAGTATAGCTAATGCATTAAGGATTGAAAGGGCAACGATGGCGGCCTGCCGAGGTCGCTGCCTCTCGCCAAGCCACTAGACTTGCCAATCTTTAGAGAGGTCGACCCACCGTTGAAGCCGCTAGACTCGCCATCGCCGGCGAGGTGCAGCTAATCTTGAAGCCGCCCGCTTGCTAATGCCGCCGCTGCAGTATTCTTGAAGCTACTAGAATTGCGGGGAAGTCAAGCCGCTAGACTTCTTCTGCTGCAGGAATTGCAGGAGGGTCTGGGGTTAGAAGTTGTTCATATAAGGATTTTAAAAGTGGAGATCCCACTAAGTTCAAAGGTACTGAAGGGGCAATTGCAATGGTTCGGTGGTTCGATAAAATGGAGTCTGTGTTTTTGTTATGTAATTGCCCGGAGGATAGCAAGGTTAAGTTTGCTACGAGTACACTACTTGATGGGGCAATGTCTTGGTGGAATTCGTATGCTCAGCCAATGGGAATGGAAAATGCTTTCAAGCTTACTTGGGAGCAATTCAAGGGGTTGTTAACGAAGAAATATTGTCCGCGTACGGAGGTGAAAAAGTTAGAAATCGAATTCTATGAACTGGTAACTATTGGGTATGACATTGATACTTACATTCAAAGGTTTCAATAATTGGCCGTGTTATGCCCATCTATGGTTTCGGATAACGAAAAACTACTAGAGGCTTTCATTGGAGGACTTCCCGATATTATTCAAGGTGATGTGATTTCCTCTGATCCGCAAACAATTGAAGAATCTATTCGAGTATCTCAAAAGCTCATGGCACAAGTAGTAAAGAGAGGAAACATTACCAACGTCAACCGTAACAACAATACCAACAACCGCATCAACTACAACAATAACCAAAACAACAACAACAACAACGACAATAACCAAATCAACAACAACAAAAGGAAATGGGAAAATGACCAAGGAGGTTATAATAACGACAACCAAAACCGTAATACTAACCATCACCAACAACTGAATAGAAGACAAGAGGTCGCCAGAGTCTATGTTGCTGCACCAATAAAGGGAAGAGCTTATGTGACAACTCGTATTTTCGGTCATTTCTCAAAACATTATTCATGCTTCATTATTTCATCATTTATCGTAAACTAGGTTTACGAGCATCAAATTCACGTAACCTTAATGGTTTAGCCGAAATTCATGATCATATCATCGAGGACATTTCATATAGACTAAGTTTAGTCTACATTTCATTAACATCATTGTCATCATATTAATTCATGCATGGTTTTGCATTTTTCATTAAGCGTAAATTTTATATTAAATAAGCGTTATCGCGTAATTAATTATTTTGAACAATTGATCCGATACTTCCAAAAATATCCCGATATATTTTATACTCATATTAAGTTTATAAAATAATATTATGAGTTTACCAGTGTTTTAAATTTATTTTGTATATAAATTGTTATATTTATATAATTACGACGGTTTTCTTAAATTCTACACGATAATTATTATTTCACTCAAATTTTGCAAGAAATGTATTTTTATAATTTTATGACCTCAATATATTTTATCTTGACCCGTTAAAATTTATTTTTATCTAACGCTACCCTAAATATTCAAATACAATTTACACACTTTATTAACTTCAAAAATAACTTACAAAATATTACACTTTACATTTAAAAAAAAAAAAATAAAATAATAATATAATATTCTTTTGTCCCTTGTCGACACAAGGGTGAGTCAATTGAGTCATACATGTTTGCAAATATCTCTCAATATATGTATATTACTTTAACTTAACACATTTCACTTCATTTCATTTCATTTGCAAAAGCAAAGATCAAACTTTCTTCTTTCTTTTCTCTCTAAAATTTCGGCACCAAGGGACCAAGAGAAGAATCATTCCAAGTTTTCAAGACAAGTTTTATAAACACTAGTATCATTTGTTGCAAGGTTTTGTAATAAAAACCTCAAGTGATTAGGAAAAACCTTTTGTCCATTAAACCTCATCATATCACTAGTAAGCATTCATATTCATATTTTTATTTCATATTCATTTTATGGTCATATCATTTTATTTGAGAAACATGCAAGTCTCATGATGTTTATACCACTTTTAAGGTTTTTTTTTAAGTGTTAAATATATATAATCCATCCTATAATTACTCCTTGTTATATATTAGTTTTGGTGATGTCTAGGAACCCATGACACCCTAAGAAGGTGTATGGTAGGATTAGAATAGCTTCGGAGTTGTTTTGAATGGGTTAGAATAGGTTTGGCGCGAGAAAAACTCATTTCGACACGTTTTGAAAAGGGTCTGTCCTTATTTTGAAATTCTGGAAAATCCGACAGTGAACAAAAATATTTGGCCTAGATATTAAGAAAATATACTTTAAAAGCGAAACCGTGGCGCTTGAGCGGATTAAAGCGGAGCTATAACGAAGAAGTTATGAATTTTTCAAGTTTGGCGACGAAAACTATAAATTTTCACGAAAATTTCAGCAAACATTATTTGTTTTGTACGAGTCAAAAATGAAGCTTGGACGTTGTAAATTATGTCGACTTGTCAAAAATATGTTAGTATACTTTGATACGAAGCTAAGGATCTTTAAAACGTGAAAACGGTTTGTAACGACTTAAATTATACACGTTTACAAAAGTTGCCGTAACTTTATTATATAAGAAAAACTATATTATTTCTAATAGGCAAGTTTTACGGCAAAACTAGTTACCAAGTTGAAGGTTGTTTTAACATTGATTTAGAACTTTTATAAAGTGATGTCTTCTAGTAAAAGTGAGATCGCCAAGTATATTTTCCAAAATGTCCAACCGTTTGTTTAAGCGGAGTTGTAATGAATTAATTACGGTCGCTTAAACTTTGCGAAAAACCATCCTTAAACTATATTTTGGACAAAAGTACCATACTTAACCTATATTTTTCTTTATGATCGAGACCTCTAGGATAAAAACTTAAATACTAAAACTTTGAGATAATGATACAAGCTTCCCAAAACCGTTGAGTTCGTTTCCTAACGCTCGGCGTGCACCATTTTACGACTAGCTTTTAGAGGCCGTTTTGTCACTTTCATGGAAATTTCAATGACATTATTTTACGACGAAAAGTTATAATTTCACAATAAATCACTAAATGATTATCGTGGGATATCATTTCAACGTAAATACTTGTGAAGTAATTTATAAAATGGTCAAGATGTTAAAAGATTATATTTTCGACGATAAGTATTATTTTCAAAAATTCACAAGTGGTATAAATATCATCCGAATTGCATGCATAACATTACATCATGACTTATTATGTATCATATCATTCATAATAGGTCAAGTTTAGAGATTCACGCTACATTTCGGTGTACTCACTTTTGCCATCGCATCATTGTCCAAGTGAGTTTTCATAGCCCCACTTTTCAATTGTTTTGGAAGGATTTTGGGGAGATACATGCTTAACTATTTTTACACAAGTACTTTTTTCACAAGATTTTAAGGATAACTTCTATCATGATCACCATTGTTTCAAAACCGAATGTTGTACTATATCGTATTGTTCTTGTTTGTTGACTATAGTTCTCGTCGTATAAAGTTCTATGTCGGTTGACTCTTGATACATTGAGTCATGTACTATTGATTATGTGCTATAGTTCTCGTCGTATAATGTTCTAAATCGGATGACTCTTGATAAATTAAGTCATGTGCTATTGATTATGTGTTATTGTTCTACGTCGAGTTAGGTACTATTGTGAATTCATTTGACATCATGTGCTTGAACATAAACTATACATATTTTGGCGGTGGGTTGTGAACACACGGTTGCAAGTTTTGTATGGGCGGAACTTGGGCGAGTGGATTTACAATGCCTTTCTTTGCATAAACGATTTTGAAAGGCTTTACATTTCAACACAAACTCTATGAACTCACTCAACCTTTGTGTTGACACTTTTAGCATGTTTTATCTCGGTATCTAAGGCATTCACTTCATGGCATGCATGTGGACATATCATAGAGTCGCGGTGACGACGCGTCTCACTTGGGTTTTATGAACTTTAAAACATCGTTTGAATTGTAACAAATTTATTTCCGCACATAGTTGATTTTCATTTGGGACCTATCTTTGTAAACTCGATTGTTTTATTAAATCAAGCGATGTTATTTTCCAAACGACACTTTAGGTCGTTCAATATAACTGTGATTGTGATGCTATGACGATCAATCCCGAAATTCCATTCCGGCGCAAAGCAGTAATTTGGGGTGTGATGATTGGCATCGAGCTTGATTATAGAGAACTAGGTTGCATCATTGACCCTAGACTATAACTACATCATCATAGCATCTCATCATTTCATCATAAGTGCATGTTCACTTTACATGCGGTTTATACGTACATTTTTGAGTTATTTACTTTCATTTCAAATCGATTGTCACATGGATGCCTTTAAATACCCATCCCATTATCCTTTCCTCATACTCTAATGTGGAGAATGCTTTGTCATTCCCTATCACAATTTTAATATCGGTGATTCATCACCGATAACGTCGAATGCCGAGATAAACCTTTAAGTAGGCGAAGTCACTCTCACTCCTTTGTTTCACCACTAACATGTCGAGTTACACGTTATTCACACATTAAGTCACTAAACCATCATACATTTGAAGCACTTACAACATCTCATAACCCATCTTTTGGAACCCATCGATCATTTTGAAAAATAACCTCAAACTTATCACCTCATATCACATCTCTTTGGGCGCTTATTATTAACATAGGACTTTGCTACGTCTCACCTTTCCTCTTATTTTGAAGAAGTTATGGCGCCAAGAAAGCTCCACAAGAATTGACTCAAGAGGCTATGCAAAGTTTGTGAGGATAGTATAGCCGATGCATTAAGGATTGAAAGAGAGCAACGGTGGCGGTGCTGCTGAGGTTTCTTGAGAGCCACTAGACTTGCCAATCTTTGCCGGCTGTTCTTCTTGAAGCCGCTAGACTCGCCATAGGTGCGCTAATCTTCTTCTTCTTTGCAAGAAATGCGAGGAGGGTCCGGAGTTAGAAGTTGTTCGTATAAGGATTTTAAAAGTGGAGATCCCACTAAGTTCAAAGGTCTTGAAGGGCAACTGCCATGGTTAGATGGTTCGAGAAAATGGAGTCCGTGTTTTGTTATGTAATTGCCGGAGGATAGCAAGGTTAAGTTTGCTACGAGTACACTACTTGATGGGGCAATGTCTTGGTGGAATTCGTATGCTCACCAATGGGAATGGAAAATGCTTTCAAGCTCACTTGGGAGCAATTCAAAGGGTTGTTAACGAAGAAGTATTGTCCGCGTCGGAGGTGAAAAAGTTAGAGACCGAATTCTATGAGTTGGTAACTATTGGGTATGACATTGATACTTACATTCGAAGGTTTCAAGAATTGGCGTGTTATGCCCATCTATGGTTTCGGATAATGAGAAGCTACTGGAGGCTTTCATTGGAGGACTTCCGAGATTATTCAAGGTGATGTGATTTCCTCGATCCACAAACAATTGAAGAATCTATTCGAGTATCCCAAAAGCTCATGGCACAAGTAGTAAAGAGAGGAAACATTACCAACATCAACCGTAACAACAATACCAACAACCGCACCAACTACAACAATAACCAAAACAACAACAACAACGATAACCAAATCAACAACAACAAAAGGAAATGGGAAAATGACCAAGGAGGTTATAATAACGACAACCAAAACCGTAACACTAACCATCATCAACAACGAATAGAAGACAAGAAGTCGCTGGGGTCTATGTTCTTTGCACCAACAAAGGGAAGAGCTTATACTGGAAACTTACTACGATGCCACCAATGCACGCTACATCATAATGGTCCATGTGGTATATGCTTTAGCTGTCACAAAGTGGGACACCTTGCTAAGGACTGCAAGGGCAAGGCCATAGTTACATGTTACGGATGCGGGGAGCAAGGACACTATCGGAATCAATGTCCTCAAAACCAAGGTCAACAAGTTGAAGGTGCTCATGGGAATGCATACATGTTAGAAGGAGGAGAAGCTCGTCATGGTCTCAACAACGCTGAAGACTGAAGAAGTTCGGAAACTAACAATCTTAATTTTCCTTATGTACTATGTCGTACTAAGTTTATGTCTTCCATCGTATTCGGATCTTATGACTTAAGATGTACTACTTTTGATAAACCACTCGTTGTAAAATATTCTCATCTATCGTACTTTATTTTCTTTCGATTCGTTATCACTTACGAGAATTTTAGACTCTAACTACCATTTTAACGACACGGTTTAAATCTTTGTAAACATTGAGAGTTATAACAACTAAACCGAACGTCACATTATCGTTCCTTAATTATACATAGCCTAGCTAACTATGTCTAATTCTGGAGGGATCATGTTATGTTGGGAGCAGTTATTTATAAATCTTAGTGCAAGCAAAATTTTCACATATTCCAAAGTCAAAGTGTTACTCATGGGAGATTCATCCAATATTTTCTTTACTATGATGTTTTATACGCTCTCAATCATCGATAACCATAACGACACTTCTCCATGTCTTCTCTCCTCGATATTCATCACAAACTCAAAAATTCGATAGACTAACACGAACTGAATTCAGGGACTGAATTCCTTTTTAATTGGGCGAATGTGACAACTCGTATTTTCGGTCATATCTCAAAACATTATTCATGCTTCATTATTTATCATTTATCGTAAACTAGGTTTACGAGCATCAAATTCACGTAACCTTAATGGTTTAGCTGCGAATTCATGATCATATCATCGAGGACATTTCATATAGACTAAGTTTAGTCTACATTTCATTAACATCATTGTCATCATATTAATTCATGCATGGTTTTGCATTTTTCATTAAACGTTTAATTTCATATTAAATAAACGTTATCGCGTAATTAATTATTTTGAACAATTGATCCGATACTTCCAAAATTATCCCGATATATTTTTATACTCATATTAAGTTTATAAAATAATATTATGAGTTTACCCAGTGTTTTAAATTTATTTTGTATATAAATTGTTATATTTATATAATTACGACGGTTTTCTTAAATTCTACACGATAATTATTATTTCACTCAAATTTTGCAAGAAATGTATTTTATAATTTTATGACCTCAATATATTTTATCTTGACCCGTTAAAATTTATTTTTATCTAACGCTACCCTAAATATTCAAATATGACTACAAGTTACCACTTATGCTTACATTAAATACTTTACAAATATACATATTACATTTATATATACTAAATAATAATAATAAAATAATAAACTAGCTTCTTGATTCACCCCCTTGTCGACACCATGGGTGAGTCATGGATCTTGTCAAAATATCTCTAATATACATGTATATATACTTTAACTTATCACAACTTCACTTCATTTCATTTCATTTGCAAAAGCAAAGATCAAACTTGTCTTCTTTTCTCTCTACAATTTCGGCAGCCAAGGGACCAAGAGAAAGAATCATTCAAAGTTTTCAAGACAAGTTTTATAAACACTAGTATCATTTGTTGCAAGGTTTTGTAATACAAACCTCAAGTGATTAGGAAAACCCTTTTGTCCATTAAACCTCATCATATCACTAGTAAGCATTCATATTCATATTTTTATTTCATATTCATTTTTATGGTCATATCATTTTATTTGAGAAACATGCAAGTCTCATGATGTTTATACCATTTTTAAGGTTTTAAGGTTTTAAGTGTTAAATATATATAATCCATCCTATAATTACTCCTTGTTATATATTAGTTTTGGTGATGTCTAGGAACCCATGACACCCTAAGAAGGTGTATGGTAGGATTAGAATAGCTTCGGAGTTGTTTTGAATGGGTTAGAATAGGTTTGGCGAGAAAAACTCATTTCGACACGTTTTGAAAAGGGTCTGTCCTTATTTTGAAATTCTGGAAAATCCGACAGTGAACAAAAATATTTGGCCTAGATATTTAGAAAATATACTTTAAAAGCGAAACCGTGGCGCTTGAGCGGATTAAAGCGGAGCTATAACGAAGAAGTTATGAATTTTTCAAGTTGGCGACGAAAAATATAAATTTTCTGGAATTTCAGCAAACATTATTTGTTTTGTACGAGTCAAAAATGAAGCTTGGACGTTGTAAATTATGTCGACTTGTCAAAAATATGTTAGTATACTTTGATACGAAGCTAAGGATCTTTAAAACGTGAAAAGCGGTTTGTAACGACTAAATTATACACGTGTTTACAAAAGTTGCCGTAACTTTATTATATAAGAAAAACTATATTATTTCTAATAGACAAGTTTTACGGCAAAACTAGTTACCAAGTTGAAGGTTGTTTTAACATTGACGATAACTTTTATAAAGTGATGTCTTCTAGTAAAAGTGAGATCGCCAAGTATATTTTCCAAAATGTCCAACCGTTTGTTTAGCGGAGTTGTAATGAATTAATTACGGTCGCTTAAACTTTGCGAAAAACCATCCTTAAACTATATTTTGGACAAAAGTACCATACTTAACCTATATTTTCTCTATGATCGAGACCTCTAGGATGAAAACTTAAATACTAAAACTTTGAGATAATGATACAAGCTTCCCAAAACCGTTGAGTTCGTTTCCTAACTCTCGGCGTGCACCATTTTACGACTAGCTTTTAGAGGCCGTTTTAGTCACTTTCATGGAAATTTCAATGACATTATTTTACTGACGAAAAGTTATAATTTCATAATAAATCACTAAATGATTATCGTAGGATATCATTTCAACGTAAATACTTGTGAAGTAATTTATAAATGGTCAAGATGTTAAAAGATATATTTTCGACGATAGTATTATTTTCAAAATTCACAAGTGGTATAAATATCATCCGAATTGCATGCATAACATTACATCATGACTTATTATGTATCATATCATTCATAATAGGTCAAGTTTAGAGATTCACGCTACATTTGATTGTACTCACTTTTGCCATCGCATCATTGTCCAAGTGAGTTTTCATAGCCCCATTTTCAATTGTTTTGAACTATTTTGGGGAGATACATGCTTAACTATTTTTCACAAGTACTTTATCTTTTTAAGGATAACTTCTATCATGATCACCATTGTTTCAAAACCGAATGTTGTACTATATTAATTGTTCTTGTTTGTTTGGTATAGTTCTCGTCGTATAAAGTTCTATGTCGGTTGACTCTTGATACATTGAGTCATGTACTATTGATTATGTGCTATAGTTCTCGATACGTCAGTATAATGTTCTAAATCGGTTGACTCTTGATATATTAAGTCATGTGCTATTGATTATGTGTTATTGTTCTACGTCGAGTTAGGTACTATTGTGAATTCATTTGACATCATGTGCTTGAACATAAACTATACATATTTTGGCGATGGGTTGTGAACACACAGGTTGCAAGTTTTGTATGGGCGGAACTTGGGCCGAGTGGATTTACAATGCCTTTCTTTGCATAAACGATTTTGAAAGGCTTTACATTTCAACACAAACTCTATGAACTCACTCAACCTTTGTGTTGACACTTTTAGCATGTTTTATCTCGGTATCTAAGGCATTCACTTCATGGCATGCATGTGGACATATCATAGAGTCGCGGTGACGACGCGTCTCACTTGGGTTTTATGAACTTTAAAACATCGTTTGAATTGTAACAAACTTATTTTCCACAAGTTGATTTTCATTTGGGACCTATCTTTGTAAACTCGATTGTTTTATTAAATCAAGCGATGTTATTTTCAAACGACACTTTAGGTCGTTCAATATAACTGTGATTGTGATGCTATGACGATCAATCCCGAAATTCCATTCACGCAAAGCAGTAATTTGGGGTGTGACAGATTGGCATCGAGCTTGATTATAGAGAACTAGGTTGCATCATTGACCCTAGACTATAACTACATCATCATAGCATCTCATCATTTCATCATAAGTGCATGTTCACTTTACATGCGGTTTATCGTACATTTTTGAGTTATTTACTTTCATTTCAAATCGATTGTCACATGGATGCCTTTAAATACCCATCCCATTATCCTTTCCTCATACTCTAATGTGGAGAATGCTTTGTCATTCCCTATCACAATTTTAATATCGGTGATTCATCACCGATAACGTCGAATGCCGAGATAAACCTTTAAGTAGGGCAAAGTCACTCTCACTCCTTTGTTTCACCACTAACATGTCGAGTTACACGTTATTCACACATTAAGTCACTAAACCATCATACATTTGAAGCACTTACAACATCTCATAACCCATCTTTTGGAACCCGTCGATCATTTTGAAAAATAACCTCAAACTTATCACCTCACATCACATCTCTTTAGGCGCTTATTATTAACATAGGACTTTGCTACGTCTCACCTTTCCTCTTATTTTGAAGAAGTTATGGCGCAAAGAAAGTGCACCAAAAGTGACACCAAGAGGCTATGCAAAGGTGATATAGAGGATAGTATAGCGATGGCACTAAGGAAAGAGGAAGCGGCTGGGCAACGGAGGCTGCGGCTAATCTTGCTTTGCTTGAGGCCGCTTGGCAATCTTCTTGGAAGCCGCTAGACTTCTTCTTCTTCAGCGAGAATGCGGGAGGTCCGGGGTTAGAAGTTGTTCGTATAAGGACTTTAAAAGTGGAGATCCCACTAAGTTCAAAGGTCTTGAAGGGCAACCGCCATGGTTAGATGGTTCGAGAAAATGGAGTCCGTGTTTTGTTATGTAATTGCCCGATGATAGCAAGGTTAAGTTTGCTACGAGTACACTACTTGATGGGGCAATGTCTTGGTGGAATTCGTATGCTCGACCAATGGGAATGGAAAATGCTTTCAAGCTCACTTGGGAGCAATTCAAAGGTTTGTTAACAAAGAAGTATTGTCCGCGTCGGAGGTGAAAAAGTTAGAGACCGAATTCTATGAGTTGGTAACTATTGGGTATGACATTGATACTTACATTCGAAGGTTTCAAGAATTGGCCATGTTATGCCCATCTATGGTTTCGGATAACGAGAAACTACTAGAGGCTTTCATTGGAGGACTTCCGAGATTATTCAAGGTGATGTGACTTCTTCGATCCACAAACAATTGAAGAATCTATTCGAGTATCCCAAAAGCTCATGGCACAAGTAGTAAAGAGAGGAAACATTACCACATCAACCGTAACAACAATACCAACAACCGCATCAACCAACAATAACAAAACAACAACAACAACGATGATAACCAAATCAACAACAACAAAAGGAAATGGGAAAATGACCAAGGAGGTTATAATAACGACAACCAAAACCGTAACACTAACCATCATCAACAACGAATAGAAGACAAGAAGTCGCGGGGTCTATGTTCTTTGCACCAACAAAGGAAGAGCTTATACTTGAAACTTACCACGATGCCACCAATGCACGCTACATCATAATGGTCCATGTGGTATATGCTTTAGTCACACAAAGTGGGACACCTTGCTAAGGACTGCAAGGGCAAGGCCATAGTTACATGTTACGGATGCGGGGAGCAAGGACACTATCGGAATCAATGTCCTCAAAACCAAGGTCAACAAGTTGAAGGTGCTCATGGGAATGCATACATGTTAGAAGGAGGAGAAGCTCGTCATGGTCTCAACAACGCGGAAGACTGAAGAAGTTCGGAAACTAACAATCTTAATTTTCCTTATGTACTATGTCGTACTAAGTTTATGTCTTCCATCGTATTCGGATCTTATGACTTAGGATGTACTACTTTTGATAAACCACTCGTTGTAAAATATTCTCATCTATCGTACTTTATTTTCTTTCGATTCGTTATCACTTACAAGGTTTAGATTCTTTTACTCTAACTACCATTTTAACGAGTTTAAATCCTTGTAAACATTAAGTTATAACAACTAAACCGACGTCATTCATCGTTCCTTAATTATACATAGCCTAGCTAACTATGTCTAATTCGGAGGATCATGTTATGTTGGGAGCGATTATTTATAAATCTTAGTGCAAGCAAAATTTTCACATATTCATAAAGTCAAAGTGTTACTCATGGAGATTCATCCAATATTTTCTTTACTATGATGTTTTATACGCTCTCAATCATCGATAACCATAACGACACTTCTCCATGTCTTCTCTCCTCGATATTCATCACAAACTCAAAATTCGATAGACTAACACGAACCGAATTCGTGGATGAATTCCTTTTGGTTGGGCGAATGTGACAACTCGTATTTTCAGGTCATTTTTCAAAACATTATTCATGCTTCACAATTTCATCATTTATCGTAAACTAGGTTTACGAGCATCAAATTCACGTAACCTTAATGGTTTAGCTGCGAATTCATGATCATATCATCACGGACATTTCATATAGACTAAGTTTAGTCTACATTTCATTAACATCATTGTCATCATATTAATTTATGCATGGTTTTGCATTTTTCATTAAACGTTTAATTTCATATTAAATAAACGTTATCGCGTAATTAATTATTTTGAACATTTGATCCGATACTTCCAAAATTATCCCGATATATTTTTATACTCATATTAAGTTTATAAAATAATATTATGAGTTTACCCAGTGTTTTAAATTTATTTTGTATATAAATTGTTATATTTATATAATTACGACGGTTTTCTTAAATTCTACACGATAATTATTATTTCACTCAAATTTTGCAAGAAATGTATTTTTATAATTTTATGACCTAAATATATTTTATCTTGACCCGTTAAAATTTATTTTTATCTAACGCTACCCTAAATATTCAAATATATACACAAGTTATTATTTAACTTTACAAAAATTACAAATATTACACATATACATACTATAATAATAAAAAAAAAATAATAATATATAGCCATAGATATGTCGACCCCCTGATTGGGGGTGAGTCATATATTTCACAATATATCTACTACATGTATATTACTTTAACTTATCACAACTTCACTTCACTTAATTCATTTGCAAACCAAAGACCAAAATTTCCTCTTCTCTTTCTCTCTACAATTTCGGCCACCAAGGGACCAAGAGAAAGAATCATTCCAAGTTTTCAAGACAAGTTTTATAAACACTAGTATCATTTGTTGCAAGGTTTTGTAATACAAACCTCAAGTGATTAGGAAAACCTTTTGTCCATTAAACCTCATCATATCACTAGTAAGCATTCATATTCATATTTTTATTTCATATTCATTTTATGGTCATATCATTTTATTTGAGAAACATGCAAGTCTCATGATGTTTATACCATTTTTAAGGTTTTAAGGTTTTAAGTGTTAAATATATATAATCCATCCTATAATTACTCCTTGTTATATATTATTTTTGGTGATGTCTAGGAACCCATGACACCCTAAGAAGGTGTATGGTAGGATTAGAATAGCTTCGGAGTTGTTTTGAATGGGTTAGAATAGGTTTGGCGCGAGAAAAACTCATTTCGACACGTTTTGAAAAGGGTCTGTCCTTATTTTGAAATTCTGGAAAATCCGACAGTGAACAAAAATATTTGGCCTAGATATTAAGAAAATATACTTTAAAACGAAACCGTGGCCGCTTGAACGGATTAAAACGGAGCTATAACGAAGAAGTTATGAATTTTTCAAGTTGGCGACGAAAACTATAAATTCACGGAATTTCAGCAAACTATATTTGTTTTGTACGAGTCAAAATGAAGCTTGGACGTTGTAAATTATGTCGACTTGTCAAAAATATGTTAGTATACTTTGATACGAAGCTAAGGATCTTTAAAACGTAGAAAGCGGTTTGTAACGACTTAAATTATACATGTTTACAAAAGTTGCCGTAACTTTATTATATAAGAAAAACTATATTTGATTTCTAATAGGCAAGTTTTACGGCAAAACTAGTACCAAGTTGAAGGTTGTTTTAACATTGACGTAGAACTTTTATAAAGTGATGTCTTCTAGTAAAAGTGAGATCGCCAAGCATATTTTCCAAAATGTCCAACCGTTTGTTTAGCGGAGTTGTAATGAATTAATTACGGTCACTTAAACTTTGCGAAAAACCATCCTTAAACTATATTTTGGACAAAAGTACCATACTTAACCTATATTTTTCTCTATGATCGAGACCTCTAGGATAAAAACTTAAACACTAAAACTTTGAGATAATGATACAAGCTTCCCAAAACCGTTGAGTTCGTTTCCTAACTCTCGGCGTGCACCATTTTACGACTAGCTTTTAGAGGCCGTTTTAGTCACTTTCATGGAAATTTCAACGACGTTATTTTACGACGAAAAGTTATAATTTCATAATAAATCACTAAATGATTATCGTAGGATATCATTTCAACGTAAATACTTGTAAAGTAATTTATAAAATGGTCAAGATGTTAAAAGATATATTTTCGACGATAAATTTATTTTCAAAATTCACAAGTGGTATAAATATCATCCGAATTGCATGCATAACATTACATCATGACTTATTACATATCATATCATTCATAATAGGTCAAGTTTAGAGATTCACGCTACATTTGATGTACTCACTTTTGCCATCGCATCATTGTCCAAGTGAGTTTTCATAGCCCCATTTTCAATTGTTTTGAACTATTTTGGGGAGATACATGCTTAACTATTTTTCACAAGTACTTTATCTTTTTAAGGATAACTTCTATCATGATCACCATTGTTTCAAAACCGAATGTTGTACTATATTAATTGTTCTTGTTTGTTTGGTATAGTTCTCGTCGTATAAAGTTCTATGTCGGTTGACTCTTGATAAAGTTCTATTCGAGTCATGTACTATTGATTATGTGCTATAGTTCTATGTCGGTTGACTCTTGATATAATGTTCTAAATCGGTTGACTCTTGATACATTAAGTCATGTGCTATTGATTATGTGTTATTGTTATACGTCGAGTTAGGTACTATTGTGAATTCATTTGACATCATGTGCTTGAACATAAACTATACATATTTTGGCAATGGGTTGTGAACACACAGGTTGCAAGTTTTGTATGGGCGGAACTTGGGCGAGTGGATTTACAATGCCTTTCTTTGCATAAACGATTTTGAAAGGCTTTACATTTCAACACAAACTCTATGAACTCACTCAACCTTTGTGTTGACACTTTTAGCATGTTTTATCTCGGTATCTAAGGCATTCACTTCATGGCATGCATGTGGACATATCATAGAGTCGCGGTGACGACGCGTCTCACTGGGTTTTATGAACTTTAAAACATCGTTTGAATTGTAACAAACTTATTTCCGCACAAGTTGATTTTCATTTGGGACCTATCTTTGTAAACTCGATTGTTTTATTAAATCAAGCGATGTTCTTTTCAAACGACACTTTAGGTCGTTCAATATAACTGTGATTGTGATGCTATGACGGTCAATCCCGAAATTCCATTCATTGCAAAGCAGTAATTTGGGGTGTGTCACAAAGATGGTCGATTCGAGACGAACTATCAAGTTTAAGAGTGGATTTCAAGATATATGTAGGACTTGGTCGGAGGATGACCAAGTCTTTGATCTCGAGATTTCTAGAAACATGACAAGCAATCGATTATTAGAAGTAATCTTACATGTAGAATCAATATCAAACATATATAACCCATTGCATTGTTTACCAATCCCACAATCCTTTTTGATGTAAATCCACATGTATAGCAATTAGATTCATTAAACCCAACAAACATCTTATTGTCTCTAACAATCTTATGAATAGGCAATGATGACATTGTACTCGGGAATAACGAACATCAAAAGAGTTAGGTCATTATTTACTTTTAAATCACCAATTTTTGTAATTAGGGCACAGTACCATTGGGATGTCCAACAGTTAGACCAAGATTTGAAATGTCAACAACATTAATTAAAAATTGGCGAATCTGATCATGTCTTGATTTGCACGAGTCAACAATCCAACCAAGGCCGATGTTTTCGGATAAGGCTTTTGTGTTGTTGTTAAAAAATTGTTGAAGTTTATGTTAAACTTGACACGCCATTAAAGAAGGTTCTGAAAAATTTTACCCGCCATGTTGGCATTAGCGAAGACACATTGTTGTCATTAAGAAGACTCATAAGTCCGGAGAGTGTTCATTAGATAGAGAGCAGGAGAGTTGCTAGCTCTATTATCGGTGATATGATTAGTATCGGTGGAAACATTATTCTTCTTGAAAGGTTTAGCATTAAAGTTCTTTTAACATATCCAGCAGGATAACCAACAAGATCATAACATCTATCAACGGTGTGACCGGGTTTTTGCGTTGGAACATTTGAGATTCATGTTTGGTCCTCTGTTATTAGAGCTGTTACCGGCATTAAAACGGACCCTTTGTTGTTGATTGATCCTTTTTGTTATCAAAAAATTTCCACTATCAAAAGTTTTAGCGACAAAGCGGTGGCATTGGGTTTAGCGAGCTATTCCCGGATGACACATTCGTAATTCTTCTCCTAAGACAACGAGAAAGCGGTTTGACATTAGGCAATGGATCTCTGGTTAGAATTTCGATAGGAACATAAGTGTCATCAAGACCCATAAGAAATTGCATTAATTTGATTAGCTGGTTGTGTTTTTCAAAATGTTTTGCAGCCTCACAAGTGTAGGGAGGCAAGCTAATCATACAATCAAATTGTTTCCATAAAGAGTTGAGGTTGTTGTAATAATCAGCAAGAGAAGACCCATTTTGACTAAGAGAGTTTATGTTTTTATGCAAATTAAAAATAGCTGAACCATCAACCTTATCATAAGTATCTTTAAGATCATTCCACATTTCATAAGCAGTTTTAGCATAGATAGCACCAACAAATAGTTCAGGACTGAGAGAGTTAAGAATCCAGGTAACAACAACAGAGTTACAAGTATCCCATTGATTAGCAAGACTAGGGTTTGGGTCATCTCTTATGCAAGTACCATCAATAAACCCTAACTTATTATGATTCCTTAAGGCAAAGGTCATGGCCATATTCCATATTTTATAATTTTCAGTTCCAGTGAGTTTGATAGAAATAATGGGAGTACCATTGGTGTTATTTGGGTGTAAATACAAAGCATCACCAGAGGATAAACTTTTCTCAGTGGTAGAACCACCACCACCACCAGTATTATCATCACCAACATCCATAATGCAAACAATAAGACAAATAACACAAACAGAGAAAGAAATAAATAAGACTTGTAATTAAGAAACAACAAGCACCAAGCCTGTGGACTGGGGTAAACCAGAGCAGGTATTCATACCACACAGAGGTGGCAGATCAAATGGTTAGTCTACCCGTTTGCACCCACAAAGACTTAAGTACTGTTTGTTTGAAGAAGAGATTAGACTTAGACTTACGAGCAATATGCGCGTGAAATAACAAATCACAATAGGAAATAACCAGTGATTATGCCAATAGCAATAACCCCAAACCACCAATTTGTTGCTCAAGAGATGTCCCCAAGTTTCTATGAAGATACCCTTGAATGGTGAATCAATAATGATTATGAGCCTGAATCTCTGATACCATGTGCGAAAGTATCAGCAACAATAGATAAACAATAGAACTTTTATTCAAACCTAAGCCTCAATAGTCGGCTTAGATTAAATCAACAATAGTATCCAAAGTGTTACAAGGTTAGATTAATGTCAATGAGACAGTAACCATACAAATACAAAGAAGAGACAAGATCAATGTAATGATCAGAAAGAAGAGAATGTGAGACAATGACTGCACACACAGTTGTGTCTAACCCTAGATTAATGGACTTATTAAATAGGAGATAAAGATACACAAAGACCCCTCTAACGGCTATAAATGACTCATCAGCAGAAATGAGAAAGGCTTCAGCAGAAATGACTTTTATACAAGTATTGTGGATGAATTGGAAAAATATTCGACAAAAGGACGTGTTTTGCTTGATTTTGTGGAAAATAAGGTGGTTTTAACTATTCGTCTATCTAAATGAAAGTAAATGAAACGTTAGTGTTTTTGGATGTTAGCAGCAGAAAAAAGGAGTTATCTACATTATTTCTATACAATTTTATTTCCTAAAATCTAAGGCACCTAATTGGTCTGGATAACATGGAAACAAACAATAAACAAGCCGTAGGAAAAGGGAAATTAATCTACACCAAGTAGTTTGTACTTGAAAACAATACTATCTTTGTCTAAGTAACAAATATATCCACATGCGTTGTAGTCACGTTGGACCATGAGTAGTAACATTATCGAAAATGCTCATGCATGGTCCAAATGTCAAGTAATGCTATTCGATGCTCATTGCTCTAAGTATATGTTTGTGCAACAAATATGACCAAAACGTGCATCAAACTAAGATAGCGCCTGCTTTGTTTTCAAAAGCCTACATATCACAACATGCATGATGGTTTAGAGGATCATGTATGGTGCACATATGAGTGAAATCTTTGGCTAAAACCAAGCAAGTCAATGGGCATATTTGAAGAACTACGGTATAAAACTACTTTTTTCTTATGCACCATTTAATATTTAAACTCATTGGGTAATGTTGAAATTATTGTAATATCGAATTACACAGCTTCGGTCTAATATTTATTTGGGCAGTTCAGTGGATATAATTGAGATGGCTAGAAAATTAATATACATATAATCTCATTTCATTTGAACTATGAGGTAGACATTTGTGTTTAGTTGAAATAGGAGTCCACACATTGAACATTATTACATTAAATAGACGTTTGAGCCGCAATTGTTACAAGCAATCAGTAGATTTTGTGTGGAGTCCTTTCCGACGAAGAAATCCTTATGATGATCCATTTGGTAATCCCTGGCGATACCCAAGAACTATAGGTTATGATGATGGTCTATTCCCGTATCTTGGATGTCTCGGAGGTCGCAGACCATTTGGCTTGCCATGGTGCCACCTGGTGATGATCCTCCAAGACGGAGGGGTTCAACTAAAAAAATACCAAACTCCGGAGTGGGTTTGATAAGTATAAATAGTTGTTATGGTGTTCCTGCAGATTTTGCTGATTTTATTTGAAAACATAAAGGCTACGTTCAATAAATAAACTAGCAACTATGTCAGCTCTTATGTTTCAAAAAAGAAACACAATTGAAATAATCACTGTAAAACAGGGCTATGTAAAACAGAGGGTGTGTAAACAGAGAAACTCGTATAAACAAAAAAGTTATTACAGCTTTAAATAATTGCTAGGCTAAGAGTACACTTAACAAAGAAGTAATCACTGTAAGAATTATCACTTAACAAAAAGGTAAAAGTTATTACAGCTTAAGGTACAATTGACTAGTTGTTTAGTGATATGCAACGGAGAATTTCATTAAATTTAGATTTAATGTAAGAGAAAGTAAAATAAAGTTATATCACTCTTTATTTTGACTAGTTTTAGCATTTTTATCAACTTTTTCTTTTATTACATAAGAAGAAAGAAAACATATTCCAACTATGTTTATTTCACTAACTACAAATATAGAGAGGAGAAACATAATACTTGCACCAAATTTTACAAACATAAAGTCTGAGCCTAATACCTGTAATAGACTGGGTTGAAGGTATCGGGCCTGTGGAAGGTACTCTAACTTGCTCAAGTTTTGCATCGATGATGGTATCGGGCCTGTGGTTACTACTCAGGTATAGACAAGTCAAGTTGGTTAGTTTTCCTATAAAGGTTGGAATTTCAAATGATAAAGAATTAAAGGACAAATCCAGTGATTCTAATTTCAAGAGGTTTGCAATTGATGATGGGATTCCACCGGAGAAACGATTATTTCGTAATAAAATATCCCGCAAATTTGTTAAATTTCCAATCTCTTCCGGGTAACATCCCGATTTTTGAATAAAGTAGTAACGGATATATATGTTATTTTAGTGGAATGAATAGAAAAGTCCCACTTTGATGGTATGAATAATATAGCAAGTGGGGACTTGATATATAAACAATATATGACTTAGTTTGCAAGACATCGTGACTACAGGGGACTAATTATCTCAAGTGCTTAAGTTAGTGGGAATTACCAAAATACCCTTTTAATTAATTAACAAAAGTCGGTTTACCATTCTTATCTCCATATACAAGAAACACAATAACACATGGGAGTCATACTCCCTCCCATTCACGACATAGATTAAAAGAAAAATACTTTCTTCACTTTGAAGAATTTTTTACATATCATGATATTTATCAATTTCAATCAAGGATTAAGCAAGAGTTATAAGGGTTTAACATGGTATGAATGATTAAGAAGCTTCAATTGATTTCATGTTCTTCGCTAATTCAAGGTAAGTAGTGAATTATTTGTTTAAACATGAATATAAGATATGAGGTTATAATTAGTAAGTGGTTTAC
The DNA here is from genome assembly GCA_022545495.1 of Chrysanthemum lavandulifolium. Taxonomy (NCBI): domain Eukaryota; kingdom Viridiplantae; phylum Streptophyta; class Magnoliopsida; order Asterales; family Asteraceae; genus Chrysanthemum; species Chrysanthemum lavandulifolium. The sequence continues at coordinate 288,696,476 of CM040242.1, forward strand.
ATGAATATGTGATGAATTCATGATTTGTGTTTATGAGTCATGCGTATGATGATTATGGGATTATGTTAGTGATTGATAACGCTCAGATTGTACATGTTTTCAGTAGCGTTATTTGTGCTTTTGTATATGTTATTTGGTTATATTCATACGATTTTAGTGCTTAATCGCATCAAAAGATGTTTGTCTAGTATTTATAACCAAGTGCAGGGAAACGAAAGGAAAAGTTAGAGAATGTTCAATAAAAGAAGATTTCTGTTTCATTGAAGCATGTCAAGCACAAGTCAGCATTTCAAAGTATCGTAGAAGATAAAGATGAATGAAGAACCAAGCTCTACAAGTCAGAATCACGCAAAAGATCTATTTTCCACCATTCAGGAAGACCAGCCGATCGGTCGCTGCCCGCAACCGATTCGGTTGGAAAGGTGTCAAAAGAAATCCCTAAAGATGGACCAGCCCATCGGTCGCTGCCCGCAACCGATTCGGCTGGATAAAAGGCCGATCGGCTGGACCAGGTGCCGATTTGGCTGGGAGGCCTGGTTATGCTATTTCTTCATCATTAAGATTCCCCATTGCATCCAAACGATTTTAGGTCCTTCCCTTGGTGTATTCTAGTCCCTTCCTAACTCCTTGGAGGCCAAGTTCAACATTTAATACCCTAGGCCTTTGAACTAGTATAAATAGAGACCTCTTGTGAGCATTTGAGAACACACACTTCAATACAACTCTCTACTCATCAAACACATCCTTCTTAGCTCTCAAATTCATCATTAGAAGTCCAGGAAAGTTTGGAGGTCCAAGAAGTCAACATTTGGAGGTCAAACCCCTAAGAAGTCAACCCCAATACTTTGGGAATCATTTCTCAATCATTTGTAATCTTATTCCAAGCATTGTAAGACTCTTAATCATGTTTTCTAATGTTCAAAGTTTTGAGTTTATGTTTATGTTTGCTATGAGTGGCTAGTTTCTTTATGCACTTGCTTAAATAATGTTGATTATCGTATGATTAGTTTATGATTGTGTTAACATATTTTAATTCAATTTCAAGTTGATTCTAAGATCCAATTGTGCTTAAGTTTCGTAGTGACATTTGTTAATCAAGTTTGACTAGTTGATAGTAATCGTAGAGGTCGAAATAACTTATTGTTATTCAACTAGCTATAATCATTTTGTCTATGGATGATTGTTTATACCCATTATTCTTGGTTAAACAAAGAAACTAAAGTGTGGTTGTAATAAGAACGCTTTTTGATTATCAAGTTGGATTAATTGGAAACATCTAAAAGGTCGTAAGCTTAGTTGTTTACAATCAGTTGTAACCTTTTGTCTATGATCGGTTTCCTTTTGTATTGACCATTTCTTAAGCAAATTTGATAAGACAAACCAATGTTTTTGTGTTTAAGTTTATGAAAATAAACTTATAAAACTTGAATTGATCTTGAATTGATTGGTTGAACTTAATGCTTGTTTTTGTGAACTAAAATCCTAACGATGATTTAACTTGTAAGAAGAATAGATCAGTAAACCAACTAATTATCATAACCAACATGTTAAGAAGTAGTTAACACAATCATACTAATCAAAGAAACTAGTTTAAGCAAGAGTAGTTTTTAATCATCTGAATTTCATTATATCTATTCTCGTTATTATTTGCTTTTGGATTGCCTTAGTTGATTTATACTTGTTAATCAGACTAACTCAAAAATCCCTGTGAACGATCCCGACTTACCTTCAAAATCTTGCTATAACGGACGAGTGCACTTGCTCGTATGTGTTATTGGTAAAATTGGTAAATCGTCTTTTATAAATTTAAAACTTGTACACACGTAGCACATCAAATTTTTGGCACCGCTGCCGGGGATTTTGATTGTGTTTCAGCAAGTTTTAAATCAGCGTCAGTCAATCCATTTCTTAAAAAAAATCTGAGAGCTCTAGCCGATCGGTCGTCCTCACAACCGATTCGGTTGCACCAAAACCCATAACCCAGTTGCTCCAACGGATCGATCGCCCCTCGCAACCGATCCGGTTAATCTTTTCGGTCCGAAAATCTGTTTTCTTTGTTTATCCGTGTGTTTAGATATTGCCTGGATTCTCTAGGTAATTGTATGAACACTCGTGCAACTGGAATAGAACTAATCTCACCTCTTACCAATCCTGAATGTTTGATTCGAAGAAGAAGAAGAACACCTTTTATCCCATTAGAAAACCATGTACCTAGAGTACCAAACCCACCATTTGATAACCTTTTGGAAGCCAAAGTCGTTTACAACCTTTTCACCAATTTGCCTTTTCCCATGACAGACGTTCAACCCATGTGGGGAACCAACCGAGCTGTAGCACCAACTCCTGAGAGTGCTATTGTTGATGTCAACCTTGGTGACAACTTCACCGTGAAGGGTCATCATCTTTCTATGATCAAAGACCGCCAATTCGATGGCCGTGCGCGGGCCGATCCGCATAAGCACATTGCCAAATTCATCGAAATCTGCGACATGTTCCGGTATGGCGACACCAATGTCAATACCATCAAACTTAAACTCTTCCATCATCACTCGCCGGAGATGCAAAAGTATGGTACAATGAATTGACCTCAGGAATTATCAATACTTGGGAGGAGATGAGGCAAGCCTTTGTAAGCCGATTGTTTCCACCTGCCATGTTTGATCGATTAATGGGAGAAATTCGTGCTTTCACACAAAACCCCAACGAATCACTTGTCGAAGCTTGGCGGATGAAAGATTTGCCGTAGTTGTCATTGACATGGACTATCCAAAGGAACCATTATCCAAATCTTTTACCATGGACTAGACGAAATCTCTCAAGGTATCCTTGATGCCGGAGGAATTTTTATCTATAAGACTCCTAACGATGCACATCAATTACTCGAAGATCGAGTACTTCTTAAACTCAACTGGTCTAAAGATTCAAAAACCAAGCCTCTTCGAAAAACCGTTGCTTTTGTCGAAAAATCCGATACCTCGAAACTCATGGGGAAAATGGAAGCCTTAACTTCGAAAATCGACTCGCAATACAAAGATATCAAAGGAGAAATGAAAGAAATGCGAGATGGATGCAACAATTGTGGAGGAAATCACCCATCTTCTGAGTGCGACGATAAACCCAAGGGTGGACCTAAAGAAGGAGAAGCGAATTATGTCCAAAGAGGATACCGTGGAGGAGGATATCGTGGTAATTATTACGGTAGAAATTCTGGAAATTGGCAAGACCGCCAACCAAGGGATAACAATCGTGATTCTCAACCTCGAACCGACAATCCGCCCCCACAAAACTCTGACAAAAAGATGGAAGAATCCGAATTCAAAAAAACCATGAGAGAATTTATGACTGCTAAAAAATCAACGAATGATTTTATCAAAAATCAGTTTTTCAATCTCAAAGCCAAAGTCGAGCAAGGAAAGAAAAATCATCAAGCCTCTATCCAAGACCTCGAAAACAAATTTGGTAGATTTTCTGACCAACATTCCTCTCGACCATCTGGTTCGTTACCAAGTTACACCCAAGCCAACCCAAAACCATCAAACAATAAAACCTACCGTCCACCGCAAACAAGAAATGAGCATATTAATGTTGTATTCACAAGAAGTGGTCTTTCGTACGATCTACCACCAAATCCGAACAAAAATGCTCCTATCACCCAAGATAGTGAGGATGAAGCTGAGGAAACCAAACGACGCAACCCACCAAAAAGAAAACCGTTTCACCTATCAAGGCGTACACACCAAAAATTCCATATCCTCAACGCCTTAAGAAAGAAAAATGTAAGAGCAATATAAGAAGTTCATTAAAATAATCAAAGAGGTTAGACTCAATGTTCCCCTCGTTGATGTCTTAGCCGTAATGCCCAATTACGGGAAATTTTTGAAAGTACTTCTTAACAACAAGAGCAAGCTAGAACAAATATCAGCTACCTTCCTTAATGAAGAATGCTCAGCCATCGTTCAAAAAAAATTCCGCCAAAGCTCGGAGATCCTGGGAGCTTTCTTATTCCATGCACTTTTGGGAATAATATTCAATGCGATGCTTTAGCCGACCTTGGCGCAAGTATCAATTTGATGCCTTATTCGTTGTATTCCAAATTATCCATCAACAGCCTTAACCGACAAAGACGAGCATTCGATTAGCAAATCATTCTTATCAATATCCTGTTGGAATTGCCGAGAATATGCTCGTTCAAGTTGGTAAATTCATTTTTCTCGTGGACTTTGTAATCCTAGAGATGGAAGAAGATAGTAAAGTCCCACTCATCTTAGGAAGACCTATCCTAAATACCGCTGATGCGATCATCAAAGTAAAAGGTAAAGAACTCAACCTTGGAGTTGGAGAAGATCGAATTACCTTTTTAATTGACAAAGCAATGCGCTATCCACATTCCAGTGATGACACTTGTTTCAACATCGATGTTATCGATGAAGTCACTGACGAAGAATTGGATGCATTACTTAACGAATTTGATCCATTCATGACTACTTTCGAAAAAATCAATGAAACAGACCTTGACAAAGAGTTTGCTAATTTTATGAAAGTAGAGTTCGAAGGAGATAACACGGAGGAGGAAGGAATGGAGAAAGATAATTTTGAAGAACTAACTTTCGATGACTATATGAGAATAAAATCTTCTCTTCAAGAACCACCAACAGATATCGTGCTCAAACCACTCCCTGATCATCTTGAATATGCCTATCTGGAGGAAAACTCACTTCTTCCGGTAGTCATATCTTCATTACTCGAGGACAAATAGAAAGAAAGTTTAGTTTCTCGAGCTTTCGCTTGGAAAACATCTGATATTCCAGGAATAATTCCCACTTTTTTTAAACACAAAATCAATTTCGAAGATGGGATTAAACCTGTTGTGGAACGTCAACGTCGACTCAATCCCAACATGAAAGAAGTTGTCAAAAAGGAAATCATCAAACTTCTTGATGCTGGTATCATTTACCCGATCGAGGACAGTTCTTTTGCGAGTCCATTCCATTGTGTCCCCAAGAAAGGAGGAATGACGGTTGTGACTAACGAACGGAATGAACTAGGTCTTACTAGAACTGTCACTGGATGGCGCGTTTGTATTTACTATCATAAGTTAAACAAAGCCACCAGGAAAGATCACTTTCCCCTTCCTTTCATGGATCAAATGCTTGAAACACTAGCAGAGAACAAATTATTTTGTTTCCTCGATGGATTTTCAGGATACTTTCAAATTCAATCGATCCGAATGATCAAGAAAGACCACCTTTACTTGCCCTTTTGGAACCTCGCGCATATCGGCGCGCCTTTTGGTCTTTGTAATGCACCGCAACTTTTCAAAGGTGTATGATAGCCATATTCAAGACATGCTTGAAACCTCCATGGAAGTTTTCATGGATGATTTTTCGATTTTCGAAAACTCATTCGAAGCTTGTCTTTCCAATCTTGATAAAATGCTCGAAAGATGCGAGTCGCACATCTTGTCCTTAGTCGAGAAAATGTCACGTTATGGTGACCGAAGGAATTGTGCTTGTACAAAATCTCCGAACGAGCATGGAAGTAGATAAAGCAAAATTGACGTTATCACGAAACTTCCACCACCAACTAACGTTAAAGCCGTTAGAAGTTTTTAGGACATGCCGGTTTCTACCGCGCTTTATCAAAGATTTTCAAAATATCTCGTCCGATGACAAAACTTCTTGAGAAGGACTCGTCTTCGACTTCAATCTTGATTGTATAAAAGCATTCGAAATGTTGAAATCACAACTGACAAGTGCTCCCATCATGGTTTCACCAGATTGGTCACTACCCTTCGAGCTCATGTGCGATGCAAGCGATTTTGCTGTTGGAGCCGTCTTAGGCCAACGAGAAGGAAAAAAATTTCGGCCCATATATTTTGCTAGCAAAACACTAAATGGTGCTCAGCAAATTATACAGTCACAGAAAAAGAATTACTAGCCGTAGTTTTTGCGTTCGACTAATTCCAATCTTACCTCGTGCTTTCAAAAACAGTCGTGTTCACCGTTCATTCGGCACTCAAATATCTGTTCACCAAAAAAGATGCAAAACCGCGTCTCATCCAATGGATTCTGCTACTCCAAGAATTTGACATCGAAATCAAAGATAAGAAAGGAGCAGAGAATCTAGCCACTGGTCATTTGTCAAGTCTTGAAAATCCCGATCTAGATGAGCTGAAGGAAGAAGAAATCGATGATTACTTCCCTGATGAAACCCTCATGGCGGCTGATGAAAACGAAGATCCCTGGTTTGCTGACTTTGCAAACTATTTCGTTGGAGGAATTCTCAGAAAAGGATTAACTTACGCTCAACAGAGCAAATTCTTTTCAGAACTTAAACACTACTTTTGGGAAGAACCTTATCTTTCAAAATGTGCCACGATGGAATGATTCGAAGATGTGTTTACGGTTCGAAACACGCAAAATTCTTGATGAATATCATCATGGCCCTCTTGGGGACATTATGGTCCTTCCACCACTGACTAAAAAGTTTTTGATGTTGGATTCTATTGGCCAACAATATTCAAAAAGCACATTCACTTGTCCAAAAGCGTGATGCTTGCCAAAGATCCACTAACCTTTCACGCAGAGACGAAATGCCATTAACAAGCATTCAAGTGTGTGAAATATTCGATATTCGGGAATTGATTTCATGGGACCATTTCCTAAATCCCACAAATCGAATACATTCTCGTTGCTATCGATTATGTGTCCAAATGGGCGGCAAGCTTTACCAACGAGCGATGCTCATGTTGTCGTTAATTTTCTCAAAAGCTTTTAGCTCGTTATAGAATTCCCAAAGCTTTGATAAGCGATCGAGAACCCATTTCGTAATGAGAAAATAGAAAACCATGAAAAGATATGGAGTTCATCATCGTTTCTGACGACTTATCACCCACAAACCAAGAGCAAGTTAAAAACACCAACCGAGCTCTTAAAAGAATACTTGAAAAAAATAGTGAAGGACAATCCTTCAGTGTGGTCGAAAAAACTTGACGATGCTCTGTGGGTAAATTTGATAACGCTCAGATTGTACATGTTTTCAGTAGCGTTATTTGTGCTTTTGTATATGTTAGTTGGTTATATTCATATAATTTTAGTGCTTAATCGAATCAAAAGATGTTTGTCTAATATTTATAACCAAGTGCAGGGAAACGGAAGGAAAAGTTAAAGAATGTTCAATAAAAGAAGATTTCCATTTCATTGAAGCATGTCAAGCACAAGTCAGCATTTCAAAGTATCGTAGAAGATTAAGATGAATGAAGAACCAAGCTCTACAAGTTAGAATCACGCAAAAGATCTATTTTCCACCATTCAGGAAGACCAACCGATCGGTCACTGCCCGCAACCGATTCGGCTGGAAAGGTGTCAAAAGAAATCCCTAAAGACGGACCAGCCGATCGGTCGCTGCCCGACCAGCCGATCGGTCGCTGCCCGCAACCGATTCGGCTGGATAAAAGGCCGATAGGCTGGACCAGGTGCCGATTCGGCTGTGAGGCCTGGTTCTGCTATTTCTTCATCATTAAGATTCCCCATTGCATCCAAACGATTTTAGGTCCTTCCCTTGGTGTATTCTAGTCCCTTCCTAACTCCTTGGAGGCCAAGTTCAACATTTAATACCCTAGGCCTTGGAACTAGTATAAATAGAGACCTCTTTTGAGAATTTTAGAACACACACTTCAATACAACTCTCTACTCATCAAACACATCCTTCTTAGCTCTCAAATTCGTCATTAGAAGTCTAGGAAAGTTTGGAGGTCCAAGAAGTCAACATTTAGAGGTCAAACCCCTAAGAAGTCAACCCCAATACTTTGGGAATCATTACTTAATCATTTGTAATCTTATTCCAAGCATTGTAAGACTCTTAATCATGTTTTCTAATATTCAAAGTTCTGAGTTTATGTTTGCTATGAGTGGCTAGTTTCTTTATGCACTTGCTTAAATAATGTTGATTATCGTATGATTAGTTTATGATTGTGTTAACATGTTTTAATTCAATTTCAAGTTGATTCTAAGATCCAATTGTGCTTAAGTTTCATAGTGACATTTGTTAATCAAGTTTGTCTAGATGATAGTAATCGTAGAGGTCGAAAGAACTTATTGTTATTCAACTAGTTATAATCATTTTGTGTATGGATGATTGTTTTTACCCATTATTCTTGGTTAAACAAAGAAACTAAAGTGTGGTTGTAATAAGAACGCTTTTTGATTATCAATTTGGATTGATTGGAAACATCTAAAAGGTCATAAGATTAGTTGTTTACAATCAGTTGTAACCTTTTGTCTATGATCGGTTACCTTTTGTATTGACCATTTCTTAAGCAAATTTGATAAAACAAACCGATGTTTTTGTGTTTAAGTTTATGAAAGTAAACTTATGAAACTTTTACTGATCTTGAATTGATTGGTTGAACTTAATGCTTGTTTTTGTGAACTAAAATCTTGACGAAGATTTAATTTGTAAGAACAATAGATTAGTACACTAACTAATTATCATAACCAACATGTTAAGAAGTAGTATACACAATCATACTAATCAAGGATAAGAAACTAGTTTAAGCAAGTGTAGTTTTAATCATCTGAATTTCATTATATCTATTCTCGTTATTATTTTCTTTTGGACTGCCTTAGTTGATTTATACTTGTTAATCAGATTCACTCACAAATCCCTTCGAACGATCCCGACTTACCTTCAAAATCTTGCTATAACGGACGAGTGCACTTTCTCGTATGTGTTATTTGTAAAATTGGTAAATTGTCTTTCATAAATTTAAAACTTGTACACACGTAGCACATCAGTGATCAATTTATGATGTTTAAGAGTTGTTTATGTTGATTATTGAGTTGAACCAAACACCCCTTTATGTGATTTGTGTGATATATGATGTTAAACAAGTTGCTAAAATTTTCCGCAATGATTGGTCATGTTTAAAAAATCATATAAATCGATAGTAGCTCGTATTGAATCATGGCTGGACTTTCTGGAAAGCCCAGTGAGTATACTTCAGCTATTATGTTTTAAGTTTTTGCTCATTTAGAGTTTAAATGGGTCAAAAGTGCGACTTAGTGCAGCAAGGTCTGATCTTAAAATGTGCAGCAAACCGAACTTTAAAAATTCATACCGGATAGACCGTAGCTCCGTTGAGAGCGTGCCAGACATTTTCTAAAAAGGAAAATAGTATAATTTCATATAAAGTTAGTCTCATGACCTGGTTATGTACTTAAGTCAGTCAAAATGATGCATTTGTAGGCTGCTGCAAAAAATCAACAAATGCTTTGTTAAGTGTTTTGATAATTATGACATGATATGAGGTTTTTACAAGTCCCGAGTGATTATATGCTATGATAGCTTATGTTCTCAGCCTATATGATTATAATTCATGTTATGAAAGTATAGAACCGAGTGACAAGACTTGGTTAGCTTAGCTAGAGTTCGCGAGCATAGTAGTGCATGTTTGGCGAGATTTATGCCATAACTAGTTTATGAGTTTATGCATTATTGTTAGTTTATGTGTGCGTATTTGCACTTATAGTTGCATTATCATGTTATATTCATGCCTAGTTGTTATGTGTTAACATTATACGTGTATATCTATCATGATATAGGTGTTCGAGGCATATTCACAATCATTCATCTTGCATTATACGGCCCGGTGAGTAACGTATTATCTGTTAACATGTTTAGTAGATTAAGCGTATATATATATATATATATATATATATATATATATATATATATATATATATATATATATATATATATATATATATATATATATATATATATATATATGCTATATATCTCAAGTACTATGCAAGTTATGTATTATGTTGACCCATGAGGTCATATTCAGTATTATGTTGACATGTTTGGTCATTTTAGTATTATGTTGACCCGTGTGGTCATATTCAGTATCATGTTGACATTTTTGGTCATATAAAGTACAAAGTTGACCCATTGGGTCATATTAAGTATCATGTCTCAACATTATGTTTATAGTAGTTCAACTTTAAATTATAGTTCAGCTATAGTATCAAGTTATAGATCAGCCTTGGTTTATGTTATAGTACAACTTTAGTAATTAATTCAATTTTAGTATCATATCTTAGATTAACCTCGTAACCATATTATTGCTCAGTTTCTATATTCAGCTTAGTCTTAGCTCCAGCTCGGCTTAGTATCATGCTGTAGTCAAGCCTAAGTATTTAGCTCAACCTTAATTATATATGAATGTTATATGCGTTTAGTAATGTGTGCAAAATGCTTTATGCACTACTTGCATGCGATGCGTTTATATATGCATGTTAGATTCTATTTGGTATATGCTTATGTAGTTTTTAAGGCGCGCCAAGTGCTTTATGCACTTAATTAGTCAGAATAGTACTTTATGCGTTACTCTATGTATTTAGTACTATGAGCATATATTCAGTTATGTGAACACACATGTGTTCCAGACAAAGTTGGAACTTAGACCTCCTTTGTGGAGAATGGAGCCTTAGAATAATGAATGTTCCAAAATCGGAACTCATACATCCTATATGGATGATTAACGTGTTTATATGGCTCGTCAGTTATGTATTCAGTCAGTTATGCCCTCAGCAAGTATAGTACTATAAGTACTCAGTCAGTATGTGCTTGTGTACTCAGCCAATATGTGCTTATACTCAGTTAGTATGTAATTTTGCACTCTGCCAGTATAGTACTATAAGTACTCAGTCAGTATGTGCTTATGCACTCAGCCAGTATAGTACTATAAGTCTCAGCCAGTATGTGCTTATGCACTCAGCCAGTATAGTACTATAAGTACTCAGTCATTATGTGCTTATGCACTCAGCCAGTATAGTACCATAAGTACTCAGTCATTATTTGCTTTACGCACTCATTATGTTCTTATGTACTCAGTCAGTTATGCACTAAATATGTTCTTAGTTATGTAGTCAGTTATGCACTCAGTACGCTTATGTACTCAGTCAGCATGGTGTATCATGTATTTAATCAGTTAGTGTCGTGCTTATGTAGTTAGTCAATATTATGATTCATGTAGTCAGAATAGTACTATATATACTTATTTAGCATCATGCTTATGTTCAATTTATGATTTAATACAGTTCCATTATCTCCCTAATTCTTATCGACTTACCGTTCTAAATTTATATTTTTGTAGGTATGCAAGATGAGACCATGTACATGCTAAATGGGGTGTAATGGGTTAAATTGGTGTAGCGCGCGGGTTAGGTAACGAGCTTCTCATGTTCATCATTTGTTATCAGTTTGAAATGCCCCTAAATCAAGAACCAGTTTCTTTACCAAGTTTAAAGAGTCATTGTTATGTATTTTGTAAAGATTAGTATTTTAACGGGACGTTTGGAATAAGCCCGTATGATGTAGAAAATACGCTTCCGCTAGTTTTATAAATGTATACAGTTTACAGATTTATATATATTAAAAAAATGGGCGTTTCATTTTCCCCCAAAAATCCCCATTATTACCCGTTGACAGTGATTCAAGATATCGAAGCTTACCAATTTCAGGGCTTAAAACTCCCCCGAGATTATTGTCACTAAGATCAAGATCTCAAAAAGATTCAAGTTCGAATCATTGTGCAGGATCGGGCCCTCGAAACCACTACCACATAACCGCAATGTAGTCAATTTTCGAAAAGAACCCAATTCAGGTCCTAGTGTTCCCTCGAGTAGATTAAAACCCATGTCCAAGTAACGTGAATTTGTTAACCGGAAAAAGTTGGCTGGGAATGAAACCATTTAAGTCGTTATCCCACATGTCAAGATGAAGCAGTTTGGTGAGATTACCAAACCCATCTCCTGGGATCGCGCCTTCCAAAAGATTCCACGAGATATCATGTAATTCAAGTGACTAGATATGAAAAATTAGAGTCAAGATTTCAGAAGATATCAAAACTGGAACAAAATATAGAGGGTTGGCTACATTATATAGATGAAGCTCCGTAACACTTCCGATTCTGGAGCAATTAACACGCTTCCAAGAACAACAATCGGAAGCAGGATTCCATGAGTCTAGTTCTACATACTAAGTGGAATTGTAAATGGCGGTAAGGGTGGATTTGAAGTGTAGTAGTGCATGCTTTTGATGAGTGGGACAAGACGATGATGGGATTATAATGGAAGTGAGTATCGACAAGATGGATAATTTTAACTTTAACAGCAATCAACCACTTTGGAAGGGAGAATTCACTTGCAATCATCATCTTTATTAGTATTACATCAAGTAATTTGTATCAAACAATATGTTCAATTCAATTCACGGTTTATTTATCATTGTTGGTATAATTTATTGTATGTTTGGCTAAACACCTTTGGTGTTAGATGTGTTATGAAATTTATATTGTTATGATGTAGTTTTCTCGTTTCCTTATCGCTTTATATGTATACGTTCTTTGATTTCGTTTTGGTAGCTTAGAAGTTTGGGTAGTATCTAGTAAGCTAGGAGAATTGACCATAGGACCCTAGTGAATCAGGTTGCAAGTAGTGGTAAGAATTAACCATAGGACGATCACTATCTTGCGTGCGATTTATACTAAACGAGCACCTTCCAAACGGAAAAGCTTAAGAAGTTAGGAGGAACCTAAGATCCGAAAAGCCGGGTTCCGTTGAATAAGTCTTAGATCGTAGCAGGCACTTAATGACTCTTCCATTTCGTAAACCCATGAACTCTTGTAATCATTAGCTTACGGAATACGACATTATGAAAGATAGGACTAAAAGAATTGACCAACTGAGTCTAGTGACTTTTACGCCCATGTGGAGCGATAGAAAACATTAAATAGAAAACGTAGTCGTAACATAGCAAGATTAGTAACTAGGCTAGCACATTTCTCTCTATTGATTCATCTTCCACTTTTATCTTTTATTCGTTTTCTATTTTATTTCATTTCATTAGTTAATTAATTAATTTATAAAACCCCCTTTTAAAATCAGTGACATTAGACTTAAATTAGGATCCGCACTCATAGCTCTTGGGACGACCTCGGCTTTACGGATTACTACACTACACACGACTGGGTACACTGCCCGTTAGTGCATTAGGTAGACTAGACTTTATAAATATTAAAACCTGATCAGAAGCCCTGCATCAAATCACATTTTCTAGTTATACAAAATAAGCCCAATATTATATATTTGTAAAGAAGATTCAGAGATGCCCAAAGCATTCCGCAAAAAGGCCCAATGATTTAATTTTTGCTTTTGATCTTATTTTTTTTTTTTTTTCAAACTTAGGATTTGAAGAATCCAAAATATAGTTCATCATATAAATTTAGGGTCCGTTTCCAATCAGGGTACTTTTTTTTTTCATAAAAAGGCGCCCAACAAATTTTATCAACCGATTAAGTTTCTTACTAACTTTCGTTAACCCACTTTATTAGTAAATTACATGTTTGGTCCTTGAATTCGTATAATCATTTCATGCAACATCCACCACCACCACCAACTGCTGCCACTACCACCTGCCACCTCTACCACCATCATCCACCACCACCACCAGCTACCACCACCACCGCCGTCACCAACTGCCGCCGCCACCACCACCACCAACCGGCGCCACCATCACCCACCCATCTAATTTTTTTTTTCTAAAATATATTAAATATTTTTTTTGGAAACTTTTTTTACCGATTTTTTTTAAATTTTTTTTCAAAAAACTTTTTTTCTATAACTTTTTTTCGAAGTTTATTTTTCTAAAATTTTGTTTCTAAAATTTTTCGAAAAGAAAATTTTAGAAAAATAATTTCGAAAAAAATGTTTTTGAAAAAGAATTTTCAAAAAAAATAGAATAAAAGTTTTCAAAAATTTCAAAAGAACTTTATTTTTAAATATTTTAAGTTTTTTTTTTTCGATTTAATTTTTTTAATCGAATTTTTTTTTTTTCACATGTGATCAAATTTTTCTCACAACTGTTGGTGGCGGGCGGCGGACGGTGGTGGTGGAGGTGGGTGATGGTGTTGGATGTTGTATGAAATGATTATATAAACTCAAGGTCCAAACATATAATTAATTAACGAAGTGGGTTAAGAAAAGTTAATAAAAAACCTAAATTGTCCGAACAAATTTGTTGGCCGCTTTTTTATGCAAGAAAAAAATGAAGGGTACCATGATTGAAAAAAGACCCTTTTAAGTTTAAGTGTCTTTTTGTGCCATGTATCCTATTAAAACTATTTTTTTAGACTAGTAACAATTTTATCATCTTTTTCTTATGTGGCATCTCCAACTATGTTTATTCCAGTAACTACAAACATAGAGGAGAAACACAATAGTTACTTCAAATTTTACAAACATAAAGTCGGATGCAAATGTTTTTTCTTCTCATCGTAGTAAACACATGTAATAGAAGCTAATAGGTGTTGTGATTCTCATCATAAATCACACGGATTTTATTTTGCACGCCACAAATAATAATATTACAATTAAAACTAGCGAAACACTAGAAACAAAGTACAAACAACAATAAAAATCTTAACTGATACAAGGATTGACAAAGAGTAAACTCAACCGGAGTTCTTACCAAATTTTGTAAAGTTTTATAAAGTTTAAAAGGTAGCTCATTATCAAGATTGTTGAGAAGAATCCAATTGGAAAACCGATCCATGTTCCTTCCCAAAAAATCCATGATAGATCCTCCTCTTCCTCGACTCTTCCTTCCGATGACGGAATATCCTCCGGACATGGGATATTAATCTGCATACCGCATAATCCACTATTGTTTTGAAAATAACTCAACTCATCCATAGTGTCCATTTGTCGACCACGAGGAATTTTACCCGTCAACATGTTGTTGCTCACATCTAGAACCGAGAGTTGGCCAAGTTGATCTAGTGATTGAGGAATCGAACCCGAGAGTTTATTATATGAAACATCCAAGCTCTCTATGCCCTCTAAATTGCCAAGTGACGATGGAATGTTCCCAGAAATCTTGTTGTGTGATATGTTGAGCTGTTTTAGAGCTTTGAGATTGCCTAATGATGCTGGTATTTCACCAGAAATATTGTTGCCCGACAAGTCCAACAAAACAAAGAAATAGAGGTTTCGTACACGTTGAGAAGATTTCTTCCAATTCAGTATTAAGTCTTGATGCAGGTCTTCACCCGAATCCCCTGTGGAAGTATAAATCAGATTCGGTGATGCTGACATATTCATTATTGGAAGGTTTGCCATCTGTCGTGGAATGCTTCCAGTTAGGTTGTTCCTGGAGAGATCAAGAATTCGAAGAGAAGTGCAGTTGGAAATATTGGTCGGGATCTCTCCGACGAGCATGTTGTCATAGAGTCGAAGGTGCTCTAACTTGCTCAAGTTTTGCATCGAAGATGGTATCGGGCCTGTAAGCTGGTTACTCCCCAGGTTCAGAAAAGTCAAGTTGGTTAGTCTTCCTATAAAGATTGGAGTTTCCAATGATAAAGAATTTTGAGACAAATCCAGTGATTCTAATTTCGTGAGGGTTGCAATTGATGATGGGATTCCACCGGAGAAACAATTATTTTGTAATGAAAAATGCCTTAACTGGGTTAAATTTCCAATCTCTTCTGGGATTTTTCCCCGAAGAAAATCTCCATTATTCAACTTCAGTGACTCAAGATTTATAAGCTTTCCAAATCCAGGACTTAAAGTCCACTGAACTTATTGTCACTAAGATCAAGATCTCGAAGAGATTTGAGTTCGGAAAGATTATCAGGGATCGGACCCTGGAAACTATTTTGACTTAACCTTAGCATAGTCAAATTTAGAAAAGAACCTAGTTCGGGTCCTAGTTTTCCTTCAAGAGTATTGTTACTTAGATCAAGAACTTGAAGCGATTGGAGTTCGAAAAGCTCATGAGGAATCTGACCCTGGAGCAAATTGTTGCTCATTACCAATTGTAGGGAAACGGTTACACTTTTATTAATAAAATCTAAATTACAATAAATAAAATTAACAAGAAATAAATAACGTAAAATTAAATACAAATGTAATGTAAGCGGATAAACGATAATTAAATAAAATAATAAAATAGTCAAAGACTTACTTGATCACCAATAGAGATCAACAAAGAAGCACTAAAAGCCGAGGCACGTGTTTGACACGCTTCCTTAAAACAGTTCAGCGTCTGCTTCCCGGTGGCACAATGACCAAAACAAGAAGTTGTCTTGTCGGACTTAACAAAACCGCACGGAATTTCATCTTAAGAGATGCGTATTCCATATGTTGGAAATCAATAATAACTATTGATTTGATGTGTGTAAACTTGTGGAATTAGGGCCTCTATTTATACACAATAGACTCCTCTAAGTTTACTCATCCCACCGATGTGGGATTGAAAATAAACTACTTGTTCTCTTTAGGCATGGTACCGAATGCCTAACTTTGAGACCGATATCTCATTCACATCAACTCTATTTTGGACACATAAAAGGCTTATTGTGAAGCTCTCTTGAGGAGAACACGAACCTACAAACTATTACTCATATATGTGACATATACATATAGATAATTGTGTCCAAAGTTGGTCAAAAGTCACTTTGCCAACCAATTTTCCAACAATCCCCACATGAATGGAGATCGGTCGTAATACACAAAATTACGATGAAATTCCAATAGTTGAATCTTGCAAAGGATAGGTAGGTGTGACCTTTGAACCTTCCCTTGTGAGATGCACTTAGTCTCCTAGATCCGAGTAGTACGCGATGTCCTTGAACTCACCTCTATTTACGTGACGACATTAAACTTCACACAAGACTCTCCCTGACATTGTCAAGTCCTCATAGTCATGTTCGTTATGGTCATGAACACTAGCCTGGTTCTGCAAGAGCTCTTAGGATTTGCGCCCCCACAATTCCATTCAAAGCGACCCCACTTCTCTCTCACATAGGTGATTTCATCTTGAATCATTAAAAACATATGTTTTGTGATTTCATCTCGAATCATTATGCTTTGTGATTTCATCCTGAATCATTAAAGCCATATGTTTAACCTCTCAACAAGTCACATTTGTTATAGGAATGGACTAGGAAGTTACAATGTTAAGTAACTCCCATATTGACGTGACTTCCCCACATTTATATGATTAGGTTGTCTATTGAACCTAGATCTTGGGATCTCCAACAACTAGGTTAGGTTTTCCTTCATATAAACTCATTCCTTTAAGGGCTTTAGTCCCATTCCTTTAGACGACTTACTAACTAACTCTCTGCTTAAGCCTTTCGTAAGCGGATCCGCGATGTTATCTATTGACCTTACGTAGTCAATCGTGATAACTCTAGTTGAGAGTAGTTGTCGTACCAATCAACGTCTATGATGGATATGTCTTGACTTACCGTTTTACATTGTGATATGAGCTCACAATTTCAATTGACTATCACACTTATATAGATGGTCGTTACGGTTTACACCATCTTGGTATGTCCTCTACTAATTAACGCAGATATCCGCATATTCTATAAATTTATCTCAAATGATAAATTCAAATTCCACCATAGATTTAGCTATAAAAGTCTGCTTGAAATACTTTCAAGATTTCCAAGACACGACTTCCCACGTAGAGTCAATACATCCGCTCTAGTGGATCTAGATTCTTTATGTAAGAATCCATATTTGCATTACTCTATCATTAGATAGTAGTTGGATATCTTCCAAAATGCAATATCGTAAGTATCATAGTACTTGTGTAATACTATTCAAATGGTCATCACTTGAATTAATGGTATATTTACTTAACTTGATTTTAACTTCTAAATCAAGTCTTACACATGTCATTAGACACATAAGACGCCCAATATTCTCGAGTATTCAAAATAGGCAACACCTCTACCTCTATTATAAATAGATTTAAAAGATGTCATTGGAGTTCTAGCTAGGCGGAATCCCCACATTGAACCTCTCAAGAATATTGTCCTTATAGTGTTTTTGACTTCAAAACAAATCCATTTGGTTTCATATGATCTTAGTTCCAAGAACCATATCGAGCAGCCCAATGTAGTTCATGTCAAATCTTGAATCCAACATTTCATTAGTGGATTTGATCATCT
Organism: Chrysanthemum lavandulifolium; assembly: GCA_022545495.1. Taxonomy (NCBI): domain Eukaryota; kingdom Viridiplantae; phylum Streptophyta; class Magnoliopsida; order Asterales; family Asteraceae; genus Chrysanthemum; species Chrysanthemum lavandulifolium. Next base: position 288,714,504 of record CM040242.1, read on the forward strand.
TGTTATCACTTTCGGTGATAAGTATACCATCTATGTATAGACACATGATTACATATATACCAACAATTATTTCTTTCCACAAACATCCGTTATTTTTAAATCCACATTCGACATGACGTGAAAAAAAATTGATGTCATTGTTTGGGAGCTTGCTTTAAGCCATATAATGACTTAACAAGCCTACAAACTTTGTTCTCTTGTCCAGAGCCATGAAACCCTCGGGTTGGTTCATGTAGAATTCTTCTTCTAAATCTCCGTTTAGAAATGCCGTTTCACATCCATTTGGTGAACTTCCAAATTTCTTAAAGTGGCAATAGCAAGTATCATCCTAATCGAGGTTATTCGTAACAAGCGAATATGTATCAAAGTAATCAAGACCTTCTCGTTGTTTAAATCCTTTGATTACTAATCTTGCTTTATACTTGTCAATGGTGCCATCGGCTTTCATCTTCTTCTTGAAGATCCATTTATAGCCTAGTGGTTTACAACCGGAGGTAAATCCACGAGCTCCCAGTATGATTTTGTAAAATAGAATCTATTTCACTTTTAATGGCTTCTTTCCATTAAGGCCCTTCGAGGAAGTAACCGCCTCTCGGTATGAAGTAGGTTCATTTTCAACCATAAAGAAACAAAATCGGGTCCAAACGATTTCTGGTTCTTGCCCTTTGCTTCTTCTAGGTTCAACCTCTTCTTTCGCGGTTTGATCTTGTCTCTCATCTTGGAGATCATTATCAACTCATTTGTTGTCTCTTATCACGAACAACATTATCATCTTGATGTCTCTCATCATGAAGGACTTCATCATTTAGTTGCCTCTCATCATGGACAACTTTACCACCAAGCCTAGATGAACATCCATTCTCCTCTAATAATCAAGGAAACACGGGTTCATACAATGAAAGTTTTCCTTGATTCGGTTATCGTATCTTTGTGTATATTCATCGTTTCCGAATCACATACAAAGAAATGATAAGCACTCTCATATGAGCATATCCAAAATTATGCAAACCACGCTTTAGGTCCAATATTTTGAACCTTGGGTGTCGATGCAGATAGACACCCCCACATTCGTAAGTACTTAAAGGATGGTTTTCTTCCCATCCATAGTTCATAAAACTATCTTCTTTTCCTTACAGGGATCTTATCTAAAAGATAAGTAGCCAATAAAACCGCTTTCCCCACATGCCATGGCTTAAACCATGAATTTAACAACATGGCATAACCATATCTTTAAGGCACGCTTCTTTCCTATCAACAATTATGTTGTGGTGTATAAGAGCAATAAATTTATGTCTTATTCCTTGTTTAGCACATACATGAACCGAAGACATATTTACCTCCAATATCACTTGAACCGCCTTGTTTTCGATAATAAGTTGATTCTCAACTTATTTGTATAGATCAATCTTGTCTATATTCTTACTCTCAAGTAAGTAAAAGTCGCAATATTTTGTACTACCATCAACAATTACGATGATGTACCTAATTGCTACCTTTGTAGGTATCGATTCCAAATCACATAAAACTATGTGAATCAAGGGTTCGGTTAATTTTGGTCAACCGAGTGAAAAGACAATCTTGTCAATTTGGCTTCAACATAAGTTTTACTTTTGTAATCCGTGTTCGTTTATTTAATTAAACAACGATTGAGTTAAAATTAACATGTCCGAGTTGGCCATGCTATACATTCAAAGGATCAAATAAGTCGAATTCATACTCATTTTTATTAAAACAAAAAATTCACCTTAAACATTTAATGAAGGGCATAACCCGCATCGACCAAAATTTTATTCAATGTTAACTTAATTTTATTTGATTAAAATAAAAATAAAGCCAAATTTATTAAGCAACCATCCGGATACAAGATTCCTACGAATCTCGGCACATACAACATGTTGGTTCACTTAAGCTCTTTTCCACATGTAAATTTTAACATCACATTTCTTTTCCTTGCTATTAGCGTTATAGAGTTGCCCATAGATTGCATCTCTCCATTTTCGCTACTTTGAAAGAGTTAACCAAACTCTTATCATCATACTCATGACATGATGCCCAAGTGTTAATCCACCATTTTCTAATGTCGGATCCGCCTTGAAACAATTTTCATTTCATTCAAGCCATTTAACCCATAGTTATGGCACATAAAATCGAATGTTTTAAAGCATCTACCGTACACATAACTCGAGTATCGGTCTCCCTTTCATCAAGTTCGGAGCAGATTTTTAGATGTCACTCATGACATTCCGAACATTCTGTTAATATTCCGTTATTAGTGTAACACTAAATTTGGAATAATTAACAACTTGCTATATCACAAAGTGTTTCTTAACAAACACGATAAAATCAAATTTTGTTTAAAACACTCTTCGTTTTGTAAGATCCATTATACAAAACCACTTTTAAACAAGTCTTTCGATTAAACAATTAAACAATATCGCATATTACATAATTTTTGAAACAAAACAAATTTGTAATATGATTTTGTTAATCATCCTAACAATATCTTAATAGATCGCATCACATGGTATAATTCTACAATGAAACTCGACAAGGTTTCAAAATAGATTTACTCTTTCAAAGAAACTCAACAAGGTTTCTATAGATCTATTTTCAAATGCATAAAGTGTCAAGAACTATATTTAGTTTATAATTAAACTCAACCTTGTTTAAATAAGCTAAACAAGTCAAAGAAACTTTTTCACAAAATATGATAACAGCTTCTATTATCAGATTTTGTTTAAAACAAACTCATCTTGGTTTCAATAAACACGTTCTAGTAATCTAATAAGATAACAACTTGTATTTTATGAGATTTGTTTCAAAGAAACTCCACTTGGTTTCAATGAATCTGATTTCATCATGATATTTAACCATGTTAGTAATTGGCGCACCAATTACATTCGCAAGATTCACTAGGGTCACAAATTATGTTACCATCAGTTAACTTGTGAATATATAAACACTAAAACAATTAAAAAGCTGTTAAAACAATATGGTATCTAATAAACTCGACATGGTTTATGTAAACTTGTACCATATATGATTCCGAGAAACACAAGCTTGGTTTCAATATCCGATTTAAACAATAACATATGCAATAAATCGGTTTGAAAAGAAACTCATCATGGTTTCAATATAAACCGATTCAATAAATCGTTTTAAAATCGTTTATAAATCATTATACCAAATCATTAATTAAAATTACATTTAGTTATAAAGCGATTTTCAAAGAAACTCAATCTTGGTTTCAAAGAAAAAACAATTTGTATAAAATATGTTAATTATATAAATCGATTTTAATAAAAGTGTTTTAATTACATTACGAGAATCTGCTTTTAAGACTGTAGGGAAACGGTTACACTTTTATTAATAAAATCTAAATTACAATAAATAAAATTAACGAGAAATAAATAATGTAAAATTAAATACAAACAGAATGTAAGCGGATAAACGATAATTAAATAAAATAATAAAATAGTCAAAGACTTACTTGATCACCAATAGAGATCAACAAAGAAGCACTAAAAGCCGAGGCACGTGTTTGACACGCTTCCTTAAAAGATTCGCCGTCTGCTTCCCGTGGTACAACAACCAAAACAAGAAGTTGTACTATCGGACTTAACAAACGCACTGAATTTCATCTTAAGAGATCGTATTCCATATGTTGGAAATCAATAATAACTATTGATTTGATGTGTGTAAAACTTGTGGAATTAGGGCCTCTATTTATACACAATAGACTCCCTCTAAGTTTACTCATCCCACCGATGTGGGATTGAAAATAAACTACTTGTTCTCTTTAGGCATGGTACCGAATGCCTAACTTTGAGACCCGATATCTCATTCACATCAACTCTATTTTGGACACATAAAAGGCTTATTGTGAAGCTCTCTTCGAGGAGAACACGAACCTACAAACTATTACTCATATATGTGACATATACATATAGATAATTGTGTCCAAAGTTGGTCAAAAGTCACTTTTGCCAACCAATTTTCCAACACCAATTCCTGTAAATTGGTCAAATTTCCAAGCTCCTTCGTTATGTTTCCCGAAAGGGAAACCCCACTAAGGTACAACGATTCAAGGTTTTGAAGTTTGCCAACTTCATGGCTTAAACCCCCCTCAATAATATTGTAACTTAGATCAAGAATTTGAAGTGATCTAAGTTCGAACATTGAGGAGGAATCGGACCCGAAACCATTGTAACTTAAGTCTAGCATAGTCAAATGTCGAAGAGAACCTAGTACGGGTTCTAGTTTCCCTCGAGCAAATTGTACCTCATGCCCAAGTCACGTAAATTAGTTAAACTCCCAACCTATTTCGGATGTTTCGAAGAAAGTTCCCATGGAGGTACAATGATTCAAGATTTGAAGCTTACCAACTTGGGCTTAAAACCCCATAGAGATAATTGTAGCTCATGGTCAAGTAACGTAAATTCGGTAACCGAAAAAGCTGGTGGGGATGGAGCCGTAAAAGTGTTCACCTCATGTTAAGGTGAACTAGTTTGGTAAGATTGCCAAACCCATCTCCGTGAATCTCGCCTTGAAATAATTCCCTCGATGTCAAGTAATTCAAGTGACCGGATACGAAAAATTGGAGTCAAGATTTGAAGATACCAAACGGATCAAAATCGGAGGAGGGATGGCTACCTCAATATTGAAGCTCCGTAACACTTCGGTTCGAGCAAGTAACACGCTTCCAAGAACAACAATCAGAAGCAGGATTCCATGAGTGTAGTTTTTTAAACTTAACGGGATATTTGGAATTGTAGATGGCGGTGAGGGTAGATTTGAAGTGTAGTAGTGCTTGCTTTTGATGAATGGGACAAGAGAATGATGGGATTATAATATAACTGAGTATTAACAAGATGGATAACATTTTTTTTAACATTGGTGTGCTTGCCATGGTGGATTTTGGTTGTTCTATATTTGTGATGCATTGGTATATGTTCTTTTTTTTTGGGTAAAGGGGAGTAATCCTGCACCCTGGTAAATATATTAACCAAATAAACGTTTAAGTACAATGTATATGAGTGAAGTCCCATATATCATCCCGTTACATAGGCATAGAGCTTACATAACAAGATACTTCCTATTTTCTAAACAAGAAAACAAACCACTACTCAAATGATAACAAATGACACAACGAAATAAGATTACTTCCTACGACCTTGAAACTTTGTGCCATACATGGCATTAAAGGCATCCAAATTCCGGGAAGATCACGAACTCGCTTCGCATAGTCATCAAGTCATAGTCATCATACTCATCTTCAAACTCTTGGCCACCACCAAATATATTAGCGACTCATCAAATGGGTTAGCAACTACCTCATCTTCGTAATCGACACCTCAATCTCTCCACTTTAGAAAAGGGTTAGCTCTCTTAGTAGAAGAGGTAGGCGGAATAGGTTGACCATCATCATCCACAAGAGTAGCTTTCCCATCAATAATTAGTTTTTCAAGCTCACCAATTTTCTCAACTATGGGAGTAGAACCAACATCTATTGTTCCCATTGAATCACTCACAATCGGAACATGTGATGTAGAACCAGTCCTAATCAACTCATCCTCATTAACCTCCATTGTACAACCAGTATCCACATCTGTATCGTCCATATTAAGAGCATCATACTGATTAGACGTAGTGATCCTGGTTCTACTCGTACTAGCCACATTAGAAGCCATCGTCTTACCGACATTTACTTTCTTGGGTTAAGGAGGAGGCTTTTTGGGCCGATATTCAAAATGCTTGCCCACCACGATTTAGTAGAACCTCCTCGACCCGGATTCGCCCAACTTGCTTTCCTTCTTCTTATTGTTAACAAGATGAAAACCATCACTTACGTTCTTATGAGGTTGAGCGATGGAATCACAACCTTAGGACAATCCACCAAAGTATGTCCAAATACCCGACATTTTTCACATCTAGGCGGTTTCCATTCATATTCAACACGGATCTTCTCAATAGTCGAACCCGTACCATCAAGTAAAGGAATCTCAACAGTGAGGCTGTCCCTAAGAACCTCATTCGACTTCACTTCAATCATACACCTAGCAAAACTACTACGCCCCAAGATTCTTTGCACATTTGACTAGTAAAAGCATCTAACCTTTTGGGCGTACCAATCAATGTAGCAAGAAGACCGAGCCCGTCATCGAAAACATAGCTAAAGGAACATCATGGAATTTAACCCACACCGAATGTTAGTCAAATCCTCTTTAAGCAAGTTGGTGTTCAATGTCCATGGTTTAAGAATAATAGGAACATTACGAATCAACCAAGGACCATTATCAAGAACATCATCAACGCCTTTTTGAATAAAACTTGAAGAAGAAGAATCCTTAGCGTTCATCATAACCTTTTGTAAACCATACTTAGCCCACGTATTGCGAACATAATAGTCAACAACAGGAAAAGCAAGGGTTGACCAAGGAAGTATCCGTAAGAGTATTCTCAAACCTCATGTTCACCTCTTCCACCACTTTCATTGGGACCGAAGGTCAACATCATCCTTCTTTTGCTGCATTCTAACCTCCGAAAATTAGACACGTGCTTCTGGGATTCATTAGAAGCAACACCCGCATAAGAAACCGACTTAACTCCATTACTACTAGTAGTAACAAGCTTAGGTGCATTAGGATCAGAAGTAACACTATGATTAGTACCAAACATCTGGGATTGCATAGCCACATCAACACTCGATGGAGGAGTATTTGCTGAATAAACTTTAGTACCATTCAACTTAGATTGAAGCCCAATACCACTCGAATTGTTCACATCAGAAGATGAAGCCATCTTAGCAATATCACTGTCAATTTTATTCATTGCTTCATCAAAGTTCTTATGCGATTAGCAATCAATTGCTCCACATTAGGCTGTTTTGAAACATTAGAGGCGAATCGAAGCATGGCTTTGCTCCAAATCATCCAAAACAACCTTATCCTTAACCTTATTCACGTTATCAGCCCCATCACATTCTATATGATCCACAAGACTCTCATTCTGACCAGTACTCCCATCATCATTGCCTGTATTCAACCGTGCATCAAATTCATCATCCTTTTGCAACCCAACTTGATCGGCCAAGTTAGATGGTGCAACAATATTTTGCGAAACATTGGTATATGTTCTTGTAGTCATTATATAGGGAATGAAATGTAGATATTTTTATTATTTCTTTCTTTCATTTCTTTTATTTGTTTATATAAATTCATAGAAAATAATGTCCTGCTTTATTTTATGACGTTCAAGTTATAAGCCAATAGTGGGTTATTTGCCCTTTTCAATATAACATAGTCCGACAAGAAATACTATATTGGGTTTAGGAAGGTTACTTGAGCGATAAAGTAATTTTTTTTCTTTTGTCTTTTTTAATATTTTATTTTAATCTTACTAACATTCATGGAAGGTTATTTGGGCACTCGTGTAGACCAATCATATAATGATATGACTCTTTTGCTTTTACATGTAAAAGTAGCTACTAGATAGTAACATATTAGTGATTCAATTCCTAATGGGTTGAGTTATTAGGACCCCTAGTTTTTATTAGAATCCCCCTAGTTTTTTTGTTTTTTTTTTTTATAATTTTGTTTATATCAAAAGCTATAAACCCGAAAATGCGGGCGTCAAATATAAAGTTTAATAAGCCAAACGCTTAAACCGCGAAATATGGAATGTAATCGACAAAAAGCTGCGTTGTCTTTGAAAAAAAGGGAAAAAGGAATATTCCCTATGGAGTCACATCCATAGGGAGGGTTCCAATAGTAGGACCCTTCCTAATTAGTTAGATGTGATTTTTTAGTACTCTACCTATCAAATACTAAAAAGTTGTAGCCTAACGTCGATCAAGTGATGGACAATGGGGCATAAAACTTCATGTTAAAAGTAATATCTACCTTCTCATAGGCGATGTTATGCGGTTGATAAAACTTGTCTTCTTAAACGCGTTGGTTAACCAATGTATTATCCAAAGATACACAAACGTTTTTTTTATGTTTTTTTACTTTAAACAGACAAAACGTGACATCGTTTGTTATAATATCAATTCAAATAGCTAAACTTGGTAGAAAAACGTTATTTTAAGTCTTTTGTATTCTTACCGAAACAAGAGATCAAGAGTATATTGGTGTGTAATATGTTGGCCTATACAAAACCAATCCCTACGAAAATAGATCATATGTATAATGTAATATGTACTTAACAATAATGTATCTTATTTGAAACTCTTTATTACAACATGAAAAAATTACACGTTTAGTCCATGCGATTTACTCAAAATCTTAATTGTCGTCCCTATTCGATTTTAATTACATAAATAATACTGTATCATATTTTCAAATTATTTGCATTGATAGTCCCTATTTTGAAAAATAAGAACAATCCGTGTAATAACAATAGGGAATACCCATATGATACCGATAGGAACTACCCATGTAATAAAAAAGTATAGATTATTACACTAATGATTTACTATTTTTTAAAATAGGAACCATCACTACAACTAGTTTGAAATGTAGGTATCACTTGTGTAATTAAAATCAGATAAAGACGACGAGTTTGATTTTGGGTAAACCAAATGAACGAAACATCATGTCATTTTTTCTTACAATTTAAATCTAACCTTTAGAAAATAATGTCATCATTTTAATATATTAGGGCCCTAAAAAACAAGCTAATAATGATACCTAATATCCTTTTGATATATTTTATAAATGTAAGGCCTAGATAAATCGAACTTAAATGACATCATATTTATTTAAAAACTTATATTTCTATAACATCAGGTAGTCCAGGTTAGTTGGACTTCGATAGTAACACTTATTTGCAAAAAAACAAACTAAGAATGATACCTAATATCCTTTTGATATACTTCATAAATGTAAGGCCAAATAAATCGTATTTAAATGACATCATATTTATTAAAAACTTTTATTTCTATAGCATAAGGTGGTCCAGGTTAGTTGGACTTCGATAGGAACACTTGTTTGCTTTACTTGGTGGAAAATAAAGTCGTTTTTAAGTATTCGATCTGGACAACCAACATGAGAGTAAATTAGAAGTTCGTCTTTTTGGATATGAGGGCATAGAACAAAAAAGGAGTTATCATACATCATATCTAGATTAAAATACAACGTTAGTCCTCAAAGTTTTGCCAAATTTCACGTTTAGTCCAAAATCGAACAAAATTACACCATTGCTATCCAACGTTGCCAATATTGCTCGCTGGTGGTCCAATTTCTTAACGACGTCAAGTTTTTCTCGTTATCTCATGTCACTTGCCAGGCACATGAGGGTAGTTTAGTCATTTTTTCCTTTTCATCTTCATCTTCTATCCTGATTTTTTATTTTATTTTTTTAAACTTTTATTTATTTATTTTTTATTTTTTTGGTCTTTTTTCATTCATCTTATACATCTATTTTAACATCTATTTTTTAATTCATGTTAAGGTGAACTAGTTTGGTGAGATTACCAAACCATCTCGAGGAATCTCACCTTCCAAAAAATTCTCCTTGATATCAAATTGTTCAAGTGATTGGATATGAAAAGGGGGAGTGAGGATGTCAAAAGATACTGGAACCAGAGAGAAATATGGAGGAGGGACGACTACCATAAGTAGCTGAAGATTCGTAACACTTTCGGTTCTGGAGCAATTAACACGCTCCCAAGAACAACAATCAAGTCAAATTCCATGAGTCTAGCTTTACAAATGAAATGAAATTGGAATTGAAGATAGTTGCGGTGATTTGAATCAAGCGGTGCTTGGTTTGAAAAATAGGGAAGAGAATGATGTGATTGAAATGAAATTGAGTATTAACAAGATGGATAACATTAACATAACACCGATGTGCTTGCCATAATGGATTTTGGTTGTTTTATATTTTTGATTCATTTGTACTAGTAATTGGTGGTTACTATATTATATAGGGAATGAAAACGTAAGGTTAATTTTTTTCTTTCTTTCTAATATATAAAACCAATGTACCATTAAATTTTTAACGATGTACAAGTCATTAAAAAAAACATTCTCTTGAATCTGTATGTCATATTTTTTGAAGTTTTAGTTATAATATTAAAATTATGATTTTATATTTATGCTACCAATCCATAAATCATAATTAATTTTTATGATAGCATATTTTTATTGTATGTAACCCTATAGCTTTTGGGTGGTCCAGGTTTACTTTGACTCTTATATTGTCTTGCAGCAATAATCGAACAAGACTCATATACGAAACTGCGAGTAATTACAAGTGTTCATGAAAACAATCCAATAAGAAATGGAGTTTGAGTACGTTATATTTGTTAAATTTTCCTCTTTCATTAACATCTAGGTGGTCCATGTTTACATCGACTTTGATACATGTTGTGGAAGAATTGGCAAAATATTCGACAAAAAGACTTGTTGCATGACATGGTGGAAAATAAGGTCGTTTTAAGTATTCGTCTACCTAAATGAAAGTAAATGAAACATTAGTCTTTTCGGATGTTAGCCATAGAACAAAAGAGAGTTACCATACATTATTTCCAAAGTTAATTACAAATTTTTCCTTGTGGTTTACATCTTTTTACACCTTCGTCCTTTAACTTTAAGAATTACACTGTCCATCCTTGTGATTGTCTATTTGTAACATACCATTACTTTGATCAAACGACTGTTAGTTTCTCTTCGTTAAATCTCTGCATATAAAGGTACTAGTCTATGGCCCGCCCGATGGGCGGCTAGTTTTAAGTCTTATTATGAAACATAAAAGTGTAGTATAATGATGATTTAAATACAAATCCGTAAATGATATAATGTTGAAAGATAAAAAGTTAACGTAATATATCTTTGTAAATAATCCGGAATCAACCTAAATAACCTTGACTCCTTGAGTGTATTGTTTAAAAGTTAAAAAGCTAAATAAATAATAAACACCTATAGTCTATGAAGGACTGTTGGAAAATTTAGTGCACTTGTGGGATTAGTTCACACCTTGTAATGGGTTAGGAGGTACGGAGTGTACACCCATAAGGTCCATGAACACCACGAATCTAATAGTGGTTTGTATTGGTAGTGCTAGTAGAAATCTGCTGGTGAAAGTCTTGCTAAGGAAAATCTTGCTTGTGGAAGTAATCGCTTGTGGTTTCCAGCGATGGCGATGTTTCCACCGATAGGCGATGTTTCCAGCGAAGTGGTGTATCCACGATAGTGCTATGAAATCTTGATAAGCGGTGTTTCCATCGATAGTTGTACTTCCACCGCAAGTGGAAAATCGCTAGTGAAAATCTTGCTTATGGAAAGTCTTCGCTAAATGGCGATTACAACTTCTTTATGACCACGTTTAATTGGTCATGTAACCACTAGCGGCTATAATGGGGATAATTATGAGGCTATTAATGGGCGATTAATACTCATAATTCCATTGGAATAGCTCAAGAGTAACCTCCTATATATAGAGATCCGAAGATGCATGAGAGACACAGAAAATACAAAACACTTATAAGCGCAAGGGTTATTGAATTGTGCCTAATTCTATAAGCGCATTTGGTCTTATCCCAAGTAGATATTCGTGTAACCCGGCATTAGGGTCGAATAGTTTACTTTGGAAAGTGATCACACGATTCAAGTGATATCCGGTAACCACCTAGTGGTATCTCATACTCACGACCTTGTTGTTTGTTTCTCTTGAGCAGTTGTTGATTATCTTAACCACGCTTTGGGACGAATAACCACCAACAATCAAAGTAAACTATTTTGTGATAATCAATGGATCTTTGCTGCAATGAAACTCATGGCTTCAAACTTTGCTAATTTGGACAAGTTTGAAGGGTGGACTTTAAGAGGTGGCGGAAGAAGATGCACTTCTTGCTTGTCAAGCATGAGTGTGGTGTATGTGCTAACTACACCTATTCACGATGATGGGGATGATGCTACCGTGGAGCGGATCGGGAGGAGGAGCAAGTGGGAGAATTATGACTACATATGCAGGTCTTATTCGAATGGTATGTCGATTCTTTGTTTGATATTTATCGAACTTTGAATCTTCCAAAGAACGTAGGATTCCTTGGATGCCAAATATATGGTCGAGGATGCATCAAGTAAGAAGTTCCTTGTTAGTAATTTCACAAATTGCAAAATGACCGATTCAAGACCGGTTATGGAACAATACAATGAACTTCTTGGAATACTTGGAAGGTTTACACAACACAATATGCACATGGATGAGGCTATTTCGGTCTCTTGTGTTATTGAAAACTCCTCCTTCTTGGAAAGATTTCAAGCATACCTTGAAACATAAGAAGGAGGAGTTAACTCGGTTGAGTTAGGCGATCATCTGCGCATTGAGGAATCTCTCAAGGTGCGGGATAATGACAAGCCAAAGAGTAGCAATCTTCTTGGACCATCTGTTGTCAATATGGTGGAGCATAACAACTCCACCGGTACAATGACAACAAAGGCAAACGCAAGTATCATGACAACACAAGGCGATCCTAACAAGAAGGCAACACCTACTTGTTGGAAATGTGGCAAGGCCGGTCACATTAAAAGGGCGCAAAGGTGTTAAAGTTGGTGGTAAAGCCAATGGATCGTGCACAAATGGTTCGTGGAGTGGTGGTTCACCAACTCACCGAAAGGTCGAATATGTTTAATAAGTCTTTTCGGTTTATTATGTTACATATGTATCTCAATCTTTTATGTGCGGGATGATGATGTTGCGTGGTGGGTTGACTCGTGCAACTGTTCATGTGTGCAAAGATAGAAGCGGTTCAAGACTTATGAGTCACCGAATGATGGTTCTATTCTTCACATGGAAATGAATCAACGACCTTGGTGCATGGTCGTGGTTGTGTAGATCTTAGGTTTAGTTCATGAAAGATTGTAACTTTGTTTAATGTTATTCATGTTCACGATATCGGGAAGAACTTGGTTTCAAGTAGTGTTTTGAATAATCATGGATATAAACAAGTTATTGAATCGATAAATTTGTTCTTTCTAAATGTGGTGTTTTTATTGGTTTTGGTTATTTATGTAATCAAATGTTCGGGCTTAATATTACCAACGATGTTGTTATCTTTGTGACCATATATGATCGGATGATTCTACCCTTTGGCATGCTAGACTTGGTCATGTTCACTATAAAAGGATGCAAGATATGTCTAGGGATGGTTTAATCCCGACTTTTGACATGGACACCGAAAAGTGTAAAACTTGCATGTTGACCAAGATAACCAAGAAACCCTTTCGTGGTGTTAGTCGTGAGACTAAGCTCTTGAGGCGATACACATGACTGTGTGATTTGCATGCCACTCCTTCTTTGGGGAATAAGAAGTACTTTGTGACATTTATTGATGATGCTTCTAGATTTTGTTATGTCTATCATTACATACCAAGGATGAAGCATTAGATAAATTCAAAGTGTTTAAAACTCAAGTTGAATTACAACTTGGGTCTTTGATCAAAAGATTAAGGACTGATAGGGAGGTGAGTACATGGATACTCGGTACTTTCATCTGTTGGAATAATCCATGAAACGATCGCCCTTATACTCCTCGGCAAAATGGTATTTCGAAAGGAAAACAGGTCTTGAAGGAGATGGTTAATTCCATGTTGTCCTATTCGGATTGAGTCAAAGGTTATAGGGTGAAGGTATGTTAACGACTTGCTATTTGCTAAATAGGGTTCCCAACAAAAGGAACAAGGTTACCCTTATGAACTACGGACAAAAGGAAACCCAACTGAATTATCTCGTGTGCAGGGTTGTAGGGTCATTGTAAGACTCCACGATCCAAAGTCAAAACTTTGGGTGAAAGAGGCATTATTGCATCTTTGTTGGATATCTTGAGCATTCAAGGCTTTTAGGTTCTATGTTATTGAACCTAATGAACATGTTTCGCTTAACTCCATAATAGAATCAAGGGATGCGAGACTTTGATGAGAATAGATTCTCATCGGTCCTTAGACCAAGTAAGAGGATTCCTAATGGAACTCATGACATTTGGTGTAATGAGGTCCTCGATGATGAACCATCGGTGGTCCTCGATGAGGTTGTGGTTCAAGAACTGAACACGTGCTCGGGAAAAGCAAAAGGTCGGGACTCAAAGTCATTTGGACTGATTTTCAACTATACTTAGTTGAAAGAACCGAGGATGAGGTCTCGACCAATACTCCTATTGCTTCATTGTTGAGGATGATCCCAAGACATTTGAAGAAGCAATGAAGTCCCGTGACATTGCTTTACGGAAAGAAGCAATCAATGATGAGATGGATTCCATCATGGGCAACAACACTGGGTGTTGGTTGATCTACCACCGAGTTGCAAGCCTACGGGTTGCAAATGGATTTTCAAAAGGAAAATGAAAGTAGATGGAACTATGGAAAAGTTCAAAGCTAGACTAGTCATTCGTGGCTTTAAACAAAAGTCATGGATAGACTATTTTGATACTTATGCCCCATGGCTCGTGTCGATACCATAAGGCTAACGATTGCTATGGCATCTATTCACAATCGGTTATTCATCGGATGGATGTGACGGCTTTCTTGAATGGTGAATTGGAAGAGGAGGTTTGTATGAACCAACCTCGGGGCTTCATCATGCCCGGCAATGAAAACAAGGTATGTAAACCGATTAAGTCTCTTTATGGATCAAGCGGCGCCTAAGCAATGGCATCAACAATTTGATGAAGTGGTTTTGTCTAGTGGTTATGTTCTTAACCAAGTCGACAAATGTGTATATAGCAAATTTGATGAATCGGTAAAGGAGTCATCACTTGTCTATATGTTGATGACATGTTGATTTTGGCATCGACCAAAATCAGTTGACTGACTAAGGAATTTTTGTCATCAAGGTTCTCCATGAAGGATATGGGGAGGCCGATGTTATCCTTGGTATAAGGATTAAACATGAAAGTAAAGAATTTCTATCTCTCGGTCTCATTATATTGAGAAGGTCTTGAGGAAATTGATTACTTTGATTGTACTCAGTGAGTACACCTATGGATACTGTGAGAAGGCGATGCCTAATCATGGCAAGGTCAGTATCTCAACTTGAGTATTCTAGGGTAATTGGCTGCTGATGTATGCCATGACTTGTACAAGACCGATATTGGTTTTGCGGTGGGAAAATTGAGCGGTATACTAGTAATCCTAGTGCTCATCATCGCAAGCGATTCGGGGTATCAAGTATTTGAAGAGAACTATGGATTATAGTCTCTAATATCTGGTTACCCATCGGTGTTGGAAGGTTACATTGATGCAAGTTGGATCAAGAACATCAAGACAATTCGTCTACTAGTGGTCGGGTATTCCTACTTGGTGGAGGTGCAATTTCTTGGGCATCCAAGAAGCAAACTTGCATCACCGGTTCAACAATGGAATCGAATTTGTGGCTTTAGCAATTCTTTGGTAAAGAAGTGAATGGTTGAAAAACTTGCTTCGAGATTCCATTGTGGCCTAAACCTATAGCACCTATTTCTATCCGGTGTGATAGTGCAGCTACATTGGCTAAGGCTTATAGCCGGATGTACAATGGTAAGTCTAGACACTTAGGTGTCGGGCATAGCATGATTCGTGAGCTTATCATGAATGGGTGGTATCTATAGAGTTTGTGAGATCTCAACGTAACTTAGGCGATCACTTGCGAAGGGTCCGGCTAGAGACTTGGTTATAAAGTCCGCCAAAGGGATGGGTTTAAGTCCAACTTAGTCACCGAATGCTAGAAACCCAACTCCTCCCGAGGAAACTTAGAGCTGAGTTCAATGTGGAAAGTGAACATTCGATGGACTGGAGCACATGTTTTATTTACATCCCAAGGTTGTGCTCGAACTTCTTGAAAGGAGGATGAAGTCTATACTTCTTAATGGTTATTTTCTTTGAAAAGTGCTTGGCGAGAGCATGAATAAAGAGGAACCACCTATGTAAATGTTGAAGTTTTGCCGCTTGAGAAGCTTTGGACTTTAGCTTTTACAACATTTATGAATTTGGATATGGACACATGGCTTGTATAGTGTCGGGAGCTTTTAAGTGTTTGAAAACTTGTGTGTATTTTATCTTCGGTATTCAAATGGGTTGAAGGTTCAATTCTTAGAACACCGATTCTCGAATATTTGAACGTGTAGTTTACTAAGATGGAAATTCAATCCTCGGGACATTTTCGTTTATGCACATGTTTTGATTGATGTTTATTTTTCATGCAAAGGAAGTGAACTAAATTTGGGAGGATTGTTGGAAAATTTAGTGCACTTGTGGGATTAGTTCACACCTTGTAATGGGTTAGGAGGTGCGGAGTGTACACCCATAAGGTCCATGAACACCACGACTCTAATAGTGGTTTGTATTGGTAGTGCTAGTACAAAGTCTTCTTTGGTGAAAGTCTTGCTAAGGAAAGTCTCGCTTGTGGAAAATCTCGCTTGTGGTTTCCACCGATAAGCGATGTTTCCTCGATAGGCGATGTTTCCATCGATAGGCGTGTTTCCACCGAAGTGGTGTATCCACCGATAGTGCTATGAAATCTTGATAAGCGAGTTTCCATCGATAGCTATACTTCCACCGCAAGTGGAAAGTCTGCTAGTGGAAAGTATTGCTTATGGAAAGTACTGCTAAATGGCAGTTACAACTTCTTTATGACCACGTTTAATTGGTCATGTAACCACTAACGGCTATAATGGGGATAATTATGAGGCTATTAATGGGCCAATTAATACTCATAATTCCATTGGAATAGCTCAAGAGTAACCTCCTATATATAGGAGATCTGAAGATGCATGAGAGACACACAGAAAATACAAAACACTTATAAGCGCAAGGGTTATTGAATTGTGCCTAATTCTATAACTGCATTTGGTCTTATCCCAAGTAGATATTCGTGTAACCCGCATTGGGTCGAATAGTTTACTTTGGAAAGTGATCACACGATTCAAGTGATATCTGGTAACCACCTAGTGGTATCTCATTCTCACGACCTTGTTGTTTGTTTCTCTTGAGCAGCTTGTTGATTATCTTAACCCCGCTTTGGGACGAATAACCACCAACAAGGACTTCTTTATACACAACGTTTGTTGTGTAATTGCAATGGTTTAAGAATTATTCAAGATAAAATTAGTAACATATAATACAATGTTGACAATAAAAAATATCTTTAAGTGAGTCATAATAGTAAAAGGAAAAAAGATATATATATAAATTATAGTTTGGCATAATGGAAAAGAACAAAGATACTCATAATCTATCAAAAACCTCTTTACACACAATGTTTGTTGTAAATTGGTGTAGTTACCATCTTTGTCACAACACAACACCTTAAAACTTTTTTTTGTTCTTGCTCTAAAATGGTCACATAAAGTTGTCCATGCGAGAAAACCGAGCTTTCCGAAGGCTTGTTATTGTGATCTAAGGTAGATGATTACGTATTTTTCTTAAAGGTTATCTAATATTTATATGTTTTATGTTTATTATGTTTATAATATATTTTTAAATATTATAAATTTAAAAATAATCACTATTGTATGTGTTCTAGGATTATATGTTGCTTATACCAAAATTTTACGGAATTCCTGTATAAGATTTTTTTTCTTTCAACTTTGCAGATTATTTTTATTTATAAAGATTTTATTTGATTAAAAAAAAAAAAAGAACCCTTTGGTTTAATTACTATCCAAGTACTTAGCAAATCAAGGCAGGAAAACAATGAAATAAATTAATGTCACTAATATTTTTTCATAACTCAAACAAGAAATATACTTTGGTGGCAATTTACAAATACTTGTATAAAAAACTAACTTAAAGTACTCCTTATATACTCAATATTCATCAGCTCCAAACCAACAAATCTTTAATGCCTATCATCCTTTTTAGTCTTTATGTGAGCAACCTGAAAAAGAAACGACGAAGTCAAACCCAACGTATAGCTTGAGAATTTGAGATTTAGAGCATAATGTGTAATATATAACTCAAGTTATGAGTTAACACCGCGTCATGTCGCCACATCGATTTAACATTTCAACATAAAAAAAAAAAAAAAAAAAAAAAAAAAAACCTTTTGGGACCCATTTTTCTTCTTTTCTATTTATAAAATACGAAATAACATTTTCTTTAAAGTTACAAAATTAAAATTTACAATAATTTTATTTTTATTTTTATTTTTTTCTTTTGAAACAAAAGTAAAAAAAAAAAAAAAAAAAAAAATTGAAAATGTAAATTTACAAAACTTGGGCTTCATCCTCCTTAAAAAGCTGCAACACACACTAAACACACACACGTTATACAAACACAAACCAAATCACCCACTCAAAACACACACACGCTATCGAAACACACAGGAAAACAATATTTAAATAGGAAGAAGAAAAAGAAAAGAAAAAAAATGTGTTTCAACGTGCATTGCCATGGCAACGCCTTCCCCAACGTCGTGGCTTAACGCCATCATGTGGTATAATAACGCAGCCTCAACATGGTCCATGTCAGCATAACGTCGAGCATGGCGTTATCGTACCAGATGCTCTTAGAGACTAATATATGAGATAATTAAGATTAATCCAAGCACATATATGATTCTGCTCAAAGAATAAACTAACTAAATTGACATATGTGTTGCATCATCTACTGTGAGCACCCAAACAATTGTTCATATTGTTATTGAAATAAGTAACTTTCTGTCATATTGATATATTTCTTAGTGATCATGTTTATCTCAGAAACGATGCACTTAAAATACGTTTCATTAGAACATATTTCCCATCACCGCAAACCGAACCATAACTATTTATTAGCAAGGTCATGACAAAAATTTAATTAGCCATATAGGTAATGTTATCTTTTCACCACTCTAACGGTTTGGTCTTGTGCAGCCCAAAAAAAACTTACTTATCAGCTGAAAATTAAGAGCAGCATAAGTATTTGCTTTGGTTTTGCCTTGAATCATCATCACCATCGTTCGAAAGACCTAGCATGTTCACTGATAACTCTTCGACACTCACTGCTCTAATATTGTCCAAATCAAAAAATTTTCCCACCAACATTCTTGTTGGCTTTGTGTCTGGATGAGCTGCAAGTAGATGATAGAAATTTATCATCAGCAAGAGCAGACTTGAAAGCGATCGCTACCTTCCTTACATGTAGAAAAGAACTCTTCCAATGCCCGAAAAGACTAAAGCATACACAATTACATAAGTGCCCATAGCTCAGTAAAGCTATTTTGAGTAGGGGTTCCAGTCATGAGCAGACGTCTTGGCATGATATAATGCTCTTTAAGAACAATATACAAAACCTGAAACGGATCAAGCAATCAGTAAGCTCAAATATACCATAAGAAGAAACATCGAGCCACGTTTCCTTTTGCTTTTTCCGTTACTTTGCAGTTGACTTGACATCAATTACATGTTTTTTGCAACATTCAGTTAAAGCCTTCTGTAGTTCCTCAAGATCGGATTGGATACGAACAACACGAACCCGGGTCAGCTGAATATATGTTTAATGATTTATTATTTTATATTTAATAAATAAATGTGAAAAAAATGATGGGTCAGTCAAGCCGTCCATAAAAATTACAAAAATCAGTTACTCGGGATCATATGGATGTAACTGAACTTACTTGAAGAATACCATCACCGCTACCACCCTGATCCATTTTCATAAGTTCGTGATTCAACTCCATCTTCCTCTCCTAAAAGTCAACAGAAAGCTGAACTCAGCAGGGCATCTTCCATTACATACAGAATGGTCCGTCTAAGCCTCTATAATTCAAATAACTCAGAAAATATATTGTCTACAATGATTTTCCATGGCCCACATTACTTTTAACGTGTAATAACTTCTTATCAGATTCCCTTTTAAAATATCTATTAAGCGTTGCATAGCTGCAAATAGATGAGAAATTATTGTCAATCAATAGACTACAACGGACTGGTAAATAGACATACTAATAATACCTTAATGCTTTAGCTTCTAATATTTGCTCATATGTGTATCCCATCGCCTACCTCTTTGCAAATATGCACTCACGAGTCACGAGTTAATGTAGGACTGCAACATGCAACCTGATACGTATGAAAATGAAAAAAGAGTGCGATTAGTTTTTATCATTGGCTATTGGGCAACTAATGCTGACAATCGAGATATAGGTCTCAATGATAAGTTTATGAGAAGCTGTAAATCCGCAACAAAACTGATTCTGATAAAATGAATATATGATTATGAAGCTCATTTTCATGTAACTTCGTATAAGGAGGATGTTTGGAACTGATTTCTTCTATATTTATTTATGTTTGGATAGAAAAAATAGCTTAAGAATAAGCAATCCCAAACACCCACGCACATCCAAAAAGTCTCCTATAGTCCTGTAACACAGTCACTTTCAAAGATCAACGCGGACAATTATCTTTTGGTGTTTGATGAAGGTGTTCACCACGTTTTTGATCAAATGTTTAAGAGAAGAATATATTAGTAAGTTTATGGTTGACACTCCCTTACTTAGCTTTACTGAGATGTTGTGTAGTTATGGGAGATGAAGATGATGAAAGCTCCAGCTATACTTGGTCCGATTGACACATCTGCTGCTGTGAATATGGCGCTCTCCGGGGATCCCGAAAATACTGTCCGTGATCTTAATGTACCTACAGCTGATTTACTTTTTACATCTGTGAGTATGTATGTCATTTACCTTAAAATTGATTATAGACTTAATTGGAATTTCATATTGAGTGTTAGCTCCCCTATTTAGCTGATGCACGTGTAGTTGCATGATATTATCTATTGAATAAGTACACACATGTTGAAGTTAGACAATTTTAAGTAGGCAATTGTTTCTTTTGCTCCAATCATTGTATCTGGTGGAAACGGGTGTTTGGGAATTGGGATTGCTTATTAAAATATTCTATTTGCTTATTTCTTTTTGTTAAAACAGGTTGCTTATTCAAACTGTTTATCTACTTATCTGCAAGTGATTGAAAAACTTGGTGTTGCTTATTCTGGTACACTTATTTCAAAAGTATAGAGAATTTAGCACTTTTAATATGCAGGCCCAAACACCCTGTAGAGATTCATAAACATAACTGCAGTGATATCATTGGAAAGAGGGTTTTGTGTTTTAGATCCATGTAGGCACTAGGCAACTGCATTTATTTGCACATAAATGTTATTCGGACCATTATTTAAGTTACATTCACATCTTTATTGTTTTAACATGGGATCGTATCTGCATACGCCATTGCAAACGCATTTTCCTGGTCAAACACCATTACTAGGATAGTGTTTTATCTTAAGGATCATGTGTTGTGTTTTATCTCAAAACTTCTCAGATAACTTGTACAAACTTGATGACGATTTCAGCATGTCTTTGAGTATTTCACTCAAGGAACACCACGGTCTACCTTTGAGCTTCGTGAGACATCTTTACTTTGGAATTTTAAGCATCCAGGTTGCCATCGTGCCAATTTCATATTTTTCTTATACATTTATTAATTCATTTTCAACACTATAAGGACATTATGGACACAACAGATATCGAGTTTGGGAGGCTTCAAGCCAAGGACATGTTGCAGCACCTATGGACTGGACCCCTATCAAATGCATCAGTGGAAGTTGTCCAAGGTGATCTGTCCGTTGAGGTTCGTGCAAATGGAGTTACCAAGGTTCGTCCTTTTCTGGAGGTGACACAAAGGGTGGGTTGGGTCACGGCTCAAAACGGGTAATTTTAAACTGTTGAAACGTGTTCGGTTGATTTGACCATAAAACAAGGTATCTCCAAAGTTGTATTGTTTCATCAACAGTCGGCCATATTTTAGCAACTGATTAGGAGAATTTTTTGCATAAAAATACGCTTTGTGAGATATTTGACCATTTGACCTATATCCTACTAATCTGTTAAGACTAAAGGTTTCAATTTTGACCCATTTGGATATAAATGGGTCAAATTGGGCAATGTTTTATATCTAACAGAGCATATCGGTCGAGCGGGTCAAACAGGTTAAAATTTTTCCAAGACGTATTTAATTGCATAAAACCTTCTCAAATGAATAAATCAATTTAAAAAAAATCAAGTGTTTGCAGGCTGGTCCTTCTCACTCATACTAAAAATTACACATTCGACCCGTTGCCCAATCCGCTAGTTTTGCCACTCCTATCAAGACCAAAGATTACAAAGTTTTATACTATAGCTTTTCATTGGTGATTATTCAGGTACTCATCCAAGAAAGAACAATATCATTTCTTCAGGCATTACCTAAACCCCGAAAACCAAATGAGGTACCTGCAATTTTCCATGATCTTATTTCGGCAATGATATTTTGGAACACGATTGTGGTACCGAACATTGACTGTCGAATAATTACTTATCCATTGTTATCTTTCAGAAGTTTTTACTTTGACATATTGAAGCTATCTATCATATGACAATTTTTAGATTTCATTGTTATAATAAACCAACATATGAGAAGCTACTGTATGATATTTAACATTTTACTAAGGCCATTTTAGCTTAAAGTAGTGTTAGATGCTCCTTTTCTTCTATAATCAAAGCATGTTGGTTTATCCTGTTATGCATCAAATGCATGTTCGAGTAACACGGAGTACTTAAGTATAGTTTTTTAAAGCTTCCTTGTGAATGTGTGAATCTCTATTTGATTTTTTATATTACTAACATAAGGTTTTTATGTATATAAAAAAATTTTAGGGTGATAAATACTGTTCTTTGATGACATGCGGACAGAAACAAGGTTACTGAAGCACATTGGAGGTTCTTAAGTGAAGGCGTGTTTGGCTAAGCATATTGGAGGAGTGTTATAGCTTACTGTATATTAAATGGGTGTTTGGCTAATATTACTACTTTATATGTAAATCTATTTTCTATCTTAAAGGGGTGTTTGGCTAAGCTTATGGTATTGTAATAGACTAATAGCTTATTACCAACTCTAATGTAAGAAGACATGTTTTGGACATAAACAAGGTTGATTTGAGACTGTACAATTGTATACATAAAGGTTATATCAGGTATGACTATATAATTTACTTTAAGTCTAAATGATCCCTGCAGTAATCTGCAAGTTGAGTTGTGTAGAAGGCACCTTCACCTGAAATGTCTTTGAATTGTTTTTCTAAACTTTTCATTTGATTCTTATTTATTATTATCCCACACAAGAATGTGTACATGTTTAATGTATTTTGTTTTTGCTGAATCTTTCATGTATTAGATTCACATTTTAGTATTCTTAATTAAGTTATCATATGTTGGTATTCTTTGTGATTGTTTACATAGTTCTCAATATCATTATCAAGTAAACTCATGAAGCTAGCCCGTCCATTATGAGATGATGATTGTAAAGAAACACAAAAGACACAGCTGTCAGTTTAATCTGAATTTGATTCAGCTGATTTTTTTACCCTTAAAAACCGTTCATCTCACAATGGGTAGATAATGATAAACGGTAACTTTTGGTTTTCTTTTTTCGGCTTTTGTATTTTATTTTGGGCTTATAAATGGTATAGAGGGTCACAATTTTATTTGTGTTAGCATTCAATATATATTTTAAAATGTGTTATATACAATAATCATGATTACTATATATACTGCAAAAAAGTACAATAAATTCGCACTTAATATAATTCCAACTATAAGTATATGTTACATTTTTAAAAACTTTTTCGTTGTTTGCCGATTTTTACTAAACAACATTTCTTTTAAACTACACGTATATTTTAATATATGTAAACAATATAACAAAGCTAAACCGCTCATCGGGCAACTACAATAACTCTACAAGAAACGTTGTCTATAAAGAAGTTATTCATACATTATAAGTTTGTTTCATTTTCTCTTCTTATCCGGAATAAAGCATATGTACTTTTGTTACGTGTATTATAGATATTACCCTTATTTACCGTTTAACATTAATGTATAAACCATTTTACTAATTTTATCTTTTAAATAATTCTTGAAGTTAGCCCGCCTATCGGGAGGGCCTTGATGCTAGTTATGTATATATGTCCACTAATATTAGCGAATAAAATTTGGGGTTGTGTCTAGGCTTCTGTATGATTGGCATTTTTATAACACGTTTTTGCCTAACCTCCGCTCGAACAAAACTAATCAAACCACACACAGTTTCATTCATAAATGATTTTGCATGCATTTCATGATTTTGCACACTTTCATTCATAGATGATTGTTTATAGGAAACATGTGTCCATGATTTTGCACATACGCGGTGATTCGAGTTCTATGGTTTTGGGTATTGGTTTGAACACATACAATGAAGGTGAAATGGACTGAGTTTAGAAATTGGTCGGAACATGCTAGTGAATGGCTGGAATTGGTGGAGGAGGTGGTGCGGATGACCGGAATCTGAAAAGATTATAAAATTTGTTTAAAAAATAAATGTAAACTCAAGAACAAATTCAAAGAGGAAGAACGCAAGGGTGTTTGGGTCAATTAACTCAAAAAGTAAGCGATATTGTTCAAAATTTAAAAGTACTTTAGCGAATTCCGGTTAATGGATAAAGTTGATTGCGTATCTCGTTCTTTCTCAATAAATATGTTACGTATCTTTAGCTTTCACCCTTCACTTATCTATAATTCACATTTTCTTTCATCCAACTAAACACCTCTCATATAAAGAGAATTTATCCAATTGTTTAAGCAATTCACGATACTTGTTTGTAACATAATAATTTTTATTTTAATGTTTTCATAGGAACTTTTTATTTTATTTTATCATAATATGACCGTGATACACCAAGTATGACTGCAATGTATAGTTACCTAATTAGCGATCGATACACCAAGTATGACTGCAATGTATAGTTACCTAATTAGCGATCGATACACAAGATTGATCATTGTTTAAAATAAATTTACGACCCATTATGGTGACACTATTTTATGTCTATAATGATTGTTTAGTTGGATATTGAAGGCATGGGGACTAAACTAACTTACCAAGAGGATAATCTTGGCCAAAGCTATACATCAATAGTTATCTCATGAATCGCATTTTCTAGTTAAACAAAACTAGCCCAATATTATACATTTGTAAAGAAGGTTCAGACAGGCCAAAGCTTTCAGCAAAAGGGCCCAACGATTTACAAATAGAGGAGAAACATAATATTTACTTCAAATTTTACAAACATAAAGTCTGAAGCAAATTAATGTTTTTTCTTCTCATCGTAGCAAACACATGTAATAGAAGCTAATAGGTGTGGTTACTTTCTCGTAATGAATCAATACAGATTTTATTTTGCACACCACAAATAATAATATTACAATTAAAACTATCGAAACGCTAGAAACAAAGTACAAACAACAATAAAAATCTTAACTGATACAAGGATTGACAATTCTTACCAAAATTTGAAAAGTTGTATAAAATTTAAAAGGTAGCTCATGATCAAGATTGTTGAGAAGAATCCAATCGGAAAACCAATCCATGTTCCTTCCCAAAACATCCATGATAGATCCTCCTCTTCCTCGTCTCTTTCTTCTGATGGTGTTATATCCTCAGGACATGTGATATTAATTTGCATACCGCATAATCCACTATTGTTTTGAAAAAACCTCAACTCATTCATAGTGTCCATTTGCCCACCACGAGGAATTTTACCCGTCAACATGTTGTTGCTCACATCTAGAGTTCCGAGTTCGTGAAGCTGCACTAGTGATTGAGGGATCGAACCTGAGATTTCATTGTGTGAAACATCCAAGCTTTCTAGGCTCTCTAGATTGCCAAATGACAGTGGAATGCTCCCAAAAATCTTGTTGTGTGATATGTTGAGCTGTTTTAGAGCTTTGAGATTGCCTAATGATGCTGGTATTTCACCAGAAATATTGTTGCCCGACAAGTCTAACAAAACAAAAAAACGGGAGTTGCCTAGGCGTTGAGAAGATTTTTTCCAATTCACAATCAAGTCTTCAACTCCATCCCCAGATTCAGAATATGATGATGCTGTCATATTAGGAAGGTGTGCCATCTGTTGTGGAATACTTCCAGTTAGATTGTTCCTAGAGAGATCAAGAATTCGAAGAGAAGTGAACTTGGAAATATTGGTCGGGATATATCCGTTGAGGGAAGTGTTTCTTAGGACAAGTATTTCAAGAGAAGTAGGGAATTGAGAGAGAATATCTTGTAAATTTCCTGTAATAATGCTATTACGAAGATCAAGAACTCTAAGTTTGACCAATTTAGTCAAATCAGAGGGCAGACTGCCAGAAAACTTATTCCCGCCTAAATAAAGAATTTCGGTTCCTTCAGGAAAATTCGTCGGGATCTTACCAGAGAAATCATTGTTAGACAAATCCAGGGAAAAATCATCTTCAGCTCTGAAAATAGGTAAACTGTCACCGGAGAATCTATTTCGTGACAAGTCGAGTACCGATAATCCCTTTAAATTGGAGATGGATTTTGGGATTAGTCCTGAAAAATGATTTTCTGAAACCGTAAGATAACGGATACTTGTGGCGTTACCTATATTTTCTGGCAACTCCCCTGAAAAATTGTTCCGGGACAAATCAAGAACCCGTAACCCGTAACCTGAAAAATTCGTCGGGATTTGTCCGCTGAGGTTGTTATCTGAAAGAATTATCCTACTGATGTTCATCTCCGCCAGCCAATGTGGGAATCTTCCCTCCAATTTATTCCCGCTCAAATCAAGATGAAACAACTCTTTTTGTGATGAAATCCATTCAGGAATTTGGCCTGAAATTCCACAAGAAGGCATTGAGATCCATGTCAGACTACATCTTGGATCAACCTTAGTTGTGTTATTCCAAATCAAGTTGCTTCCCTTTCTACCAATCTGCAATTCATTTAGAGTTGTGATTTTGAATAACCAAGTCGGGATCTCCCCTGCGAGCATGTTGTCGTCGAGCCAAAGGTACTCTAACTTGCTCAAGTTTTGTATCGATGATGGTATCGGGCCTGTTAACTGGTTACTCCTCAGGATCAGAAGAGTCAAGCTGGTTAGTCTTCCTATAAAGGTTGGAACTTCCAATGATAAAGAATTTTGAGACAAATCCAGTGATTCTAATTTCGTGAGGTTTGCAATTGATGATGGGATTCCACCGGAGAAACCATTATTTTCTAATGATAAGTCCCTTAACTTTGTTAAATTTCCAATCTCTTCTGGGATTTTTCCCCAAAGAAAATTAGATCCCAATGACAGTATTTCAAGATTTCGAATCGATTCGAGTTCGAAAAGTTGAGCAGGAATCGGACCCTGGAAACGATTATCACTTAACTGCAATGTAGTCAATTTTCGAAAAGAACTCAGTTCAGGTCCTAATTTACCCTCAAGTAAATTGCCGCTCATGTCCAAGTAACGTAAATTTGTTAACTGGAAAAGTTGGCTGGGGAGGGAACCATTGAACTTGTTCCAACTCATGTCAAGATGAAGCAGTTTGGTGAGATTACCAAACCCATCTCCTGGGATCTCGCCTTCAAAATGATTAAACGAGATATCAAGTAATTCAACTGACTGGATATGAAAAATCGGACTCAAGATTTCTGAAGATATCGGAACTTGAACAAAATCTCCAGGAGGAATGGCTACCCGAGATAGCTGAAGCTCGGTAACACTTCCAGTTCCGGAGCAATTAACACGCTTCCAAGAACAACAATCAGAAGTCGAATTCCATGAGTCTAGTTCTACAAACTTATCGGAATATTTGGAATTGTAGGTGGCGGTGAGGGTGGATTTGAAGTGTAGTAGTGCTTGCTTTTGATGAACGGGACAAGAGAATGATGGGATGATAATGGATTTGAGTATTAAAAAGATTAAAAATAACAATGTTGTTGTGCTTGCCATGGTGGATTTTGGTTGGTCTATATTTGATTCATATGTGCTTGCATGTGAGGTGGTTATTATAAAGGGAATGGAATGGAGTCTTCATTTCACTTTTTAATGAAACCAGATAAGCGCACTATCATTGCTGTGTAAAAACGTGTGGGTTTTTCAAGTCTCATATTTTCTTTTTCTAAAGGTGGTAAAGGATATAATCAAAAAGACGTTTACTAGACTTATTATGCTTTAAAAGACGTTAAAGAAAAAGACTTGGACTTGGTGGAAAATAAAGTCCATCATCTTTTCATGCAAATAAATGTGTCACACACTTCCCTTAGGCTGGTCCTAGTCGCGACCTAGGGCGACTGAGAACAACCTGCGCCACGCCGACTTTTCTCTCTCAAATGACACAGGACAACCCGGATGCTCCGGTCGGCGACCAAGAAATTTTTATTTATGTTTCTTTTTTTATTTTTTTATTTTTTATTTTTTTAATTTTTTTGCATTGATTCTTTTTAGAAATCTTTCAAAAGTGATTTGGACAAAATAACAAGAACAGTTATGCAATTTACTCTTCAATACAAAACCCCACATGTTGGAACATGGGAATAGCAAGAGTTAACATCGAGTGTCAAAACAACCGATGTTGCATTTTATGGTCATTCGACCGATGTCCCAACCGAGACCCACATTCGAGACGCCCGATCTTACCTTCGGTTGAGGTTGCAAATTTTTGGTGCCCAACCGATTTGCACCTCTCGACTGCAACTAGCCTTAGTGGGTTGTGTCCACATTGTGTTGTCCTTTCGACATCTATACTGTATATGTTTCTGTTGTCGATATGTACTTTTTGTGGTATATCTTGTAAATGGGTGCGTACCCGAATACACATAGTCGAAAAGCGGATTGAACTATGCTTAGATCACTGGTCGGCAATATCACAGCCTAAATTCCCTATTGTTTGCAGTAAAAAATCACCCATCAAGAACAAGTTCTTGATATTTTCTTCTGTTCTTTTGTATGTGTATCTTTTTTGTGTTTCACATGTGTTTCAAAAGACAGAAAAGGAAGACATATAAGGGTCCGTTAGGCAGGGGCGGACCCACGTTGTACCAAGATGGTTCTCGGAAAACACCTTAGAATTTTAAGGTACCTACCTTGGTTTGAAGTTGGGTACCACTGCACCTTGAGTGGGTGAGAAAGTGTATTTGTTTGTGATTGTCTTTAATTACTCTAGTGCCGGAAAATGGCACCATGTCTGTAAAAAATACTCCGCAATATTTATCCTCCACGCGCGTTTTCTTTCCTATTTATAAGATAATATTATATACTCCAGATATTGATTTACTACATTACTGTAATGAAAATACTCATTATTAAGTGATAAAGTAAGCTAATAACACGAAGTATATGCATAATATACATTATATAATTTTCGATACAATTTTTTTGTTACTGGTAATGCACTTGACCTACTCACAAAATGTTAAGAATTCAAACCTCACCAGATTTACATTTTGAGGTGGCTAAGGACAGGTTGAAAACGGTGTTTTTCACGTTTAGTTGGTTACAAAAGATTAACTAAAGTAAACTAACCAACTTTGGTGCATTTTGACCCGACTCGACCCACCTCAAAGTGGAATTGTTAGTCCAGAAGCTGTACACGATTGATACTTAGCCAAGTTGTACACGGTTGATTTTTTGGGTTATTTATAGCCAAGGACGGATCCACATAGTAAATGTGGGGGGCGGCTAGTCGAAAAAGTTGATATTTTAGTGTAATTTTTATTTAATTTTAACCATTTTTCGAAAGTGACCCCCACCAAAATCTCAAATTGCCCCCCACTCACATACTAAAATCCAACATTTAACGCTTTAAAGCCTTATAAATCCTTCATGTCTAGGTAAAAATACTCGATTTACCATTATGTTTCTAGTTTTTTTTTTTTTGCATTTTGTTGCTATCGTAAAATTTTTTTTTTGCCCCCCACATTCTATTTTTCTGGGTCCGTCATAGCCTGGATTTCATGAATGTAATCTAAAAATCGCCTGAACTATGTAAATTGTTGTGTGTTAGTGTGACGATTCTGTTATTTATTCTAATATATTGTCTTGCCTAACAGTTAGCTTTCTCAACAACGACTTAATGATTTACAGGTGGTGGTATAAACATTTAAAGTGATTATGGTGAATTCAGGATTACAAAAGTAATTTTATGTAGCTTTGTTAGTGTTAATATGCAAACACCCCCTTAGTATGATCATAACTTATGAACTGACCTTTATTGGACAAATGGTGACTATAATGTAAATAATTAATCCGGTCATGTCACTACGAGTGTTAAAAGATGTAATATTAATTGTCTGCTTATAGTGACTTACGTAGTATAGGTATATAATTTAACGTTTTCATTTCTGTGTATATTAGATGGCAATACGAGCATTTGTAAGTGGGTTACGCAACAAAAGAAAGTCAGGCGAAATTTGGTCACTTCACTAAGAGTTAGAGACATGAAAAATCTGTTAATCTTCTTTCACTGCAAATTGTTGATGAACAAAGGCACAAAGCAGTCTAAGAGGCTATGGTTTGTATTTTTGTTTAGCTTTAATGTATTTAAGTTAGAAGCTGTATAGAGGTTGGTCTTGTAAAATTAGTTATTGATTTATGTTGTGCTTTTTTGTTAAAAAGAAATGTAAGTGAAGAATGAAATAACAATTGTAGAGATTATGAAGAAATATGAAGATGATGGTCGGGAGATAATGTCTGAAGAAGTGATATATTTGATTTAAAATAATTTTAAACTAAAAAGATGAAATATGAAGGTGGGTATTTATGTCATTTCCTATATTTATCAGCAAAACCTTAACAATTTGAGCAAAATGCATCTGATACGAAAAAGAAAAATGAACTAAATCCATAATACTCGGCAAACTACATGGACCATTTATGTAGTTTACTCTTTTATAAACTATAAAGCATATTACTTAGCTTTTATGTTTCAAAAAAGAAACAAACCTGACTGAAGTTTTGTTTTGGCTGAATACAGTTGAACTATTACCGCGTCCTTTTAGTTCACTGATACTAATCAAGCATGTAACAGACTAACAGTTAGGCGGTTTGTTATTTTAATTTCAGTGTAAATTATATGTATTGTCTTAGCAAAGATCCATAACACTAACTTTAGCATTGGTATTTGGGTCCGCGTTGCCAATGGTGGTTCTATATATCATACATCTGATGTGCATATGGTGAAATTCATGGTGTGATTATGAAGAGTCTCACGAGTTATATTACTTATATAGCAGTACATAATGTTGATGCAATACCGAAAATTGAAAGAAAACAGGGCTATGTAAAGCAGAGGATGGTGTAAACAGAGAAACAAGTATAAACATGTAACAGATCAAATGCTAGGCTAAAGTGGTTTTCTTTTCTCAACGTAAACTCACACGGATTCTGTTTTGAACTGGAAAAACGATATACTGAGATTGAAGGTAGACACAGATTACAACTCAGAGCTAATATACAAGGTGCACTATAACCTGCAACATTTGTATATCTTAGATACACTGATCGATTACCAATTATTATCACTTAACAAAAAAGTAACAGTCAATATAGCTTAAGGTACAATTGACTAGTTGTTTAGTGATATGTTTATTTCACTAACTACAAATATAGAGAGTAGAAACATAATACTTGCTCCAAATTTTACAAACATAAAGTCTGATGTAATTTTTTTTATATCTCATCGTAGTAATTATCACCTGTAATAGATTGGGTTGAAAGCAAATAGGTGTGGTTACTTTCTCATACTGAATCAATACTAATTTTATTTTGCACGCCACAAATAATAATATTACAATTAAAACTAGCGAAACGCTAGAAACAAAGTACAAACAACAATAAAAATCTAACTGATACAAGGATTGACAATTCTTACCAAATTTTGAAAAGTTGTATAAAATTTAAAAGGTAGCTCATTATCAAGATTGTTGAGAAGAATCCAATCGGAAAACCGATCCATGTTCCTTCCCAAAAATTCCATGATAGATCCTCCTCTTCCTCGACTCTTCCTTCCGATGATGGAATATCCTCCGGGCATTTGATATTAATTTGCATACCGCATAATCCGCTATTGTTTTGAAAGTACCTCAACTCATTCATAGTGTCCATTTGCCCACCACGAGGAATTTTACCTGTCAACATGTTGTTGCTCACATCTAGAACAGAGAGTTGGCCAAGCTGATCTAGTGATTGAGGAATCGAACCCGAGAGTTCATTATGTGAAACATCCAAGCTCTCTATGCCCTCTAAATTGCCAAATGACAGTGGAATGTTCCCAGAAATCTTGTTGTGTGATATGTTGAGCTGTTTTAGAGCTTTGAGATTTCCTAATGATGCCGGTATTTCACCAGAAATATTGTTGCCCGACAAGTCCAACATAACAAAGAAACGCGGGTTGCCTAGGCGTTGAGAAGATTTCTTCCAATTCACTATTAAGTTTTGAAGCGAGTCTTGAACCAAATTCCATCTGGAACCGGAAATAGGATTTGATGATGCTGACATATTCATTATTGGAAGGTTTGCCATCTGTCGTGGAATGCTTCCGGATAGGTTGTTCCCGGAGAGATCAAGAATTCGAAGAGAAGTGCACATGGAAATATTGGTAGGGATATATCCGCTGAGGGAAGTGTTTCTTAGGATAAGGATTTCAAGAGAAGTGGGGAACTGAGCTAGAATGACTTGTAAATTTCCGGTAATAATGCTATTACGAAGATTAAGAACTCTAAGGTTGACTAATTTAGTCAAACCAAAAGGCAGACCGCCAGAAAACTTATTCCCGCCTAAATAAAGAATTTCGGTTTCTGTACGAAAATTCGTCGGGATCTTACCTGAGAAATCATTTTCGGACAAATCCAGGTACTCAGCTCCCAAAACAGGTAAATTGTCACCGGAGAATCTATTTTGGGACAAGTCGAGTAACCGTAAACTATGTAAATTGGAGATGGATTTTGGGATTAGTCCTGAAAAATGATTTTTCGAGATATCAAATAAAAGGAGATCTACGGAGTAGCCTATTTTTTCTGGCAACTCCCCTGAAAAATTGTTCCGGGACAAATCAAGAACCCATAACCTATTAGATATAAATAGGCGAGGGGGGATTTGTCCACTGAGGTTGTTATCGGAAAGAATTATCGAATTGATGTTGTTCATCTCCACCAGCCAATGTGGGAATCTTCCCTCTAAATTATTCCCGCTCAAATCAAGATGAACCAACTCTTTCTGTGATGAAATCCATTCAGGAATTTGGCCTGAAATTCCACAAGAAGGCATTGAGATCAGTTGGAGACTACATCTTGGATCAACCTTAGTTGTATTATTCCAAATCAAGTTGCTTCCCTTCCCACCGATCTGTAATTGCTTTAGAGTTCTGATCTTGAATAACCAAGTCGGGATCTCACTCGTGAGCATGTTGTCGTTGAGTCGAAGGTACTCTAACTTGCTTAAGTTCTGCATCGAGGATGGTATCGGGCCTGTAAACTGGTTCGTACTCAGGCCCAGATTAGTCAGTTTGGTTAGTCTTCCTATAAAGGTTGGAATTTCCAGTGATAAAGAATTTTCAGACAAATCCAGAAATTCTAATTTCGTGAGGTTTTCAATTGATGATGGGATTCCACCGGAGAAACGATTATTTTGTAATGAAAAATCCCTTAACTTTGTCAAATTTCCAATCTCTTCCGGGATATTTCCCTGAAGAAAATTAACACTATCCAATAACAATGATTCAAGATTTCCAAGCTTGCCAATTTCAGGGCTTAAATGTCCCCCGAGATTATTGCCACCCAGATAAAGATCTCGAAGATATTCAAGTTCGAATAGTTGAGCAGGAACCGGGCCCTGGAAACGGTTATAACTTAACCTCAATGTAGTCAATTTTTTAAAAGAACCCAGTTCAGGTCCTAGTTTTCCCTCAAGTAAATTGTTGGACATGTCCAAGTAACGTAAATTTGTTAACTGGAAAAGTTGGCTGGGGATGGAACCATTGAAGTTGTTCCCCAACATGTCAAGATGAAGCAGTTTGGTGAGATTACCAAACCCATCTCCTGGGATCTCGCCTTCAAACAAATTCCCCGATATATCAAGTAGTTCAAGTGACTGGATACGAAATATTGGAGTCAAGATTTCAGAAGATATAGGAACTTGATCAAAACCTGGAGGAGGCATAGCTGCCCAAGATAGCTGAAGCTCGGTAACACTTCCGGTTCTGGAGCAATTAACAAGCTTCCAAGAACAACAATCAGAAGTTGGATTCCACGAGTCTAGTTCTACAAACTTAACGGAATATTTTGAATTGTAGATGGCGGTGAGGGTGGATTTGAAGTGGAGTAGTGCATGCTTTTGATGAACGGGACAAGAGAATGATGTGATTATAATGGAAGTAAAAAAGATAGATAACATAAACTTAAAAACTGGTGTGCTTGCCATGGTGGATTTTGGTTGTTCCGTATTGTTTGAATATATAATTGGTGGTTATTATATAGGGAATGAACAAGCGAATTTTCTTTTCTTTCAAATATGTAAACCAATGTAGTGATGTACCATTATTTTTTAATGATGTACAAATTACAAAAAAGCATGTTGACTCTGCATTAAATTCCTATTGGTTCTATATCTCATATGTGTTCTAAAGTATATAATATTACGATAGTTAAGATTTTATGGTATCTAATTGTTTATTGCATAATGTTTGTGTAAACTATTGAAGTGTAAGTAAGATGGTGCATCTAATTGTTCATCACGTAATGTTTGTGTAAATTGCCGAATTGTTAGTATGATGGTGAGACTCAAATATACAACAATCTATAACTCGGGTTACCTCGGGAGAATTATGTTGATTGTTGGAAGAATTTAAGACATGTGAGATCGTTTGCCATGTATATATTGTAAAATAGTTAATTGTCATTAATAATATATTATTATCATCTGTTGAAAAAATGGTATTATAAATTTGAATAAACAAATCACCACCCTCATTATTCAAACTGAAACTTCTATTGTATTAAAATATGTAAATAGAGTTTGGATTTCAACTTTAGCAACTTGGGTAAACGAAGAATAAACAAATGAGCACTTTGTTTGTTTCACATATAAAGTGCGGAGTATTAAATTAATACAACCCAACAGCTCATTAGCCTGATATAAGGTTTTCATGTAGCTCACTTTGCAGCAAAGAGTGTATTTTTATAAATATACCCTTAAACTTCAACGATTTTATACTCGAGAAATTCTGTCAAAAACTTCATGACATAATTTAAAATTTAAACTGCACAAATTTCTGACTAACGCTCTTATACCTTTTTAGTCCTCGCAAATTTTACTCTCAATATTTTTATGTTAACATATGAGTTGTGAACAACTACAAAGTACAACTCTATTGTTTAATGGTCAAATTCAAGCATTCATGACTTTGGCTAATAAGACACTAAAATATAATTCAAACGTTAAGTTGACATTTTGTTATGAAATACAGTACATTCAAAGGGTTTGTTGGCATGTTTCTGTACTATGTTCTGGATCCATTTGTTTCGTTTGTAGTAAACCAAAATAAATAAATGAGTAAACTTATATTATTTTTGTTTAAATGAAATGTTAAAGTTTATAGTCGTTGACACGAGATCTAGAAGAGTATACGAAGATCTTTTATATGATTCTTTTGACTTGCTATACGGCCCAAGAGTGATACAAAAAGAACACTTTAATAAATCTAACCAAACAATACTCTTACAAAAGACACTTCACCTTAATTTTTATCACTCTCTCACGCAGCCACCAAAAACCTTTCACACACACACAATAAAAAAGGGTTAATAATCTTTTAAAGCACTATACTTGTCACAAATATCAGTTCGACGTAGCGAACTAAAAAAATAGCTCTTTTAGACATTAAACTTGACATTTTTGTCTTCCTTTAAGTATTATGACCATTTTACCCTTTCTAAATTTTTTTCGAAATATTTTTTTTTCGAAATTTCTGAATTTTTTTTTCGAATTTCTTTTTTTTTTGAAATATTTTTCGAAGGGTAAAATGGTCATAATTTGGTAATAATACTTAAGGAAGACAAAATGTCAAGTTTAATGTCTAAAAAACTATATTTTAGTTCACACGTCAACTATTGTGACAATATATGCTTTAATAGGTTATTAGCCCCAACAAAAAATAGCATACACACTATTCTTATCTAAGTACAAACAAACTATGGTAATCAATCTTCAAATACAACACCAAACCAAACATAAATCAAGAACCCTTTTAAACTGAATCACAAACTCCATCTCCTTCATATTCCATTGCGATAACAACACAAACACAACCTTTATCTTTCTTGCACGATTCTACTCGTCACAGCGTTTCTCGTGCCCCCGTACCTTTCAACAAAACTGCATCTATACGCGTTTCACGTTCCCCCGTACCTCAACAAAACGGTAAATCCGAATGTATGATTCGGTCAATAAACAACATGATCCGTACCTTACTTTTCCAAGCTCATCTTCCACCTTATTTTTGGGTCGAAGCCCTTCACACGGCCACATGCCTCTTAATTATTTTACCATCTACCACTATAAATAATGACACACCTAACTTTCGCCTATATAACACAAGACCTAACTACATGTCTTTACATGTATTGTTTGTGTTATTCCCACGTTGACACGAATCATAAACTTGGCCCACACTCCCATTCATGAATACCCATCAAACCACTACAAAATTCGTTGCCTTAACCTTTCCACCAACAAAATTATCAATTCCCGTGATGTCACCTTTGATAAGACCATTTTTTCATTCGGGTCCGTCACACTTAATGATGCCCCTTTCTACACCTTTCTCGACAATACTCCAAACCTTATCGCTCGCCATATTCTCCAACAACCAACCCCAACCCAAA
Organism: Chrysanthemum lavandulifolium; assembly: GCA_022545495.1. Lineage (NCBI taxonomy): Eukaryota > Viridiplantae > Streptophyta > Magnoliopsida > Asterales > Asteraceae > Chrysanthemum > Chrysanthemum lavandulifolium. Next base: position 288,751,204 of record CM040242.1, read on the forward strand.
TACTACTAGCTCAACTCCCATTCCTAATACCACTGCCCAACCACCACACGGTTCATATCGTCCCCAACACCACTGTCCACCCATTGGCCCAACTCCTTCCCGTACCATTAGCCCACTCCCGGTCCCAGGCGGTTACTCTGGGCCTAACTACTCATATCCTCCTACCACCGACCCAAACATCACACCGTTGACTACTGGCCCAACACTACCTGTCCAACCCAACCCGCCTCCTCCTCAAGTGCCTAATCTAGCTACGTTTAATCCTCATCCAAACACAACCTCAACTCATCCCATGGTCACATGTTTTCATGTTGGTACTAATAAAAAGAATTCTCGTTATAATTGTCATGTGTCTACCGTTTCTCCCGTTTCAAAGTCATACACTCTTACAATCAAATATCCTAATTGGTAATGTGCTATGCTTGACAAAATACAATGCTTTAATAAAAAAATAATAATTGGGTTCTTGTTCCACGACCGCCTAACACGAACATTGTTCGCATCATGTGGTTGTTTAAGCATAAGTATTTTGCATGTGGCTCTATAAATAGGTACAAGGCTCGTCTTGTCGCTAATGGGAGCATTCAACAGTTATATGTTAATTATCTTGAGACATTTAGCCCAGTTGTTAAACCAGCCACTATTAGGATGGCATTGGCATGTTCATCAGCTCGATGTCAATAATGTTTTTTTCCATGGTACTTTATTTGAGACTATCTATATGCATCAACCTCCTTATTTTTGGGATCCTTGGTGTCCTGATCATGTTTGTCTTCTTCATTGGTCGTTATATGGCCTTAAATAGGCACCTCGTGCCTAGTTTCAGTTGTTTGTGTGTTATGCTACACGTATTGATTTTTCTCACAGCAGATGTGACTCGTCATTTTTTATTTATAAAAGGGGTTTCGATGTTGCTTATTTATTACTATATGATATTTTGTTGACAGCTTCCTTTATAGCATTATTATAGAGGATTATAGTTTCTTTATAGCCGGAGTTCTCTATGACCATTCTTGATCCGCTCAACTATTTTATAGGTATCTTTGTCACCCGCACCACTAAAGGGATGTTTCTTTGCCAGAAAAATTATGCAGCGGAGGTTCTCTGTTAGGTGACTAGTATTTAGTTTTAGCATTGTTTGTACTAGGCCAAGCTCGTATGATTATTTAACATTACTTATATTGTACTGAAAGTCATTATTCAGTAATCAGAATTACACAAATTTACAATACTTAGTTGTTTAAGTAATCATATACTGAATAACGAGTCAAGTTGTTGAAAAACACCGTAATAGGGTGAATAAATGGACGATATCGTTTAAGTGAAGTCCACTAACGCTTATAGCTGTAGTTGTAGCTCTGTTTCAATTGACACAATCCCATGAACAACAACCGGTATCTGGGCACTATGAGCCTAGCTCTACAAACTGGTTAAACCTCGAGTTCATGATGGGAAATAGTGTGGATTTGAACTAAAGAAGTGCTTATTTTTTATGAATTAATGGGACTACAGAATGATGGGATTATTGGAATGAAGTTTAGTATAGACAAGACAAATTAAAACTATAGCTTTAAGATAGGTGGTGTAATCGTGATGACCATGGTGATTTAATTAAGGTGGTTTTAGCATGGTTCTAAAAGGCATGTTATGGCGGTGCTAAGGCGCCGTTAAGGCATGAGCCGTGACCTTTACGTTATGAAATATATGAAGGTGTCGACTCTAGGCGTGACATAAGATAAGGCGGGAAAAGGAGCGATAAGACATGAGGCGTGGCGGGTTTTTTTTATTCAAATCCGATTAAAAAAAACTGAAGAATATTACATGTAAACATAGTTTTTTAACTTTATTAGTTATGTAGAACGCTTTTGGTAAACTCGATATATATTAAATATGATATAAACATATAAATATTTTCATATGTTGTGTCACTTTATGTCACGCCTTAAAAACGCAAAAACTTTGCCATAACCGCTAAAGCGCGAGGCTTACTCATGCCGCTACGTCACGTCTCGCACTATTTATTTGTAACCTTAGCTTTTTAGGTTGGTTTATTTGTACTTATAAAAGGGGATGATGTTATTAGAAGGGTTTAGGCTATTAAATAGCCACTTACTTTTTCAAATATACCGTTATGGTACGTATACTTTTTTTATTACCCGGATGGTACCTGTATTTTTTTATTTTATTTTTTGTCAATATGGTCACAAAGTTTATTTGTCAAATAAAAATTCTACGTGGCAAGACACGTCATCATCATCACAACCAAATTTGGTTCCTGCTAAAGAGTTAATGGCATGATAGTCTCCCAACCAGATTTGTCAGTCTCCCCTTTCAATCACCTTCCCACCAAACCCTCCTTGATAAAGTCGCCACATGTAATTACAAACCATGTTACCGCCCAATCGCCACCTGTCCTTACAACTAAACCACAACCCAATCACATTGCAGCCCGACTGTCATCACCCAAGCCACCACCTTCAATTCCTAATCCAGTCACCCAAACACCACCCCGTTCATCAATGTCACCACTTGTGCCCCGACCTAAGCCACCACCTGCTGTTGTTAACAAGGTGGCGGCAACACCACCACCTACTACTCATTATCTGATGCGCATATGGTGAAATTCATGATGTGATTATGAAGAGTCTCATGAGTTATATTACTTATATAGCAGTACATAATGTTGATACAATACCGAAAATTGAAAGAAAACAGGGCTATGTAAAGCAGAGGATGGTGTAAACAGAGAAACTCGTATAAACATGTAACAGATCAAATGCTAGGCTAAAGTGGTTTTCTTTTCTCAACGTAAACTCATACGGATTCTGTTTTGAACCGGAAAAACGATATATTGAGATTGAAGCTAGACACAGATTACAACTCAGAACTAATACACAAGGTGCACTATAACCTGCAACATTTGTATATCTTAGATACACTGATCGATTACCAATTATTATCACTTAACAAAAAAGTAACAGTCATTATAGCTTAAGGTACAATTGACTAGTTGTTTAGTGATATGTTTATTTCACTAACTACAAATATAGAGAGTAGAAACATAATACTTGCTCCAAATTTTACAAACATGAAGTCTGATGTAATTTTTTTTTTTTTATATCTCATCGTAGTAATTATCACCTGTAATAGATTGGGTTGAAGCTAATAGGTGTGGTTACTTTTTCATAATGAATCAATACGAATTTATTTTGCACGCCACAAATTATAATATTACAATTAAAACTAGCGAAACGCTAGAAACAAAGTACAAACAACAATAAAATCTTAACTCATACAAGGATTGACAAAAGCAAATTCAACAGGAGTTCTTACAAATTTTGAAAAGTTGTATAAAATCTAAAAGGTAGTTCATTACCAAGATTGTTGAGAAGAATCCAGTCGGAAAACCGATCCACGTTCCTTCCACAAAATCCATGATAGATCCTCCTCTTCCTCGACTTTTCCTTTCGATGATGGAATATCCTCCGGACATTCGATTTTAATTTGCATGCCACATAATCCACTATTGTTTTGAAAACTCAACTCATCCATAGTGTCCATTTGCCCACCACGAGGTATTTTACTTGTCAGCCTGTTGTTGCTCACATCTAGAACTGTGAGGTTGCCAAGCTGATCTAGTGATTGAGGAATCGAACCAGCGAGTTCATTATGTGAAATATCCAAGCTTTCTATGGCCACTAGATTGCCAAGTGACAATGGAATGTTCCCATGTTCGGAATTTAGAGGGCTGATGTCACAGGTTTGCTGGTGTATTTCCAGGATGTATAATGATCAAACAACTTCATAGTAACAACATCAATCAAGAATTAACAAAAAGAAACAAGTAAGATGTTGAACCCCTTATATATCTGATATAATAAAACTGAAAGAGGGTTGATGTGATTACAGAATTCCTATACTATATATAATATGTGAAACGGCACCATTTGAAGAGAGGTATACCGGTTCACATATAACCGTTGCAACTTTTCCTAAACCTAATAACCGTTTTCATCTAATGGGTTGTTGGCCTTTGGCCCAACTGAATACAGGCCTAAAAAAGTTACAGAACTTTCTGTTTGGCAATCTAGGCATTAACGTCCAACATCCCATATATCTTGTTGTGTGATATATTGAGTACATTTTAGAGCTTTGAGATTGCCTAATGATGCTGGTATTTTACGGACATATTGTTGCCGACAAGTCCAACAAAACATAGAAATGAAGGCTTCGTAGGTGTTTAGAAGATTTCTTCAATTAACTATTAAGTCTTGCAATGAGTCTTCAACTAAATCCACAATGGAACTATAAATCGTCTTGGTGATCTTGACATATTAATTATTGCAAGGTTTGCCATCATAGTGGAATGATTCCTATTAGGTTGTTCTGGAGAGATCAAGAATTGAAGAAAGTGCACATGGAAATATTGGTCGGGATATATCGGTTGAGGAAGTGTTTCTTAGGATAAGTATTTCAAGTGTAGGGAATTGAGGAGAATATCTTGTAAATTTCTGTGATAATCTGTTATGAAGATCAAGAAGGAAAATGATAAAAAAATGCATCGAACTTGACACTTGTTGTCATTGTGTGTAATCAACTATTTTTTTCATTGTAACACAAACCTTTTGAATTTTGTCATTGTATGTAGCGATTAGGTGAATTTGTGTTATTGTATGTACCCGGTCGGGCTTAGCGTTACATCGTTAGTCCTTATTTACTAACGGTGGTTAATAAATAACTCAAAATTTCGTTCTCTTACGTTTTATTCGTTTCATCCGTTATTATCGTTTTCGTCGTTTTATACTTTTTCGTCCGTTTATACATTTTGGTCCAATGCTTTCATCCGTTTTTACATTTCGTTTGTTTACTTACGTTTCGTCGTTTTCTTACGTTTTAGTCCGTTATTATCGTTTTCGTCCGTTTTATACTTTTAAATCCGTTTTATACATTTTGGTCCAATGCTTTCATCCGTTTTTACATTTCGTTTGTTTACTTACGTTTTCTTACGTTTTAGTCCATTATTATCGTTTCGTCCGTTTTATAAGTTTCGTACATTTTCTTACATTTTCATCCGTTTTATGCGTTTTGTCCGTTTTTACGTTTTCATTCGTATTTACGTTTTCATCCGTTTCTTACGTTTTCAATTTGTTTTATACATTTTAAATCATTTTCTAACATTTTCATCTTTTTATATGCTTTCGTTGGTTTCTTACTTTTCATTCATTTCTTACTTTTCGGACGAAAATGTATAAAACTTAAGAATACGGACAAAAGCGTATAAAATGGATGAAGGTGTAAAAAAGCAGATGAAAACTTAAAAAGGCAGCGTATAAAACAGAATAAAAGCACGAAAACTATATAAAAGCAGAGGCAACGTTAGAAAATCGGCGAAGACATTTAAAAGCGGCGGCGTATAAAGCGGACGAAAAAATATAAAGCGGATGAAAACGATTGGCGTATAAAGCAGATGAAAGCGGACGGCGGATGAAAACTTATAAAATGGACTAAAGCGTATAAGCGAATGAAAGCGTGTAAAAGCGGACGGCGTGAAAAGCGGGCGAGAATGTAAAAAGCGACGGCGTAAAAAGCGGGAAAAGCAGCGGACGAAAAGTATAAAAGCGGACAAAAGCGTATAATAACGGATGAAAGCGAATAAAAGCGTGAAGAGCGAAATTTTAAGTTATTTACTAACGACCGTTAATATAAAAGGACTAACGATGTAGCGCTAAGCTGACTGGTACATCTAATAACACAAATTCACCTAGCGGCTACATACAATGACAAAATTCAAAAGGTTTGTGTTACAATGAAAAAAAAAATAGTTAACTACTGTGATAACAACAAGTGTCAAGTTCGATACATTATTTTGTCATTTTCCGATCAAGAGATTACAATCTCGAGCCATTTACTTATCAATGGGTCAATCTGGATTATATTTTATCTCGGCGGGTCAAAGCTGTAATAAAAGGCTTGAAGCCAAGGACATGTTGCGGCACCTATGGTGGACCCATATCAAATGCATCGGTGGAAGTTGTCCAAATTCGATCCGTTGAGGTTCATTCAAATGGAGTTACCAAGGTTCGCCCTTTATAGGAGATGACACAAAGGGTGGGTTGGGTTCTGACTCAAAGCGGGTAATTTTAAAGCTGTTGAAAGCGTGTCGGTCGATTTGACAAAAACAAGGTATCTCAAAGTTGTATTGTTTCATCAACGATCGGCCATATTTTATGGCGATTCGGAGATGTTTTGCATAAAAATATGCTTTGACCATTTGACATGTATCCTACTAATCTGTTTAGGTTTCAATTTTGACCCATTTGGATATAAATGGGTCAAATTGAGATAATATTTATATCTATGAGCATATCGGTAGGGTGGGTGATCTGAACCCAGGATGAGTTTGACCAGTTTTCTTTGGATAAAGAGAAATATGGGTGGAGGAAAATATTTGAAAATTTAGGAGTTGGGAGGTTATCCACAAAATCAGGGAGTGGGGCTAATTGCTCCCACCTATGTTTGGTTTAAATATTTGTGTCTCATGCATTTTGTCTTTTGTCCATGTTTATTTTAATTTAGCAAACTTGGTTTGTATATTGGAGAATAGCCATCTCGAAGTGGTCTTTATCTAGTAATTCCCAGATTTCCGGTAATTGGATTATCCAATGATCTTTATTTAATTTTTGGGGTTTTATCAGTGGGTCAAACATGTTAAAAGTTGTCCAAGACGTATTTAATTGCATAAAACCTTCTCAAATGAATAAATCATCCAAGAATGAACAATATCCTTTCTTTAGGCATTACCTAAACCCAGAAAATCCAAATGAGGTTCCTGCAATATTCCATAATCTTATTTCAGCAATGATTTTTTTCAGAACCGGTAAAAAACCGGTCGAAGGAAAATAGGTAAAACCGGTTCGGTTTTTGAAAACCGATTTCGGTTTTTTAAAAAACTGGTTTTTTTAAAAACCGGTTTCGATATTATTGACTGGTTATTTTTAAAAACCGGTTTTAGTTGCACCTCTACTCATGAGTCTCATTTTCTAGTTAAATAAAATAAGCCCAATATTATAGATTTGTAAAGAAGTTTCAGACAGGCCGAAAGCTTTCGACAAAAGGGCCCAATGATTTACTTTTTGCTTTTGATCTTATTTTTTTTCTATCTTAAACTTCGGATATGAAGAATCCAAAATATAGTTCATCATATAACAACTCTTTATTTAGATTAGTATTCAGCAATTTTATCATCTTTTTCTTTTATCACATAGAAAAATAAACACAAATCTGTGGGATCACTACTACATATTCTGAAATAGAGCCCCCTTAGTAGAGCTCCGTTTTAATAACCAACAGGCTCTAAAAGAATTCCATGTTCTAAAAAAGGTATAGAACCATGTTTTCTTCTACAAAGCCGCGTTTTCTTCCTCAAAACCGGGCTCTATTCCTCAAATAGAGCCATGTTTTTTTCTTTTCTTTTTTTTTCTTTTACAAAACCGGGCTCTACCTGAAAAATATTAGAGCCCTGTTTTCTATCACAAAACCGGGCTTTATCAAATATTGTTTTGAAAGATTATAACATAGGCGGTTCTTGAAAATAAAACGAAATTACTTAAAAAACTTTTGGGCGCGTTATTTCCCCCCTCACCTCATTTCATCTAAACTAAACACAGCCACATCCATTATTGTATCTCTCAACTAACAACACAAATCTGTGTTTCTTTCCAAGTTACAAACCACAATCAATTTATCACAATATCTCATAGTCAACTCACCTACCACTTTGTATCTTCAATTTTAATCAAAATCTTAAACACAACTTCAGCCACGAAGATTTAATCACCAAAGAAACTCACACAATAAAGAATAAACCATATCTTGTTCTTGTGATACCAGCCCTTAAAGAACAATATACGATCGTATATTTCACAGGTACCAAACTGCAACAATTAATGTTGTTCAATTAATCTTTTTAAATGTCCGCTTAAACTTGTGATAATCTTTTAAGTGCGTCAGTGGTATATATGTTGATGATTCTGCTCACATATGTTTCTAAATCAAGTATTACATGAACACTAAATACTTTTATATTTTTCAAAACGTAGACGTTTCTGCGCCAAAAGGTCACTCTGGCTTCCCCAACATCGGCTTCTAAAACAGGACATGGTGGAGCTAGTCAAACCAAGAGTCCTTCATCAGTGCCAAAATCACCAAAAGCAAACGATAATTCAAATACCTCTGGGGTCCTGCGTTATGCTCTGCATCTTCGTTTCCTATGTCCATTATCCAAGAAAAACTCAAAAATGATGCACAGGTGCAAATCAGATCCTTTTTCTGTACCGGAAAAGGATAACAAACCCAATGGAGGAGATAGACGCTTCTAATTGTATAATGACATGAGGGTGGTGTTTCCTCAACGTCATTCTGATTCTGATGAAGGCAAGGTATGTCTTAGTATCATACTTTCTGTGTTCATGAATCATGCCACTTTTCCAATTTATTTTTGTACGTGTTACAGTTACCTAATAGTATATATGTATGCACTAAAAGTTACAAAAAAGAAAAAGAGGCTTTAAGCATATGTTTGAAACTGCAGTTACAAGCGGAGCATCATTATCCATCAGATCCCAAGCACTTTGACATCAACAACTAAAAGGTCTACCAGTTTCAGTTCATCTTCCTATATTACAATCTTCATGTTCTTGTGTACATATTTTTAAATAAAAAATAGTTCATCATCCTATACTTAAGTAGTCAATTAAGGTAGCTTCTAACTTTTTGAAATGTGTTGTTTGCAAGAATGTATCAATAGAAAGTTTGTTGTAAACTTGTAATATCAATGAATCTTTTCTTATCCGAATCAATACAGTGTTCACTTGGCCAATAAGAATTGGATTTCATGGCTGGATTTTTATGTTTTTTTACTTTTTTTTGTTCACATAGAGCCATGTTCTTCGATAGAAAACCGGGCTCTATAACATATAATAGAGGCCGTTTTCAAAACCGGGCTCTATTTGTTTTCGCATAGAGTCCCTCCCCCTTTGTGCCCTCACGCAAAACCGGGATCTCCAACAATGTTTATTCCACTAACTACAAATATAAAATCTGATGCGAATGTTTTTTCTTTTCATCGTAGCAAACACATGTAATAGAAGCTAATAGGTGTTGTTATTCACATGAACCATACGGATTTTATTTTGCAAGCCACACTAAATAATATTTCAATTAAAACTGACAAAACACTAGAAACAAAGTACAAACAATAATAAAAATTTTAACTGATACAAGTATGTAATAAAGAGCAAACTCCACAGGATTTCTTACCAAAATTTGAAAAGTTGTATAAAGTTTAGAAGGTAGCTCATTATCAAGATTGTTGCGAAGAATCCAATCGGAAAACCGATCCATGTTCCTTCCCAAAAAATCCATGATAGATCCCCCTCTTCCTCGACTCTTCCTTCCAATGATGGAATATCCTCCGGCGGACATTCGATTTTAATATGCATGCCGCATAATCCACTGTTATTTTGAAAATAACTCAACTCATCCATAGTGTCCATTTGTCGACCACGAGGAATTTTACCCGTCAACATGTTGTTGCTCACATCTAGAACTGTGAGGTTGCCAAGCTGACCTAGTGATTGAGGTATCGAACCCGAGAGTTCATTATGTGAAACATCCAAGCTCTCTATGCTCACTAGATTGCCAAGTGATAATGGAATGTTCCCAGAAATCTTGTTGCGTGATATGTTGAGCTGTTTTAGAGCTTTGAGATTGCCTAATGATGCTGGTATTTCACCAGAAATACTGTTGCCTGACAAGTCCAACAAAACAAAGATACGCGAGTTGCCTAGGCGTTGAGAAGATTTTTTCCAATTCACTGCTGAGTCTTGAAGCGAGTCTTGATACGAGTCTCGATACGCGCTTTGATCAAAGTCTTCGTTCCATTCCTCATAGGAAAGGGAAATAGGATTTGATGATGCTGACATATTCATTATTGGAAGGTTTGCCATCTGTCGTGGAATGCTTCCAGTTAGGTTGTTCCTAGAGAGATCAAGAATTCGAAGAAAAGTGCACTTGGAAATATTGGTCGGGATATATCCGTTGAGGGAAGTGTTTCTTAGGATAAGTAGTTCAAGAGAAGTAGGGAATTGATGGAGAATATCTTGTAAGTTTCCTGTAATAATGCTATTACGAAGATCAAGAACTCTAAGTTTGACCAATTTAGTCAAATTAGAAGGCAGACTGCCAGAAAACTTATTCCCGCCTAAATAAAGAATTTCGGTTTCTTCAAAAAAATTCGTTGGGATCTTACTAGAGAAATCATTGTCGGACAAATCCAGGTAATCAGCTCCCAAAAAAGGTAAACTGTCACCAGAGAATCTATTTTGGGACAAGTCGAGTAACACTAAACTTGTTAAATTGGAGATGGATTTTGGGATTGGTCCTGAAAAATGATTTTCCGAAACCGCAAGAATACGGATCCGTGTGGCGTCACCTATGTTTTCTGGCAACTCCCCTGTAAAATTGTTCCGGGACAAATCAAGAATCTCTAACGACTCAGACTCAAACAGGTTAGGCGGGATTTGTCCGCTGAGGTTGTTATTTGAAAGAATTATCGAGTTCAACCAATGTGGGAGCATTCCCTCCAATTTATTCCCGCTCAAATCAAGATAATACAACTCTTTCTGTGATGAAATCCATTCAGGAATTTGGCCTGAAATTCCACAAGAAGTCATTGAGATGTACATAAGACTACATCTTGGATCAACCTTAGTTGTGTTATTCCAAATCAACTTGCTTCCCTTTCCACCGATGATTAAGTCCTTTAGAGTGCTGATTTTGAATAACCAAGTTGGGATCTCCCCGGCGAGCAAGTTGTCGTCGAGTTGAAGGAGACTTAACTTGCTCATGTTTTGCAACGATGATGGTATCGGGCCTGTAAACTGGTTACTCCTCAGGTTCAGATCAGTCAAGTTGGTTAGTCTTCCTATAAAGGTTGGAATTCCCAGTGACAAAGAATTAAAGGACAAATCCAATGATTCTAATTTTGTGAGGTTTGAAACTGATGATGGGATTCAAACCTCACAAAATTAGAATCATTGGATTTGTCCTTTAATTCTTGTCACTGGAATTCAACCTTTATAGGAAGACTAACAACTTGACTGATCTGAACTGAGGAGTAACAGTTTACAGGCCCGATACCATCATCGTTGCAAAACATGAGCAAGTTAAGTCTCCTTCAACTCGACGACAACTTGCTCGCGGAGATCAACGGTTATTCAAAATCAGCACTCTAAAGACAATCATCGGTGAAAGGGAACTGGTGTGATTTGGAATCTTTCAACTAAAATTGATCAGATGTAGTCTTATTATTTGCTAAATCCAGTGATTCTAACTTTTTTAAATTTCCAATCTCTTCCGGGATGTTTCCCCGAAAATCCCCATTGTTATTCAACTTCAGTAATTCAAGATTTGTAAGTTTACCAACTTCAGGACTTAAAACTCCCCCGAGCTTATTGTCACTAAGATCAAGATCTCGTAGAGATTCGAGTTCGAAAAGTTGAGCAGGAAACGGACCCTGGAAACCATTACCACTTAACCTCAATGTAGTCAAATTTCGAAGAGAACCCAGTTCAGGTCCCATTTTTCCCTCAAGTAAATTGGAGGTCATGTCCAAGTAACGTAAATTTGTTAACTGGAAAAGTTGGCTGGGGATGGAACCATTGAGCATGTTCAACATCATGTCAAGATGAAGCAATTTGGTGAGATTGCCAAACCCATCTCCAGGAATCTCGCCTTCCATGAGATTATCCGAGATATCAAGTAGTTCAAGTGACCGGATATGAAAAATTGGACTCAAGATTTCAGAAGATATCGAAACTTTAGTAAGTGAACTTGTTAGACTTTTTAAATTCTGTGTAACTGTCTCTTCAAACTTTTCTTTCTCATTTAGTCCCGTATTCAAATTCCTGTTCTCGTTCTCTATAAAACCTGAACTTGGTGCACCATTCTCACCATCTATTTCATTACATTTCTTGTTACAATGCAGCTCATAACTATTAGCCGGGTCATTATAGGCATTTATGTGACGAATAACTCCATCAAAACCCCAAGTAGTCTGCTCATGTTACAACCTACTACTTCCTTCTCTTAGTGGAGGAGCTCACAAGGAATCCGGAAAAGGCCAATTCTCAAATGTTTTTCCATCTAGGTCTACCGGCTTATCAAGGCATTCTTTCTGTGTGTGCCCAAGATGCCCACACCAATAGCAAAATTTTGGCAATCGCTCATAACATAGCCAATCGTTACTTTCTCATTATTTCGATTCATTACGAAATATGCCGACCACGGGGGCTTAGAGACATCAATCATAACCCGAACACGAATATACTTACTACCTTCTTGTGAGCAGCGGTATCAACTTCCATAAGCGAACCAAGCCTTTCGGCAATAGTTCGAACATACTTCTCATTCGTCTACTAAATGGAAGATTAAGTAATCGAATCCAAAATGGTATCTTACTCATCTCCATGTTAGAAGGTAGTTCTTCCTCTTCCAATGGTTTCAGAATAACAAGGTCTCTTTCAACAGACCAAGGACCATCATCAAGAACGCGCCTCATGTCCACCAAATGATCAAATTTTGCTAGGAAGAGTCCGCCTTCCAGTTCTTGTATGCTAACCGATCGTCTGGGCTTTTAAAACGAAAAGATTACCTTTATTTCATGCCCACAAAATTTGTAAAGATCACATATTTAATATTTTGTTTGTATCAAACATAGATATTTTTTATTTTGACTTGTCAACTTTAGTATACATGACTGCTTTTAGAGATCCGTTGATCTAAATTGATCGTTAAAAAGATGACCCTTTTTGTTTAAATGTAAACACATTCGTTTCTACACGAGATGTTAAACTATGACTAACTTCAAGAGCATGATTATAAACACCATAATTGTGTTATTTCTAACGGGTAATACTTGTGTATTTATCTCATTTTTCTTTGAATTTTGATTTTTGAAGCTACAACTATTTAATATTTGATAAGTCAAAGATGTGTTTGGCAAAAATATCAGTAGTGAGCAATGAAAGTGAGTAGTAGTTGTAATCAATAGCGGTTATGTGTAATAATAATGTGTAAAATATACACCATTACAATGAACATTTTTGAATGTTGCATGAAAGTGAGTCATATATACACCATTACAATGAACATTTAATTATCTTTTTATAGATAGACACTTTAATATACTTTCGACAATTTTCTTTTTCGTGTTTTTCACGTTTTGTTACGTTTTTTTTTCGTTTTTATTTCATTACTGAAATTTGCATGAAAAAATCACATGTGATTAAACATTAATTTTAATATTCTAGTAATATCATATGTGATATTACTAGAATGATATATATTTTTTTTGGTCAAAAGTATATCAAAATGCGAGTTTTTGAAAAGATAATTAAATGCTCGTCGCGATGATGTAATTATTTTCGTTTAACGGTTTAAGATACATTTAAATTAGAAAAAATAGGTAAAATAGTAAAATGTTTTAATATTAACCATTTCCTTTTAAATGAAAGATTATGATAAGTCTTTTGGTATGTGAGAAAAATTTAGTATGTAAAATAACTTTCCTTCTTAATTATCGGTCATCAAAACATATATTTGACTTGGGGTCAGTCTATCCGTAAAGTTTAGTATTTGTGGTTTTACTAGATCAATGTGACACCGTCGACATTTTTAACAATTTTATCTAAGAAATATATTTGATTTACATGGCTCGTTTTTTATGATTTATGTGACACCAAGTTTATAAGGATAAAATGAATTGTTTACATAGCTCGATTTCTTTACAGATTCTTTATAAATTGTTGCTATGAATTGTTTATAAATTATAACGTAAACGGGTCATGCTCTTTTTTCACCCCTGAGTTAGAAACAAAGGCATGCCCTAGTGCATATGATTGTATTTAGATGTCACCAACTATTTTCAATTTGAATTAGAGATGCATGTGTGCCAATCATATCATAGCATTCATGTTTCATATTCACTTATCTACCATTCACATTTTCTTTCATTCAGCAAAACGTACACCTCTCATATATCAAAGACAATTTAATCAAATGTTTAAACAATTCAAAATGCTTGTTTGTAATATAATACTTTATTTTTTAAGTTTTGAAAAGACTTTTTATTTTATTTTATCATAATATGGCCGCGATTTACTATGTATGATTACCCAATTACGCGATCGATACACAAAATTTGATCAATATTTAAAATAAATTTACGACACATTAAGGTGACACTTTTTTATGTCTTAAATGATGGTTTTGTTGGATATTGTAGGCATTGGGCCTAAACTAACTTACCAAGAGGACCTTTGGTCTACACTTTTTGTAAAGATGGACAAAGAGCTTTGCACATAATATGTATGTATTATATTAGTATGTGTACTGTTTTCATTTGACAGGGTTGTTAGCGGAGGTCTATTAATTATTTTTAGTTAAAGGCAAACTCATATAATATGTATAATCTCACATAAATATAAAACCCCAAATTTTTTTTTTACATGACTTGAACCACAAGAGACATAATCATATCTAGATGATGTTAGACTAAACACTTACTGGTTGGCCACACTTGCTAATCTTGCCAAAAGCCATACATCAATAATTATCTCATGAATCGCATTTTCTAGTTAAACAAAATAAGCCCAATATCATACATTTGTAAAGAAGATTCAGACAGGCCCAATTCTTTCAACAAAAGGGCCAATGATTTACTTTTTCCTTGTGATCTTATTCAATCATCTGTTTCTTTTATCACATAGGAAAATAAACACAAATCTATGGCATCTCCAATTTTGTTTATTCCAATAACTACAAATATAGAGGAGAAACATAATATCAATTTCAAATTTTACAAAAATAAACTCTGATGCAAATTAATGTTTTTTCTTCTCATCGTAGTAAACACATGAATAGGTGTTGTTATTCTCATCATAAATCATTAAATCATACGGATTTTATTTTGCAATACAGTATAAACTATCGAAACGCTAGAATCAAAGTACAAATAAACAATAAAATTCTTAACTGATACAAGGATTGACAAAGAGCAAACTCAATAGGAGTTCTTACCAAACTTTGAAAAGCTGTATAAAATTTGAAAGGTAGCTCACTATCAAGATTGTTAAGAAGAATCCAATCGGAAAACCGATCCATGTTCCTTCCCAAAACATCCTTGATAGATCCTCCTCTTCCTCGACTCTTCCTTTCGATGACGGAATATCCTCCGGACATTCGATTTTAATCTGCATGCCGCATAATCCACAATTGTTTTGAAAACTCATCTCATCCATAGTGTCCATTTGTCCACCACGAGGAATTTTACCCGTCAGCCTGTTGTTGCTCAAATCTAGAGTTCCAAGTTCGTGAAGCTGCACTAGTGATTGAGGGATCGAACCTGATATTTCATTGTGCGAAACATCCAAGCTTTCTATGCCCTCTAGATTGCCCAACGACAATGGAATGTGCCATGAAATCCTGTTGTGTGATATGTTGAGTTGTTTTAGGGCTTTGAGATTTCCTAAGGACGCTGGTATTTCACCAGAAATATTGTTGCCCGACAAGTCCAACAAAACATAGAAATGAAGGTTTCGTAGGCGTTGAGAAGATTTCTTCCAATTCACTATTAAGTCTTGAAGCCTGTCTTCAACCCCCATGTAGATGATATCCAAAAAGAGATAATTCCAATTAGAATTCCTAAGGATGTTGGTGGAAACAGGATATGATGATGCTGACATATTCAGAATTCTAATCATTCTTGAAAGGTTCCCCATCTGTTGTGGAATACTTCCAATTAGATTGTTCCCGGAGAGATCAAGAATTCGAAGAGAAGTGCACTTGGAAATATTGGTCGGGATATATCCGTTGAGGGACGTGTTTCTTAGGATAAGTATTTCAAGAGTAGGGATTTGAGGGAGAATATCGTGTAAGTTTCCTGTGATAATGCTGTTATGAAGATCAAGAACTCTAAGTTTGACCAATTTAGTCAAATTGAAAGGGAGACTGCCAGAAAACTTATTCCCGCCTAAATAAAGAATTTCTGTACGTTTAGGAAAGTTCGTCGGGATCTTACCAGAGAAATCATTGTTAGACAAATCTAGGGAAAAATCTTCTTCAGCTCTGAAAATAGGTAAACTGTCACCAGAAAATCTGTTTTGGGAAAAGTCGAGTAACGATAATCTCGTTAAATTGGAGATGGATTTTGGGATTAGTCCTGAAAAATGATTCTCCGAAGCCGCAAGATAAACGATACTTGT
Organism: Chrysanthemum lavandulifolium; assembly: GCA_022545495.1. Classification (NCBI taxonomy): domain Eukaryota; kingdom Viridiplantae; phylum Streptophyta; class Magnoliopsida; order Asterales; family Asteraceae; genus Chrysanthemum; species Chrysanthemum lavandulifolium. Next base: position 288,767,526 of record CM040242.1, read on the forward strand.
GGCGTTACCTATGTTTTCTGGCACCTCCCCTGAAAAATTGTTCCGGGACAAGTCGAGTACCGATAATTCGTTTAATTTGGAGATGGATTTTGGGATTAGTCCTGAAAAATGAATCTCCGAAGCCGCAAGATAACCGATCCTTGTGGCGTTACCTATGTTTTCTGGCAAATCCCCTGAAAAATTGTTCCGGGACAAATCTAGTCTCTGTAACCGATTAGATATAAATAGGCGAGGCGGGATTTGTCCGCTGAGGTTGTTATCTGAAAGAATTATCCATTGGATGTTGTTCATCTCCGCCAGCCAATGTGGGAATCTTCCCTCCAATTTATTCCCGCTCAAATCAAGAGCTTCCAACTCTTTCTGTGATGAAATCCATTCTGGAATTTGGCCTGAAATTCCACAAGAAGGCATTGATATCATTTGAAGACTACATCTTGGATCAATCTTAGCTGTGTTATTCCAAATCAAGTTGTTTCCCTTTTCACCGATGTATAAATCCTTTAGAGTTGTGATTTTGAATAACCAAGTTGGGATCTCCCCGGAGAGCATGTTGTTGTAGAGTCGAAGGATTTCCAACTTGTTCAGGTCTTGCATCGCTGATGGTATTTGGCCAGTAAACTGGTTACTGCTCAGGTCAAGAGCAGTCAAGTTGATTAGTCTTCCTATAAATGTCGGAATATCCAATGAGAAAGAATTCTCAGACAGATCCAGTAATTCTAATTTCGTGAAGTTTACAACGAGAGATTGGAATCTGCCTGAGAAACGATTCTTTTGTAACGAAAATGCCCTTAACTGGGTTAAATTTCCAAACTCTTCTGGAATATTTCCACCAAGAAAATCCCCATTATTCAAGTTCAGTGATTCAAGATTTATAAGCTTACCAAATCCAGGACTTAGAGGTCCACCGAACTTATTGTCACTAAGATCAAGATCTCGGAGAGATTTGAGTTCGAAAATATTATCAGGAATCGGACCCCGGAAACCATTGTAACTTAAGTCTAGTGTAGACAAATACATTAAATTTCCAATCTCCTTCGGGATGTTTCCGGAAAAAAAATTCTCATACAGGTACAATGATTCAAGATTTCGAAGCTTTCCAACTTCAGGGCTCAAAACCCCGTCGAGAGAATTGTAGCTCATGGTCAAGTAACGCAAATTCCTTAACTGAAAAAGTTGGCGGGGGATGGAACCATTGAAACTGTTCATCCTTATGTTAAGGTGAACCAGTTTGGTGAGATTACCAAACCCATCTCCAGGAATCTCACCTTCCAAATAATTCCCCTCAATATCAAATAGTTCAAGAGACTGGATATGAAAAAGGGGAGTGAGGATGTCTCAAGATATTGGAACTGGATCAAAATCAGGAGGAGGGATGGCTACCTCATATAGATGAAGCTTGGTAACACTTCCAGTTCTGGAGCAATTAACATGCTTCCAAGAACAACAATCAGAATCAGGATTCCATGAGAGTAGTTTTTTAAACTTAACGGGATATTTGGAATTGTAGGTGGCGGTGAGGGTGGATTTGAACTGGAGTAGTGCATGCTTTTGATGAATGGGACAAGAGAATGATGGGATTATAATGGAAGTGAGTATTAACAAGATGGATAACATTAACTTCAACATTGGTGTGCTTGCCATGGTGGATTTTGGTTGTTCTATATGTTCTGGTAGTCATTATATAGGGAATGAAAATGTAGATTTTTTCTTTCTTTCTTTCATTTATTTTATTCGTTTATATAAGTTCATAGAAAATTATGTACTACTTTATTATATGTGTACAATATTTAAGTCAAGTCAATGGGTAGTGGATTCTTTTGCCCTTTTCACTATAACATTAGAGTCTAACAGTATACTACTATACTGGGTTTAGGAAGGTTACTAGAGAGGTTATTTGGGCACTCGTGTAGACTAATCATATAAAGGCTTTTGTTAATCATATTTTTAAGGTTATGGTTGAATTTAAATACCAACATATTAGTGATTCAATTCCTAATTAGTTTGATGTGATCTTTTAGTATTCGAGCTGTCAAATACTAAAAAGTTGTAGCCTAACGTCGATCAAGTGATGGACAAAGGGGCTTACAAACTTCGGGTTCAAAGTAGTTCAAAGTAATATATACCTTCCCACAAACGATGTTATGCGGTTGACACTCGCCTTCTTAGATGCGGTGGTAACCAATGTATTCTTCGAAGATACATAAACACTTTTACGTTTGATTACTTTTAAAAGACAAAACGTGATACCATTTGTTATAATATCAATTTAAATAGCTAAATTAAACTTGGTGGAAATAACGTTATTTGAAGTCTTTTTTTATTCTTAACGAAACAAGAGATCGATAGTCGTATATTGGTGTGCAATACGTTGGTCTATACAAATCCAATCCCTAGCAAAATAGATCATATCAATAGTGTAATACGTACTTAACAATAACGTATCTTATTTAAAATGTTTGTTACAACATTTAAATCTAACATTTACAAAAGTAAGGTCTTAAGTTAATGATACCAAATATCCTTTTGATATATTTCTTAAATGTGAGGCTTAAATAAATCGATCTTTAAATGACATCATATTTACTGAAAACTTCAATTTCCAAGTGGTCCGGTTAGCTGGACTTTGATAGGAACACTTGTTTGCTTGACTTGGTGGAAAATATGGTCGTTTCGAAGTATGTATTCGATCCGGTCATCCAACATGAGAGTAAATTAGACGTTCGTCTTTTTGGATATGAGGCATAAAATAAAAATGGAGTTATCATACATTAATAAACATGCCGTAAGAAAAGGGAAAAAATTGACACCAAGACTTATTTTGTAAATGAAAACACTACAATCTTTGAACTAATCAATATATTGGACTTTTTAGTTCAGTGATACTAATCAAGCATGTAACAGTTAGGCTGTTTGTTAATTTGGACTTTGTTTGAACGTTTCATATTTTAGTGCAAGTCTTTATATTACAACAGGAGTATATATTTTCTATTTTTAATTTCCATTGTAAATTTATATGTACTGTCTTAGAAATATCAATAACACTAACTTTAGCATTGGTATTTGGTTTTTCATGTTGCCGGTGGAGGTTTTATATATCGTATATCTGATGTGCATATGGTCAAGTTCATGGTGCGATTGTAACTGATAGACGACCAACTAAAATTCTCATTAGTTACATCACTTATATATATTGCAACACATATATGGAACACTATCATACACATGTCAGTACCAAATATTGATGTGGAATGCTGAAAATATAAATATAACTGGGGTATGTATAATAGAGGATGTGTAAACATAGCAGCTCGTATAAACATGTACGGATTATATTTTAAACAGAAATATTTATACACTGAATTTAAATCTCGAAAAAGACTACAACTTAGGAGCTAATACACACAAGGTGCTCTATAACCTGCAACATACAAGATTGATTGACAATTATTATATGACATTTTCTTTTCATTTATTTGAACAGTTGTTTGAACATAGTTGAGATGGCTAGAAGATCAATACACATAATTTCATTTTTTTTTTGAACGGCGCGTTAGTGCTGACATTTGTGTTTAGCGAACGGGCAGCTAGTTCATTAACCAAAGTAGAATAGGAGCCGACATATTAAACAATAAATACATGATTTTGTGATTAGCTAGTGTTTAAGGAGATTAACACGGTTGTGCTTGCCATGGTGGATTCACTACTACACAAAAGCTCATAAACACCCCTTAATTGAAACCGGTTTTATAAAAACCAGTTCATATGATAGAAAACTAAGGAGAAAGGGAAGTATTAACCAGTCTCTATAATAGAAAGCGTATATACACGGTTCTGTTGAAGAACCCGATCTCTCTATACAATAAGAGAAACCTATTTTTGGAGAGCCCGTCTTTGTGTTTTCACTAATAGACATTGTTTTCTAATGAAAACCAGTGTCCATACCCTGTTCTTAATCCAGATTCACAAAATCTCCATTCTCCTCTACACCAAAGTTTCAGAAATACGATCATTTACTCAAAGAAAAGCTCTAAAATCATAAAAATCATTCTAAAGAAAGGTAAGTATTCAAGGTTCTGTTAACTCGCTACTAAAAAATCAACCAAATGAAACAGTTTTATGGGCAATACTTGTAGAATATATTGCCTTTCCAATAACATTTACTATAATGCAAGTTTTTCTCAAATTACGCAGTACTCCAACATTCATAAAAACAAGCTCAAAAACAGCGCCATTCTGTACCGCCATTGGGTAGCCACTCGTCCGCTTGTTGCTCCACGGCGTCGTTGTTCGCTTTATCTTACACCCCCTTCTTGTTTTGTTTTGTGAGTAAGTGTTATTCATTTTTATTTTTTCTAATGTGTTAGAAGACTTACATGATGAGTTGACGTTAAGTGACCCACAAATAACGGTTATTGGGTGCTTCTTGCACCTATCTCTCTTCTGAGTCACTCACTCATCATCCGAGCGATGCGTAATTATGTTTATTTAATCACACAATTCTCATTAATGTGAATGTAAAAAAAAAAAAAAAAAGATAGAAAAAAGGCCTATATCATCTTTGAGTGAAGCGATCTTATAATGCCATTTGATCTAAGGGTGAGCAAAAAACCGAAAATATCAAATAAACCGAAATCGAAACCGAACTAAACTAATAAGCGAACCGAATTTTCTAAAACCGAGCGAATCGAACTACTAATTCGGTTCTCGGGTTGGATATAGGTTTAGCGTTTGAGCCAAAACCGAATTCATATAAATATATATATTAAAATGTTATCTTAATATAAAAGCATACTTTTATGTTTGAAATATATATATTTTTTGCTAAATATCGATATAATTATTATTTTTATAAATAAATAGCGAAATTCGAGTTATTCGGGTCAACCCAAAACCGAACCAATTCAAATTTAGTTTCGGTTCGGTTCGGTTTCCTGCTTCTCTCACGGTACAATCCTCTTCCCGCGAGCTCTCTTTCTCCTGGGTCCACAGAGACAAAATGTAGGACTAAGGGTGAGCATCGGTCCGAACCGGACGGACGGACCGAGACCGACAAGACCGAAGACCGAACTAGGGTAAAGCAGGGACCGAGACCGAGACGAATGTGGTCGGTCGGTCCGTCCAAATAAACAAGATTTTCGGTTTTGGTTGAACGGACCGAGACGAAATAAGGTAAAATCGGGACCGAGACCGGACCGTCGGTCCATCGGTCCGGTCCGGTCGGTTTTGTCGGTCGGGCGGTCGGAATGCTCGACCCTATGTGGGCTGGCGCCAATAGTTCATCATGGAAGAAATGACTCACTAAGCGGGATCAGGTTTTGGGTAAACCAAGCGAAAATTTTAACCGAATTAATCGAACGAACAACCCAATAACCGAACCGATCAACACCCTAATTTGATCTTATTTTAAAGATATACTCGTAAATACAAAGCGTAACTTTCAATTCAAAATTTTAAAACTTTTTAAGTTTTACCCACCCAAAATATAATCCGCCCATTTTTTTTAATAGGTTAAATTTCTACAAGTACCATTTTGGTTCTTCCTTTCCTCCGACATGCTCTCAATTTTTATAACCATTTTAATCTTAATTTTGTATTGAATGGTATCTCTAATTGGCTGATTCTCACATCAATAAATAAAACCCTAATGCAATTGGTGTTGATTTTGTAGTCCTCTCGAGCGGTCTTTTCTTATTTGTTTCATGAAACAAACGATTACCTAACAACTTTGGTATGCATCTTCTTTGAATATCTATTGTGTCAGATTTGAATTATTTCATAGATGCAGTTTATATTCCCTAATTATTTTGGTTGTGGTAGGTTCAATTTCCAATTCCTGTAAAGCTATTGAATACATTTGTATATGTTTTTGTGCTTTGGTATTGTGAATTTAGTTAATAATTATGTGCTTGGGCTTTGATTTTAACCTACTCAAATCAAAGCTACTAGTTCAATGCCCATGTAAAAATTTCCGTGTGGCATATCTTTTTCAAATGGCAACCCAACTGTAACTACCTGTTGAAAGCCCTTAAAGTTGCAACCCGATTGTTTTTGTATATTAAAATATATTTTCAGTTAGGACGCGCGTCTGAATTTTATTCACTTATTTTAATTGAATTATACTTGATCGTAGGCTTGTAGTTGAGATAACAAGCCCAAGCATAGGACAGCTTAGCTGTTAAGTTGCTTAGGAAAAACAACATACTAAGTGCCATGTACAAAAGGAAAAGAAGCACTTGTTCTTGCGTGTGACATCTTGACTTGCTTCAAGGTGTAATAAGTACATTATACATGGGACATGCATTGTAACAATGTTTAATAAAAAATACTCACATTTGCATCTTTTTGGGCCTTAAGGATGAACTTAAGATCAGCAAGAGGAGTAACCAGTAAATATCATTCGAGCTGCAAATTCAGAAAATGAAAGCTATCATTGACCGGAAGAGGAGTGGTGCATTAAACTCCTTAAAAAGGTATATTACTGATCTGTAAATGTTTGTATTCAAGAACAATAATAAGATAGTGAGTAAACCTTGTTCAATGATATGTTTTAATAGCATTTCATTAATGTATACATGTTTATACTTATGATTGTTTTAAGGGTTAATGGCATGTAATATCAACGTACTTTTTTATTTTTCCATTATCGAATCTGAACCCAAAATAATACAACAATACCCATCAAAGTTTTAAAATTTGTTCATTATCATACTTTTGCTTACGTGGCATGATTGGCAACCGGCTACATAGGTTAAAATTAAATATTAATTTTTTATTTTTTTTTTCATCTTCTTCCTTCTAGAAAACCCACACACAAAGTCTTAAAAGCTTATTTAACCCCAAAGATTTGCAGCATGAAAGATAGTTCACATATAACAAATTTCGAACCCTTAATGAGACCAAAACCGTAAATCATTATAAACCTTCAATAGTCAAAAATTTGCAAGTTCAGTATTTGCAATAGTAAGACACTAGAATTATTTATCATCACAGGAAGCCTCTTCCAACAAGTCCATAAATCCTTTGCTGTCACTGCTTCAAAATGAAATTCATGAGCTGTTGTTGCTTCAAATCTCGTCCAGAGTTGGATATGTTTCTGCATCAGTTGCCACCAAAGATATTTTCCTCCTAGTCTATTTTCAATTTTATAGCCATATAAATTAATACCCATGGAATAAATTGTTCGTTGAGGTTGAAAAATAAGTACGTTTGGCAACGGTTCAAAGTGGGTAGAGGTTTTGGTTATATCCAGATTCTATTTTGGTTTTTGATCTTTCAAAACCGAGTCACTGTGGTTTTATTTTGATCTATCTATTGAAAATACATTAGTGATGGCGGTTGCTGCATTTTTAAGGGCGATATGACTGATTAAACCAAATATAGAAAGATGACCGGAAAAAGATTACCGGAAAGTGGCCGGAAGAAGTGGACAAGATGACCGGAATATTATTACCCAATTTTGTACGTCAAATGATGATATTGACCCAAAAATATGAAAGTTTGTAGGGTATTATTGTATTATTTTAGGTTCGTATATGATAATGGAACAAATGAGAAAGTACATTGCTATTATATGCCATTAACCCTTGTTTTAATGGTATGTTGTAAGGACTGTTTTAAAGGGTTTTTTGTTTTTGGATGACTCATGTACTTGGGCAAGAGTACTTATATGTGTGACATTTTAACAGGAACTCAGTCGCTCGAAGCTGGCATTTTAGAGAGAGCATGTGGTGCCACCTTCAACTCTCAGTCTTTTGAGGATCTATCTTCTTTGCTCCTATAACTTGTGTAAAGCCACTGCTGAATTCATATTTTAGGGGCTGTTTAGGACTAGTAGTACAGGCTGTTTGGGATTGTGTCAGGAAATTGCTGATTATTTTTTATAGATGACGATTTTTAGATATTTACAAACATATTACTGCGTATATTTTTTGCTTGAATGCATTTGAGTATTACCCGAAATACATGACTCATCGGGGCTGTTTGAAGTTACTTATTGAACTAGCCGCTTATAGGGCTGTTTGGGATTGCTTTTTGAGTTAACTGCTTCTAGGGGCTGTTTAGGATTGCTTATCAAAGTAATTGCTTATAGGGCTATTTGAGATTGCTTTTGAAGTAGCGCTTATAGGGGCTATTGGTATTGCTCATTGAAATTGCTTTTGATAAGCATTATTAAGCAATCACAAACAACCCGTATAAGCGGACTTAATAAGCAATGGCAAATACTTTTCCACATATGCAATCTCAATATTCAATCCTAAATAACCCAATAAATTGCGTTTCAATAAGCACCCAAACAACCCATTTTAATTTTCTTCGTAAATTATTAAAGGGATGGTTATTATCACAAGCACGGTCTTTATGTAATTTCTAAGACGGAACAAACACGTGTTTTATTTTACAATAGAAAGTGGGTGTTAGTAGGAAACCGGTCTCGATGCCTTTAATAGAGACCGGTCGGAAAACCGGTTTCTATATGTTTTAGTTATAGAATACCCTCACGAGAGTGGTTCCAAAACCACTTTTCATGAGCCATTCTAACCAGTCTCCATGACTTTTTTTGTAGTAGTGATTTTGGTTCGGTAATTTTTTATTCATATGTACTAGTAATTGGTGGATGTTCTATAGGGAATGAAAACGAGGGGCTGAATATCTATTCTTTCTATCTAATACATAACCAATGTACCATTAATTTTTTAACGATGTACATGTACGTTACAAAAAAACATGACGTGGTAGTCGAAAACGGATTTCTGCAACCCTACTTTTATTCATTACGATTATGATTTTATATTTATGCTACTAATCCATAAATCATAATTAACTTTTACGATAACATTTTTTTATAGTGCGTAGCCCTACCTTTAGTTAATAATATATGATTTAGTACGACTTCTCGACACGGGTGGTCGGGTTTACTTTAACTCCAATATTGTCTTGAGAAAATAATCGAACAAGTATCACAGTGAGAGTAATTACAAGTTTTCATGAAACATCCACTAAGAAATGGACTTTGAGTACGTTCTATTTGTTAAAATTTTCCAATTTCAATAATATCTAGGTGGTCGGGTTTACATCGACTTTGATACACATGTTGTGGAAGAATTGAAAAGATATACAACAAAAGACTTGTGACTTTGTGGAAAATAGGTTCGTTGAGTATTTGTCTACCAAAATGAAAGTAAATGAAGCGTTAGTCTTTTGGATGTTAGCTATAGAACAAAAAAGAGTTTATTATACATTATTTTTAGAGTTAATTACAAATTTCATCCTTTGGTTTACATCTTTTTTCAACTTTTGTCCTTTAACTTTAATAATTACACCGCCCATCCCGTGATTGTCCATTTTCAACGGACCAATCCTTTGACCAAATGGCCATTAGTATCTCTTCGTTAAATCTTTGCATATAGGTGCGTTTTCGTTAATTTCTACCTTGTCATCTTCAACCTCCACTTTTTCAAACTTTCTATTTTTCGTTTTATAATTTCAAAAACACAAATAAATGTATATATCTTTAACCTTTATTTTTTTTTTTATTATTATTTTTTTAAATTTACATGTTTCTTGGGTGAAAACTCAAGATACGCAAAATAGTTTTTCAAAACAGACGATTACGCAATGAACTTTGAAAATTACCATTGTCATAAAATATTTTCAAATTTGGAGCGATGTCGTAATATGACCGGGAACTAGTAGGTTACCGGTCACAAAGTTTAAAATTAGCGAAATGGTCCACGAGGCTTGCGTTGACTTTCACGGTCATCCCTTAACCTTTTTTCGGTAAAAAGTTCGATAATGGTCCTTATGGTTATTGACTTTCAGTTTAATCCGTTTTATACTTTTCACCCGTTCTCTTACGTTTTTATCCGTTTTTCTTACGTTTTTATTGGTTTTCATCCGTTTTTGTCCATTTATCTTTCCATTTTTTAAAGGTTTTTGTTCGTTTTTATCCATTTTTCTTACGTTTTGTAAATAGAATTTCGAAATTAATTTTTTTTTCAATTTTTTTTCAATATGTCCAAATTTCAAAAAAATTATTTTTGAAAATAGAATTTCAAAAAAAAAATAAAGAAAAAAAATTCCAATTTCTTTTTTTGAAAAAAAAGTATTCTGAAAACAAATTTTGGAATTTTTTTCCAATTTTTTTACTGAAATAGTTTTTCTTCAATGTGTCCAAATCTTGAAAAGATTATTTTGTAAAAGAATTTGAAAAAACAATTTAAAAACAAAATACCAAATTATTTTTTTTGAAAAAAAGTATTTACGAAAATAAAAATTTGGAATTTTTTTTTCATATTTTTTCAAAATCTTTTGTAAATTATTTTCTCAAATTTGAAAAATTCCAATTTTTTTTTGGATTTTTTTCTTGTTGAATTTTTTTCAATATGTTGAAATAGTAAAAACAAACAAAAGCGTATGAAAAGCAGACAAAATGTAAGAAAAATGGACATAAATGTAAAAAAAGGGACAAAAACGGATGAAAACGGGCAAAAACGAATAAAAATAGAAAAAACGTAAGAAAAATTGATAAAAACGGACAAAAATCTAAAAAAATTGTAAGAAAAACGGACAAAAACGGATAAAACCTTAAGAGAACGGGTGAAAAAGTATAAAAACAGACTAAATCTGAAAGTCAATAACTATGAGGACCATTACTGTAACTTTTTTGAAGCGAAAAAAGGTTAAGGATGACCGATGAAAGTCAACATAAACCACAAGGATCATTTCGCCAATTTTCAAACTTTGTGACACGGTAACCTACTAGTTCCGGTCATTTTACGTACATCGTTCCAAATTTGAAAGTATTTTGCGTACAATGGTAATTTTCAAAGTTCATTACGTACATCGTCTGTTTAAAAAACTATGTTGCGTAACTTTAGCTTTCACCCTTATATAAACTTCAACAACACATCTGCACAAACACATTATCTGTAGAAGTACTATAAACACAATATTTCTATCCATATGGTCAAATAAAGGTTAACTTTTTATAAACATCGGTAAATGGACCTGTTCAGATTCATTTTCTCAAATGAAGGTTATATGTTCACCAACTGTTAATCTCTTTTTTCCCCTCTCGGATGTTGGCCTCTTTTTAAATGTATTTTTAACGAGGTCTTCACTATTGTAACACCCTCAAATCTCGATACATCGGAAGACTTAAACAAGTTTTTGGGGCGTTACTGGATTGGTACATCACACAAGTATAGCAAACAAGATAGTCATAATTATAGTTCAAAACCAATCCCATAATTAATTATCCAAATACAATCATCCCAAAATAGTCAAATTTAAGGCCCAACATAGATTATAAAATAGGTCCGTATAATATTATCAGAATTTAAATATGATCCTTCAACCATGCCTCATTGCCAAGCCTCCACAGAACGAGCATTCCAAATATCAACTTATTTACCTGAGAAAACATGCTAAAAGGTCAGCTAACGCTGATGAGTTCATAGGTTTAAGTATAAATTCAATAGTGGACCTGTAAGAGTTTATTTGCTATGCGAGACTAAGACACATACATAATAAATATACCAGACACACACCAACAACACAAACAAGATCACAGTGAGCATGGCGACTCTAGCCAACCTGATGTAGCAAGGCCTAGAACAAATGCTACCCTGGACTAGGTCAGCGTAGATATCTATTCTTAGCTAGGCAACAATGTCATGGCAAATGATTGCTACCCTAGACTAAGGCAATATCTACCACATATCTATCTAAACTAGTCAACATATAAGCAAATCATAAGAGTTTACGAAGTTCCAAAAGAGTAGCATGATTTCTAACCCTAATTTAGTAAAAAAAAAAAGAGATAAAAGTGGGGCTATGAAACTCACCTCAAATAAGCAAAGCACAAACAATCACTAGCAACGCAGATAACACCTAACTCGGCTCAACAACTACTGACTCGGCAACACCTATGAATATAAACCAATTCTTGATATATTTTCCCAACTTCAATATTATCTACCCCGAATATATTCCATTTCTTATCTCCAAAAATGTCTCGTTTCACCATTTAGTTACTAGCGTTTGGTATCATCGTGTGTGTGGTATCGACCCGACAAGACACCATGAATGCACTCAATCTATAATAATGCGACTCATAACGACACAATGAGACGTCTAAGCGATAAGCTTTATAGTTTAATAAGTTTCGAAATAAATCGTTGGATCTTATCGAATTCGTCAACTCGATAAACTCAACTATTTATTCATGTCGCTTATTATCCCAAAAACCAGTCACATTCTAATGAGCATAAGGATAATTCAACCATTAAAAACGCTATTCTACGTACATAACGGGCACTTATTAGATCCGTCAACCTAATAAGTCCGCTATCTACGTGGATTGACGCTATTAATGTTAGGTCATCCGTAACCCACGCACAACACATAAATGGTATAAATACTCATAAATGGCACATTTCGATAAACGTGCCCTCAAAATATTTAATAACTCATTAATTACAAAACATTTCTATTTTTAGATGTTAGTTTCCTTTTAAAATGTTGAATAACAAAGTGAGTCTTGTTATCGAATGTTTAGTATAAAACCATTTATTATCTTTATTTTCTAGTTTTATTTACTTGTTTATATATATATATATATATATATATATATATATATATATATATATATATATATATATATATATATATACGTCAAGTTTCAATATAAGTTTCGAGTCATTATCCGATTAGAGTTCACAAGTTCGAGTCATGATCTCGGATTTTACACGTCATATAGTCCAATAAATACTAGAGTTCATGTTACGGCGTTGTCGGGGTCAATCGAGACTAAAAAGTCACGATAACACCGACGTTGCGCAAAGTTGACATATATATTATTAAGTACAAAATAAACAACTCCACAACTCCAATCAACCTCCAAACAATCGCATATCAATCTCGCCATCTAACCAAACTACCAAACATACCCGTAACCATTGTCACGGCCCTAATGGTGTTGACACGGTCCCGATTAAGACCACGTGAACCAAACAAGCTCTAGAAGCTCTTTGGCTCCCCGCGTCTCATCTAAACTCCAACAAAAACAACCAATATGTTACCACAACGACTTGACCCGGACCCACGGGTCCATGAGAGTCTCGTTCACACTCCCAATGCCACCAATATGGACCCAAATGGCCCATATGGCTCGTTCCACTCTCTCAACTCCATCCAAACACTCCCAAATGGCTCTTTCAAATCCCAAACACAACTAAACAACATCCTAACACCATCAAACATACCAAGAACTCATAAAAATGATAAAATGCAAAATATATATATATATATATATATATATATATATATATATATATATATATATATATATATATATATATAAAAAAACACGACACAATACACGATACCAACACACTAGTTTACATGTTTTAGTAGTTTTAAACTCATTTTAGAACCGTGTTCATCAAAACCCAACCAAGGTACCCATGTTCACGAGAAAAAAGGTCTCATACGTGGCTCACCATGACTCAAAGGAGTCATTTCCTGGCTCCATTTACCTTTATCAAACCCGATCTACAAAAACAACTCAAAACCCTAGGTTCACGCTTGGTTTTTACGTGTTTTGAGGGTTCGTTTGTGGGCTTTAGGGCGCGTGGTGTATGTGGATAGAAAGAGGATGAAGAGATCTACGTTATGGTGGTGGTGGTGAGTGGTGACGCGCCGTGATGGCTCCGGAAATCGGCCGGAAAGACGGTGTGGCGGCTAGGGTTCCGTCTAGGGTTTCTAGAGAAAGAATCAAGTGAGAGAAAGTGTGTGTTTTGTGTTTTTAGAGAGAGTGTAAAGTGTGTGTGTAGGGTGGGTGGTTTATATAAGGGGACTTGCCGACTTGAGGACTAAAATAAAAATGAAAAGAGGAGGGGGTGGCCGGCTAGGGTAAAGAGGAGGGGCCAAATCCGTAAGTTTTTATAAACTATCCCGTTTTACCTTTCCCAAGCTCATATTTTACCCTACGAGTGTCTAACGACTTTTATTTGTCATTCTATTGTTTTTATTTACGTTTTTCCACGAATTTTGATTATTTGCGCGTCACGTTTCGTGTTACGGTTTAAAAGTTACGTTATCTCTCGTTATAGGATTTTATTTTGCCGAATCAAATAGTGCCTATCGCAACGGGCTATAACTTATACGGCAACTCATACGATAATAAAATAAATCATAAAACCAATAAACGATATCAAAACAAGTCATGATTAACGCGAAGAGCTCCTAAAGGCATGATATCAAAACTACTCGGTCTAACTTATCGTAATGCGGTTACCTAAAAGACGGTGTGGCAGCTAGGGTTCCGTCTAGGGTTTCTAGAGAAAGAATCAAGTGAGAGAAAGTGTGTGTTTTGTGTTTTTAGAGAGAGTGTAAAGTGTGTGTGTAGGGTAGGTGGTTTATATAGGGGGACTTGCCGACTTGAGGACTAAAATAAAAATGAAAAGAGGAGGGGGTGGCCGGCTAGGGTAAAGAGGAGGGGCCAAATCCGCAAGTTTTTACAAACTATCCCGTTTTACTTTTCCCAAGCTCATATTTTACCCTACAGTGTCTAACGACTTTTATTTATCATTCTATTGTTTTTATTTACGTTTTCCATGAATTTTGATTATTTGCGCGTCACGTTTAGGTATTACGGTTTAAAAGTTACGTTATCTCGTTATAGGATTTTATTTTGCGAATCAAATAGTGCCTATCGCAGCGGGCTATAACTTATACTGACAACTCATACGATAATAAAATAAATCATAAAACCAATAAGCGATATCAAAACAAGTCATGATTAACGCGAAGAGCTCTAAAGGCATGATATCAAAACTACTCGGTCTAACTTATCGTAATGCGGTTACTTAAAAGAGCTCCCTAATTGCCGGTTGTCACAACTATTTAATGTTTTGCTAGTGAAATCTTTTAATGCTTCCTCGTATAGTATTTTTACATATTCATATATGTTCTCTATATTGTGACTTCAATCAAGCATGACAGAAGGATATAAACACCTAAGGTTATTTGGGCACTCGTGTATACCAATCATATAATGCTACGACTCTTTTGCTTTCACATGTGTAAACGTAGCTACTAGCTAGTAAACTGATAATACTACACTAAAGGCTTTTGTTAATCATATTTTTAAGGTTATGATTAAATTTAAATACCAACATATTAGTGATTCAATTCCTAATTAGTTTGATGTGATTTTTTAGTATTCGAGCTGTCAAATACTAAAAAGTTGTAGCCTAACGTCGATCAATTGATGGACAATGGGGCATGCAAACCTCAAGTTCAAAGTGATATATACCTTCCCACATTCGATGTTATGCGGTTGACAAAATTTGCCTTCTTAGACGCGGTGGTAACCAATGTATTCTTCGAAGATACCAAAACACTTTTACGTTTGATTACTTTTAAAAGACAAAACGTGACACCGTTTGTTATAACCTCAATTCAAGTAGCTAAATTTGGTGGAAATAAAGTTATTTTAAGTTTTTTTATTCTTACCGAAACAAGAGATCGAGAGTATATTGGTGTGCAATACGTTCGTCTATACAAAACCAATCCCTACAAAAATAGATCATATCTATAGTGTAATACGTGCGTAACAATAACTATCTTATTTGAAACCGTTTATTACAACAACAAAAAATTATATGCTTCGTCCATGTGATTTACCTAAAATCACAATCATCGTCCTTATTTGACTTTAATTACATAAATAATCTCAAATTTTGAAACTATTTGCATTGATAGTCCTTATTTTGAAGAATAAGGACTATCTATGTAATAACGATAGGGACAACCCATGTAATTAAAAACAATAGATTATTACACAGATGATTACTATTTTTCAGAATAGGGACCATCGGTGCAACAAGTTTGAAAATAGGTATCACTGGTGTAACTTAAATTGAATAAGGTCGACGAGTTTGATTTTGAGCAAACCACATGAACGAAACATGTACTTCGTAATTTTTTCTTACAATTTAAATCTAACTTTCACAAAGTAATGTCATTATTTTAATAAGTCAGGGCCCGTAAAAAACAAAGCTAGGAATGATAACTAATATCCTTTTAATATATTTCTTAAATGTGAGGCCTAAATACATTGAACTTAAATGACATCATATTTATTAAAAATTTCTATTTCTATAGCATCAGGTGGTCCAAGTTACTTGGACTTGAATACGAACACTTGTTTGCTTGATTTGGTAGATAATAAAGTCGTTTATAAGTATTCGATCAGAGACCAACATTAGAGTAAATTAGGTGTTTGTCTTTTTGGATATGAGGTATAGAACAAAAAAGGAGTTATCTTACTTTATATATATACTAAAATACACCGTTAGTCTATGAGGTTTTGCTAGATTTCACGTTTAGTCAAAAATTACACCATTGCTCCCCAACGTTGCCAATATTGCTCGCTGCTCGTCCAATTTTCTAACGACGTTACGTTTTCTCGTTATCTCCAATCATGTGCCAGACACAAGAGGGTAGTTTAGTTATTTTGTTTTTTTGTTTTTTTTTCCTTTTCATCTTCATCTTCTATCCTTATCTCTCTCTTTCTTGGACTCTTTTTCCATTCATCTTCTACATCTAATTTGTTCATGAATTTGAATTTTCTTTTAATAAGTTCAATATTTTTTTATCATACATAACCCAACACAAATTTCTGAGGAATTTTTTTCGTGTAATTTGCAACACAAATTTCTGTTAAATATTCTTTCCAAATTCCCAGAATGAATATTTCTTTCCAAATTCAAATACACTTGAAAACACTCATCATTAATTGTGCATGCGAGAAGTTAGATCTGAAACATACATCATTTTACCAATAACAAAAAAAGTACTTAAATTTGTTTACGATGTGAACTCATTTAAACTCAATGAATCTTATATCAAACCTCAATGATTATCATTGGCTTCAAATAAAAAAAAATAATAAAAAAGTATTATTTTAAAATGAAGCTAGGTGTACCAACACTACTATCACACAACATCACCACTAAAAAAAATATAGCACTAAAAACACAAGCTTTTACGTGATGAAAAGGCATTGAATCTTGCAGCAAAATAATAATAAGAATAATAACTTTAGCCACAAATTATATCATAGGCTTTAACTAAAATATCCTCAAGCTTAAAAAAAGGTAGATTCGTAAGAATTTATAGCACCAATAGCCTCAAATCATAACATGGCCATTTAGAAGTTTTAGATCTAACCGAAACCTCACCAAACCGGCTAGATCCACAAATAAAACCAAAATAACTTCATAGATTATTACACAAATGATTACTATTTTTCAAAATAGGGAGCATCGGTGCACCAAGTTTGAAAATTAGGTATCACTAGTGTAACTAAAATAGAATAGGGATGAAGAGTTTGATTTTGAGGAAACCACATGGACGAAACATGTACTCCGTAATTTTTTCTTACAATTTAAATCTAACTTTTACAAAGTAATGTCATCATTTTAATAAATCATGGCCCGTCAAAAACAAAGCTAAGAATGATACCAAATATCCTTTTAATATATTTTTTAAATGTGCGGCTTAAATAAATCAAACTTAAATGACATCATATTTTGTTAAAAATTTCTATTTCTAGAGCATTAGGTGGTCCAGGTTACTTGGACTTGGATAGGAACACTTGTTTCCTTGACTTGGTGTAAAATAAGGGTTTATAAGTATTCGATCAGGGACCAACGTTAGAGTTAGCGTAAGGCCTTGTTGCTTCGTTAACCTTAGCTCCTCATCCGAGTCTTCTCCACTCACAATCTCATCTCCAATCCAAGATGACACAAACCTTACCTTGGCTACACCTACTCAATCACACATTGTGATAACCACTCCACCACCTACAAAAACACCAACTTCACCTCCTCCGGCACCCATTCAAACATCCAAAACACCCTCACCACCAAGGTCTCCTACTCTCATGCCTATGGAGTTATTCTCCACTCCACCAACTTCACCAAATCCTTTCTTGGAGGACTTGGATGACTTGCCTCCTAGGCCAAATCATCCACCACCTTTGCCATCCTTTAGCACAATTGAGCAAATAGCTCATGAATCACCAAGGTCATCTTTTGACCCAAACGCCCCACTAGGGCCAAAACCTCTTCTCTTCCACCCTATTTACAAAGACATTCATATGGTCCTTTATATGGGGATCATCCACTCCCAACATCAATGTCCCCTCATCTTGAGGACATTGAAGAGTGCATGTGGGATGCCAATCCCACTAGAGAGGAGATTCAAGCGGAACTCCACAACCTCCACCAATTCAAAGGCATTGTGGATTCTTACTTAAGTGAGACTATGCAAATGCAAAATGCTTTGCTTGCCTCCATCATGACCACCCCAAACATTCCCAACACCACCAACACATCTACCATAACACCACCACAACCTTCCCAAACATACTACCCCTAGGCATGGTTGCTCAACTTGTGAGCAAACGGCCCAAACTATGGAAAGGACCGGGTTATGGTCCATGACTTCAAGAGGAAATGAGGTTCATCCTCAATCATATCCTCGAGCGCCTCAACGCTCTTTCTCATCCACCATCTAACTAGGATGGTCATAGATTAGCATTTCTAGTTATTCTTTTTCTAGGAATTTTCTCTTTTTATTGTACTAAAACACATCATTGTGTTCCCATTTCATGATCTTTATTCATGAAAATTTTAACTAATGAATGGTGTTTTTATTATAGTGTTGGTGATTTTACATAGTGTTTGGAAATGCTTGTAAATGATCATTATTACTAACATTTTTTTTGTAGCTTTATTTTCACAAGCCATGTATCTTCCCATTAAGCACCCAATTTGGGGAGCTTTGATCAGGGGAGATAATGGCTCGGGCTCATTACATTTAGCATCGCCTCTTCTTTTGTTGAGACAAAAGGGAGAAAATATACAACTTGATTATATTTTGACTTTTCCGAAAAGTCAAGCCGACATTGACTTTCCGAAAAGTCAAGCAGGATACATCATTGATAATACTTGACTTTTCTTAAAAGTCAATCGCATACTGACTTTACGAAAAGTCAACATCATGCATCAACTAGTGAATACTTTGACTTTCAAAAAAAGTCAAACATGATACACTTGCATTATCATTCTCTTTTCAAGTTCTAAAACTAATATTTTTATAACTCTTGCACAAACTTTGTATCTTTTATAAAAATAAAATTTATATTTTGTCCTCAACAAAAAGGGGAAATTGTTAATCAAATATCGTCATTAAACGTTATTTATATTTTTGATCTTTACCTAAGTTTTGTTAACGACAAAAGTAAATTTAATTTGTATAAAAGCTTAAAGCTTGTAAAGTTTAATAGATATTAAAACAAGCTTTTTCAAACAATATATTCATCATTCAAGCATTTACATTTATGATTAGTGACATCTTGATATGACTTTAATCATTATGTATGATAGTAGTTTTTAGAATGTGTTAGGTTCTTAAAACCAAACACTACTTAAGTACTTGCATATTTCTAAAAATAGAAATACAACATATGACATCATGTGATGCATCATGGAAATCATTGGAAGATTTCATTAGATATTTTGTGTTGATTTGTACTCTTCATATCTTGCACAATCTCACTTAGATAGAGTTGACTTTAGCAAGATTTGATATCTTGGGCATCGGACCGTGGTACCAAATAGGTACAGGCGGAACCCTTTAAGGGTTCCGATCCGTCAGGCGCCTCTGTCCATTTGGCTATAAATAGCAATGCCAAGCCAAGTAGTTTTCACCCTTTCTAATATACTCTCATACATATCTTATCTCTAACCTTTCTAACTCGGTTTCATATCATAGTAGTGATCTCTTTTGTAGCAAAGAAGATCAAGTGACATTCAAGCTTCAAACGAGAAGTTGGAAGTCTTGTTTGTTTAGTGTTGTATGATCTAGTGTTGATTCATACTTCATTGTTGTATTAAACCATCATAATCTTGTAAGTATGAGTGGTTAGTATTTTAGTCCTCAAAATACATTGTGTGTGGGAGTAGTTGTACCCTTGGAAAGAACTCGACATCTAGCTTAGTGTCGGAAATTGTGTAAGAGAAGTGTAAAGGTTTTCTCCGCCGGCGAAAGGAGCTTGTTGACTAGTGAAGTTAAACTCTCGAGTGTGAGACTCGGGGAATGGAGTAGGGCAAGGAAAAAGAGTCCTTGTAGACCGAATCACTATAAACAACTTGTTGTGGTTTGATCATTTCTTTCCTTATTTACTCTTTACTTATTGCTTACATATTTCATCAACATATCCAAGATCAATATCAATTGATCTTTAAATAAGTTTCAAAACAAAGTTTTTAATTGGTAAACTATTCAACCCCCCTTCTAGTTTTCTACAGGGTCGTCTAATCAGTTCTACAATAACCAACCCCGTGTTTGGCATATCCATGTAGCGATCAGTCGGTGCACTTCCATGTCCGGACCAGTCTATTGTACGGCGAAGTTCGTTAAAACCAACTTCCCCCCACAAACCCATGTAAACCTGCCAATGTAGGTCCATCTGTTGCAATAACATCTGCCTAACTTGGCGCCACAAATGTTGTTGTTCCCAAACACCATGGGCAACGCATCGAAACCCACAATTTCCGTCACCCACCACATTATATATACTGATTATGTATGGATGCCAAAGGACTGGAAGCATACCCATAAGCATTTCGCTTTCTACATATCCATCATATAACATGTGTCTTATTTTTGGTTGATCAGTAGGACCCGTGAAAGAACTATGTCGGGAAGGTTCTTTGTTGAAGTTCGGGACTTGTGTAGATCTTGTAGTGGTGCTTCTTCGGTGATCTACGGTTGGAACTTCATTCAAGTCCGGGTCTTCATTCAAGTCCGGGACTTGTGTAGCCTTGCCCATTTTGTCCTTTGCGCTCGGGCGTCCACGGGTATTTTTACGAATAACGAGGTTCTGTGTGTCATCAAATGCAGGTTGGTATATCGATCTCACTTCGTTATCATATTATTCTTGACAAACAGCGATGCTTTGTTAAAAACATTCTTGAATTGCCGAATGTCATCTCTAAACGAAGTATCATCATGATGATGATCATCATTATCATCATCATCATCACTGGAAGAGCCATCTTCAGGCGGTGGCCTATTAATATTAGGCCATGGAACATGTAGGGTTCTCCAAAAAATATTAAGTTCTTCCAGTGGAATGGGGCGTCCTGAAATCATTAAAAGTAGTATATTACAATGCCGCCCGTAAATAAATCACTTATATTAATGGGGAAAACAACTTGATAGTTATAAATTTACATACCATGATATACATAGTATTGCATCTCGTGAAAGCATGGCAGTCCGTAAATTGTACGCAACTTATGGCTACAATCTTCTACGGTGATAGACAGGTGGAGTTCTTTGTGCATGAGTTTGAAAGCATGGTGAGAAACTTTATACCACAATTCTTGAAATAGTAGTATATCACAATTATTTATTTTCTCGATGATGCTTCTATTAAAACTCTCTTTATCGCATTTTCTTGCAAAATACAATCTTATCGATTGCACTCAACAACCTCTCTAAATTGGACGTGTGCGGCGAATATAATTTCAACAACGTGGTGAGCCTCAACTCTACGTTGTTGTGCGGCGAGGCGATATTCATCGGTGATGTCTGAGACAAACATGTGTCGTATTCTCGCACCCGATTGTCCGAGATACCAATGATAGTGAAAAAAAAAACAATGAATTAATCAAAGGTCATTCGGTGCTTATTAATTGAATAATAAATAAATAAATAGAATTAACAATTTAGTACGCGCATGGTTGACCAAGCGTTGTTGTAGGCGCTCATAATGTTGCTCGAACAAGAGGCGTGTCGGAGCTTTAACCAACCGATCCCATCTCCTTTTATTGGACTCATACTCATCTATCACACTGCATCTGTTTCTCATAAACTTGAGCAAATTTTGCTCTATATGCCATCGACAGAGTAATTTGTGAGCGGTAGGAAATTCTGCTCTACATGCCCCAACCAACGTTAAATCTCTGTCGGTGACAATAACACGTGGGTAGTATCTTTTGTCTATCACCTCTTTCACGCGTTGCAATACCCACTGAAAATTATGCCCCTTTTCGCCATGTATAAAGTTGTACGCCATTGAAAATGTTTTATTCGTAGAAGTTCCTCCAACAATTTCCAACAATGGCAATTTAAACATGGCGGTATTGTCGTGGAGTCCATCGACATGATTTCGGGGAACGTCGCCATAGAGCATACGAGTGGGGTGAACAAAAATAGCTCCTCCACTCATTATGCTCATTCACCTCGGTAATATGCATACCGAATCCGTCGGATCACGAGTAAAGGACTTGAATTTGAGTTCTATCACCTACTCGGCTCTCGAAACTTATCAAGTGCGTTATATATAGTTCTAACGCTAGACACGTTATCCGGATTCGTCCCTTTATTGTCGAAAGTATATTACGTGGTGGTACGCTATACTCGACAATTCTTTGACCAAACTCAACTCATCATCTTTTAATCGCATTGCATATGGCATACCATGCAACGACTCTAGCAACTCATGATTATGGCTATCACACTTCACCCTCAAAATCCAATTATATCGTGTTGGTCTATATTTTGCAACTAATCTGAATGGACAATTGTTTTTTTTTTGTTTTGGCTTTCCATTTTCCACTACCGTGATTTTCATAAATCCCGCCCTTTGTACACCTATAATTAATTTCGTACATCTGACCATTTTCTGATTTGGTTCTATTTTTAACAATGACAAAACCGAGCCCCGAGGCTATATTTTGCACCCACTCAGTTACTTCCTCGTGAGAACGGAAAACCTGAAAATACATAACAAATTTTATAACACACTTTTTTTTTAACTAATACTTTTTTAATACTTTTATATTTACCTCTTGTCTGATAAATGGGCAATCCTCTGATACTTCCTCGTGAAAACCGAAAGCCTGAAAATACAAAAGTTTTTTTTTCAACAAATACTTTACATTTACGTTTTTACAACTTAAATATACAAAATTTTTTTTTTTTTCGTTTTACATTCGTTTACAACTTAAATATACAAAATACTTTACATTTACGTTTCGCTTTACTTTACATTATGTTTCATTTACAACTTAAATGTACAAAACATTTTTTTTTTTTTTTTTACAAATGATACCTTTTTTTACAAATGATACATTTGTTTTACAAAACTTATACCTTTTTTTACAAAATACTTACCTTTTTAAAGAAAAAAAACAAAAAAAGATGAAACGCGTATAAAACGCATTTCTCTCACTATTATCACTGTCTCACTCTCTCACCTTTGTACACACACTCGTTTCTCACTCTCTCTCTCTCTATCTCATCTTTTTCTCTCTGTAATATAGATCCATGGTACGTTTGGGTTATTTCACTATGATTATATGATGTTTATCACGCGTTTTATGTGATTATATCATGTTTATTTGATGTTTATGGTGGTAAAATTAAAAAAACGCCTAAATTTTTTTTAGGGTTTGGGTATTTGGGTTCTGTGATGGTGGGTATGTGATGTTAGTTTGATTTCTGGGTGATTTATGGGTTTAATTAACTAGATCTGCTATAAAATTAAAAAACGCCTATATTTTTTTTAGGGTTTGGGTATTTGGGTTCTGTGATGGTGGGTATGTGATGTTTGTTTGATTTCTGGGTGATTTATGGGTTTAATTAACTAGATCTACTATAAAATTAAAAAACGCCTAAATTTTTTTTAGGGTTTGGGTATTTGGGTTCTGTGATGGTGGGTATGTGATGTTTGTTTGATTTCTGGGTGATTTATGGGTTTAATTAACTAGATCTGCTATAAAATTAAAAAACGCCTAATTTTTTTTAGGGTTTGGGTATTTGGGTTCTGTGATGGTGGGTATGTGATGTTTGTTTGATTTCTGGGTGATTTCTTGGTTTAATTAACTAGATCTGCTATAAAATTAAAAAACGCCTAAATTGTTTTTAGGGTTTGGGTATTTGGGTTCTGTGATGGTGGATATGTGATGTTTGTTTGATTTCTGGGTGATTTATGGGTTTAATTAACTAGATCTGCTATAAAATTAAAAAAACGCCTAATTTTTTTGTTAGGGTTTGGATCTTTGGGTTCTGTGATGGTGAGTATGTGATGTTTGTGTGATTTATGGGTGATTTGTGGGTTTAATTTAACAAACCCTATGGTAAAAGCAGTTACAAACTGCTTATGTGAGATGGTGATTATGTGATGTTATGTGAAACTGCTTGAGTTGTGTGGGTGCAAAAGGGTAGGTTAACACCTTGATCTGCCACCATTGAGTGGTATGAATACCTGCTCTGGCCTACCCCAGTCCACAGGCTCAGTGTGGTTTCTTGGGAAACTGCTTATGTGCTTATGATAAAAATGTGCTTATGTGCTTATTGAAGCGCGAGTTGTGTGGGTGCAAAAGGGTAGGTTAACACCTTGATCCGCCACCATTGAGTGGTATAAATACCGCCTGCCTACCCCATCCACGAGCTCTGTGTGGTTTATTGGGAAACGACTTATTGCACACAAGCGCATTGCACAGCTCAGATTAGACCCGTTCCAATAGTACTTTCTTGGTTGGGTTATATTGGTGTGCCTATTATTTTAGATTAACCACGAGGGTTTGGAGATGAAATTGCTTATGAATTGAAAATAACAAGCGCTTATATGCTTGATAAGCAGTTTGTTATTTTAAGCTGATTTGAAAACTGGGATAAGGCAATGATGATTTAAAAAAAAAACATGATTTTAGTTTGGCATTTCCAAATGGACGGCAAAAAAAATTATTTTGCAACCTTTATTGTTGCAGCCATATATGATAATATGATTTTGGCTTGGCATTTTCGAATGGACGGCAATTTTTTTATTTTATTTTGCAACCTTTGATGTTGCAGCCATATATGATAATATGTTAAACATAATCTGAGCCTAATGTTGTAAAATTGTCATTACCTCTGGTGATTGAGACATATCGGCAGCCTAAGATATTTGTTGTTTCTTTGTGGTTTGTTACTTGCGGCTTTCACTTGCGGCTTGTGTTTCACTTGGCTTGTCTTATAACCCAACCCTAGGTACTAGAGTGGGTTAATCTAAAAAACCTGGCACCGTCTATATGACCCAACCCTATCTGTAACTTGTGGATAGTTGCTTTGTGGTGAGAGATTCTTGGTGATAGTTGCTTTGTTTGTGGTAATTTGTGAATGCCTTGTGGTGATGAGGCTGAATATAATGTGGAATCTGCTTGTGAGTTCCTGCAGTTTGTGGTGAGAGATACTTGGTGATAGTTGCTTTGTTTGTGGTATTTTGTGAATGCCTTGTGGTGATGAGGCTGAATATAATGTGGATCTGCTTGTGACTTCCTGCAGTTTAGGAAACTTTCTTGTGAGTTCCTGCAGTTTGGGAATCTTTCTTTTGCTTTTTGTGAACATTGTGAAACATGTGTTTCACTTGTATAATGTGAAATCTGTGGCAATCTAACTTGGTTGCAATCTGGTATTGTGCAATCTGGTATTGTGCAATCTGATCTGTGCACTTGTGTGCAATCTGCACTTGGACAAAAAATAAATTTAAAAAAAAGGCGATGACGATTGGTTTTATAACCGAATGGCACGGCAAAGTGATATTTTTATCACTTTGCAACCTTCATATCCGAGCCTAACACTTTTTATCAATTGTGCAAATGGTTTTCTAATGCAATCTGTTTGTGTGCTAATGCTGCTAATGCAATCTGCTTGTGTGCTTATGCACTTGGACAAAAAAATATTTGGCGATGATGTAATCTGAGCCTGTGTGCAATCTGCTTGTGTGCTAATGCACTTGGACAAAAAAAATACTTGGCGATGATGTAAATCTGAGCCTGTGTGCTAATGCACTTGGACAAAAAATAAGTTTGGGACTGATCACTGCTTGTGTGCTTATGCACTTGGACAAAAAAAAATGGGTTATGCAGTTGGACAAAAAAAAAAACTTTTGGACAAAACAAAAAAGACAGCAAAAAGACAAAAAAAAAAAGGGGACAAAAAACCTGCCAAAAGTACCCTATAATTAGGGAGGGTTTGCAGGGTTGGGGCATAGACCCCGTTCATATAGCGTAACCCTTCTAAGTATTAAATCTTCACCTCATCATTAAGTTTTTCTTCCCATTATTTTTGTGGTCTGCATTTTATATTGATAACAAACAAGTTTATGCTCATTATGGATCCCATTTAACAATGGGAGTTTAACTTTCGGATGTCGATGCAAAGACAAGTTTAGAAGGCTTATCACAGTGGAAGTTAACGAGGTTTATTAAAAAATCAACTATTAGACATAGTCCAGATAAGGTCGTACTCCTTTTGGTGAGTTGTAGGTTGGTCATGTCCTTGCAACAATGAAAATGAACATGATGGGCAAAAAAGATTTTGACAAATTGGTAGGTTTTTCTTGGCAATTAAAATTATGAATATTCTAAATGATAGCTCTGTGATATATCTATCAATTAATTAATTGAAGGTTTCCTCTAAAATCGATGTCTAAAATCTCTTTATGCAACATAAACTTGAAATAAATATTCATTATAGCTTTTAAGTTTTTAAACCTCATCATAATTTTATAAACTTTTTCATAAATTAAATGAACATCTTTATAGTCATCTGCCAAGCTATTAAAGTCTC
This sequence comes from Chrysanthemum lavandulifolium, assembly GCA_022545495.1. Taxonomy (NCBI): domain Eukaryota; kingdom Viridiplantae; phylum Streptophyta; class Magnoliopsida; order Asterales; family Asteraceae; genus Chrysanthemum; species Chrysanthemum lavandulifolium. Next base: position 288,794,226 of record CM040242.1, read on the forward strand.
ACATTGTTATAATTTTATGTTGCAATAATTAGCTCATACGTCAACTAACACATACATATATAAACATCATATTTTCACAACATTTGATTTTACTACTTGATAATGCGTTTAAATATGCCATGAATCAATTAAATGATTAATTTAGTTATAATATACAGTTCTCTACACCTAGAGTCAGAGACTATATAAATATGCTATTTTAAAGAAATAAAAAAAATCAAATCCCATATCATATCCTCTTTGATGTAGAAAAATGCGATGCACGTTTCGAGGATCTGATTTCAACCCATCACCCCACATATTTAAATTACAGTATAATTTTTGTATGCGTCTTTTGTTGTTTGTTGCCTAAAAATTTTGTTAGGATTAGTTATTTTCTAAGAAGGGGTTTGAAAGCACTTATAAAACAAAACTCGGACACACATGTCATGTTATTTTGGGAAAAAAATCCTTTTAAGTTGTGAGGATTGGACTCACGTTGGGCATTTATAAGCCATTGGATTTGATCCAATAACTCAAATCAAAATATATATTTTTTCGATTTGATTCATTAGATCAAATTCAATAGCTCATAAATGCTCAACTTGAGTCAAGTTGATCATCTCAAAGATCGCTTTCCATTATTTTGTGGCAAACTTTTGTATATTTTTAGTGAATGACCGAATGTAACATTTCTTATATTAATATTGGATTTTCTAATTTTTGCCACCATAACACTTATATTAAATGAACTAAATCAGTCTCTAAAATAGTATTATTTTTAAATAAAAAAATTAATCTAACTAGAAGAAAATTAGGAAATTAGTAATATAATCTATCATTTAAACATTGTAATTTAAGTTTATTTATTGTATTTAACAAATGACATGGTGTCACAAGTTAAAATAGGTCATATAATAATGCTATTTGATGAAGATGACAAAATAATTGAACTTTATGATAAAGCATGTGATACAAACACCAATGATAATTCTTATCGGAGAACAAACTATTTACTAGTAGTAATTCTTGGTATTTTTGTTACACCAAACGTAAGTCATGTATATTGGATGTGAAGTGATTTGCACATTTTGTTTTTTTATTTGCATTTACGAATAGTCAAACAAGTTATGACTAAAGTACAACTTTTAAATGCATACATTGTGTGTGTATAAAAATTGAAAATGCACAAATTAATTCCCATATTAAAAACATGATTAAGTAATTTATATTAAAAACACATCCAAATAAAGGTATAATTACTGCAAAATTAAAGAACATGAAAAATATAAAGACATGGTTTTACTAGATTAACGTGACACCGCCGACATTTTTAACAATTTTATCTATGAAAATATTTAATTTACATGGCTCATTTTTTATGATTAATGTGACACAAATTTTATAAAGATAAAATGAATTGTTTATGACGTAAACGGGGTCATGATCTTTTTCACCCGAGTTAGAAACAAAGGCATGCCCTAGTGCATATGATTGTGTTTAGATGCCACCAACTACTTTCAATTTAAGTTGGACATGCATGTGTGCCAATCATATCATAGCATTCATGTTTCATATTCACTTATCTACCATTCACATTTTCTATCATCCAACAAAACGTACACCTCTCATATATCAAATACAATTTAACCAAATGTTTAAACAATTCAAAATGCTTGTATGTAATATAATACTTTATTTTTTAAGTTTTGAAAGGACTTTTTATTTTATTTTATCACAATATGACAGCAATCTACTATGTACGATTACCTAATTAGCAGTCGATACACCAGATTTGATCAATGTTTAAAATAAATTTATGACACATTAAGGTGACACTTTTTTATGTCTTAAATGATGGTTTTGTTGGATATTGTAGGCATTGGGCCTAAACTAACTTACCAAGAGGACTTTTGGTCTACACTTTTTGTAAAGATGGACAAAGAGCTTTGCACATAATATGTATGTATTATATTAGTATGTGTACTGTGTACTCATTGTTCAAAAGGCTCATAAGGCGTGAGGCTTGGTCATGCCGCCACGCCATGTCGCTACGCCGCCTTATGACACATGTTTTTGTAAACTCGATATATATGAATTATAATATAAATATATATATATTTTCATACTTTCTTCCGCTTTATGTCACGCCTTATAAACGCAAAAGCTTCGCCTTAGCCGCAAAGGCGTGAGGCTTGGTCATGCCGCCATGCCACGCCTCACGCTATTTATAACCTTGTGTGTACTGTTTTCATTTGACAGGGTTGTTAGCGGAGGTCTATTAATTATTTTTAGTTAAAGGCAAACTCATGTAATATGTATAATCTCACATAAATATAAAACCCCAATTTTTTTTTTTTTTTACAGGACTTGAACCACAAGAGACATAATAATATCTAGATGATGTTAGACTAAACACTTACTGGTTGGCCACACTTGCTAATCTTGCCAAAAGCCATACATCAATAATTATCTCATGAATCGCATTTTCTAGTTAAACAAAATAAGCCCAATATCATACATTTGTAAAGAAGATTCAGACAGGCCCAATTCTTTCAACAAAAGGGCCAATGATTTACTTTTTCCTTTTGATCTTATTCTATCTAGGGGTGTTCATGGATTGGGTAATATCCACAAGAATCGAAAACCGAAATCGAATCGAACCGAAAATAATCGAACCGAATTTGTGACCGAACCGAATTGGTCAAACCGAACCGAACTAAATATTTGGTTATCGGGTTGGATATGGTTTTAGCAATAAAAACCAAAACCAATTCATATAAAATATATATTTTTCTATGTATATATATTAAAAAAATCACTAAAACTCTTTTTAGTATAAATATAACATGATTTAAGCTTGAAAAAATATTTTGTGCTAAAAATATATATAATTAAATAAAAAAATAATTAAAATTATGTAATTCGGGTTATTCGGTTCGGTTTTCGGTTATAGGGGTTCGGTTATTCGGTTCGGTTTTCGGTTCGGTTGAATCAAATTTAATTTCGGTTTGGTTCGGTTTTCGGTTATACCCAGAAAAAAAAATTAACCGAACTAACCGAACCGAATAAACCGATGAACACCCCTAATTCTATCATCTGTTTCTTTTATCACATAGGAAAATAAACACAAATCTACACATGAATAGAGGAGAAATATAGAGGAGAAATATAATATTAATTTCAAATTTTACAAACATAAAGTCTGATGCAAATTAATGTTTTTTCTTCTCATCGTTGTAAACACATGAATAGGTGTTGTTAATCTCATCATAAATCATTAAATCATACGGATTTTATTTTGCAATATAAACTATCGAAACGCTAGAATCAAAGTACAAATAAACAATAAAATTCTTAACTGATACAAGGATTGACAAAGAGCAAACTCAATAGGAGTTCTTACCAAACTTTGAAAAGCTGTATAAAATTTGAAAGGTAGCTCACTATCAAAATTTGAAATGCTTTCTTGGATTCGGGATCTTGTGGTTTTGGATTTAAGAGTTTTCTTATTAGACATTGTAGGTTTAATATGAGAAGTACGTAGTATAAAAAGAAAAGTAGTTTGAATTTATGTATAAAATGGTGAAATGAATGGGGTATTTATAAGGTAAAGGGTTTAGATTTGAAAAGTTATTATTTTTTTCAATGTTGTAAAAATCATGAATCGGTAGTCGGGCGGTCGACCACCCTGCAGCGAGTAATCGGTCAAGTCGGAATTAATCGGTGATTAATCGGATTGGCATTTCCTGCAATTTTTTTGGTATTTCTAAAGGTCAAACTAAAAATCTTATTTGATTCCAAGTCTGCTATGTTTCCAAACCTCAATAAAAGGCTCCAATTCTGATTATGATGCCCATTGTGCATTATAAGTGAAATATACGATCCCCAAATTAAGTATAATGCCTAAATTATTATTATTATTAAAATGACCGATTTGCCCGATGCGTCCGATTTTGACCGATTAAACGGCCGATTCGGCCGATTTTTTGACTGCTTAGTGTCGATTTTTTTCCTAAGCCGATTTTTCGACCGATTTTCAAAAATCGACAAGGTACTCGGCCGATTAACGATTAATCGGCCGAGTTGACCGATTTTTACAACATTGATTTTTTTAATAAAATCCAAACAGTCCAGCAGTCTTTGGATCATTTCCAACGAAGCATTCAACACCTCACATTAGTGTAACTAAGGATTCTTAGACTCAGACCGGGCACTGGTTCCAGCTTGCAACTGATCCACCCAAATATAGAGATACTTCCTCATATTGAATTTACTATACTCCGAGATGAGCTTTGATTCATTCTTAACTGCATCTTCACCACCCACCTACATATTAATCTAAACTGTTATTCATGCTTGAAGAAGTCGATAAATATTCAAAGTAACTAAGAAATACAGTAAGTACTTTCAAAGCTGGATTTGTTTTTATTAGTTTCCTTTTTAACCCAAATAATATGTTTCTTTCTCTAAAGCTCAGCCTATTAGAATATGTGTAATCCTTTAGGCATAAGACAAAAAAAATTCGTTTCAACCCACCCCAGATCCTAAACTACCCATTTTGACCCATCCTAAGAATTATAGCTTTCTTAACACGTCATCAGACATGAATGGTGCAACATACGGACAGATTTCACAGGAGCAAATGAAGATCACCAGAAGTGTCGGAATTCCTGATCTATAGTGGTTTTACATATCTAGACCTGGTCAAAGCAACAGTCAAAATTTGTATCAAATAAAATGGTTTTCGTATTCCTCAAAAGACCTAGCGTATGGTGACTCTACTTAAGCAGTCAAACGTACCTGCTTCGGACCTCATTTCAGAAGCCGAACGAACCCATTTCATCCCCACAATCCAACACCCATTTTAGTTCCCAAACTGACCCATTTTAACCCCCAGTACAGCCCCCAAACACACCCATTTTAGATACATTTCACCCCTCAAACCCACCAATATCAGCCCCCAAATGCATTTATTTCAGCCCCCATTTCAGTATCCAAACACATCTGTTTTAGCTCCCATTTCAGCATCTAATCCCATACCCATTTCAGCCTCGAAAGTCACCTATTTGAGACCCCGTAACCAACCTATTTCAAGACCGAAACATGCAAATTAGGCTCCACTTCAGTTACTATAAGAGTCCATTTGGCGACGCAGCTCACAAATCAACACTTGGCCAGTGATTCAAAACATTCCCTGCAAAAACACACCATGTCAACGAATATCTGGGCCAAATTGTTGAGACTAAATATATTTTAAATCAACTCATACGTTAAAATTGTTAAAAACTATACTTGTGCTATAAAGGGAGCACTAATAAAAGAAATTGAACATGAAAAGCGTTTATGATCAGTAAAAGACGGCAAACATTCATGATGAAAAAGCGGTGCCAATTAGAAATAGATGTAGCTTTATTATTCTTAATGTCAGGCGCACAAATCATAGTATTTTGGCAAAAAAATAAAAAATAAAGCCTTATTTGCAGACAAAGAATTGACAGAATCAGACATTGGGATATAATTTATGCACACATTAAATTCATACAATAGTCATATGAATTCGGCTAACACAATAAATGATTGAGTTATAAAAAATTGAAACTGATAATGTTAATCTAAACACCTAAGGGGCGTTTGGAACAACATGTATAACATCGTTCATAACTTCTTCTTTTTTTAATTCAGTGTTACAGTGGCAGCTTTGCTCGGGGATGATCTAGGTCGTTATGCCTCAAACGTGCATATGTGTATAGGTAACAGTAATATGTCATTTAATGTGTAAGGGTCAAGTCCAGGTTACATGGGTAAATTCTGTACTGCTTTTTCATTAACCGACTGTATTTTGTAACCGGCAAGAGAGTCTTGGCTGGTTTATAGGTGGCTCAAATAAAGTAATCACATAACTATTAACTATATTCATTTTGTCTTAAATTTGTTTTTTTAAGAACTTACATCATTTGTTAAGCTCATGTTCTTTAACCTGAGTGCTGGTGTGAGAATATCCATTCACCATGCAATAAACCGTTATATTCCTTTAAATGTATACCTTTTTCAGCAGTGCTTTAAAGCCTTAAACTCTCTTCCCAGCACTTGACTTCCAGCCAAAGTGACTTAACTTCAAAAGTAAAACTGATCTCATTAATACATTATGATAAAAAGAAAGATCCTCCTAAGTACTAACAAAATGTATGCAATGCATAACAGATTCGCAACGTTACCTTTAGGATAATAAGGACGAAGGAGTCCACCCTAAGACTCCAGAAGCACAACCACTGATTCCAAGACTCTCGAGAAGATAAATGAAACATGAGTGTCGATAGTACTATGCTGCAAATGCAAGTCTCACACATAAAATAAAGAATTACACTGCAAATCAGAACTTACACAACATCAATGAAAATATTTATCTTTTTGGGCATACCATAAGTCACCCATACATGGGGTTGGTCTCCAAATCGCTTCCTTATTCCATTCTTTTGTTGTCCTGCTATAGAATAGATACAGAGCATATGCCTCCACCGTAACAATAAGCATTTAAATATGCCATTAAATCATACAAAAAGTGAAATGGTTGCTTAGCATTAATATCAAAATTGTGACTACCTCTACAACATGTTGTAGCTCAATAATGGGCTCAAGTTTTCAATTCCTATAATGGTACATGTCTAATATCATTAGAAAACTACATTACAGTTAAAGCACGAAAAATAAAAACTACATTACATTACGGAGTTGCATTACATACCTTCTGAGATAGGATAGTTTGTTGAAGAAGCTGTTGTTCCTAAGCTGATGTTCTTGTGAAGAATTTTGCAAACCGCACTACTTGCTTCCTGCATTAAACAATAAAGGAAATACAGTTAATTCTTTTATTTATATTGACCCATTTTGATCTCTCGACAAAAGGCTAAAAATACAACAAATGACATGACATTCACTACGATCGCACCAAGTGCATATTTATAGTTTAGTATAAGGTTAATTTAATTTTGAAATCGTTCTAGGAAACGACATCGTGAACTCCAGATATTGTAATGAAACGACAGTTTGTTTGTGCAATTCTCATTTTAAGCATTTCTCGTTACTTACTACTAAACAAAAACCATATCCTAATGATTTTACTGCTTGCTCCTATATTTACTAACAGGCCAATTGACCCTCTCTTAGAACCAAGAAAATGTAAACTTACTTATAAGAAGATCAAAGATAAAAGGAGCTGAGAAAGATACGTATACGAATTACCTTAAAGAAACCGAAACTTGATTTGTGTGATCGGTGGTGATTATCGAGCATCATGCCCTCCAAATCGATCGAAGCGATGCATCAATCCAACTCATTTTCACCATTTGGGAACCATTTCATCCACCCCAACCGAGTTGTAGTAAATCACCGCACATATAATGTATATCATATTAAAAAAATAACAGTTGCAAATTAACATTGCGTAGTATGTTAGAACGAAGACTTGTTGAATCAAATTTTAGTAATAGACCCCACATTTCCACTTGCTTAACGGATAAGCTCTTCGACATAATCATCATAGTGTCTGACCCGAGCCCATGGGGCAGCAGTAGCCATCGACCCAAGCCCATGGGGAATGTCGGTTCTATTATAACTAGAATATTAGAATTGTAGTAGGATTAGGAAAGCATGTTCTAATACCTATATATACAAACCGAGCTGTGGTTTGTCATTGTACCATCAATATCAGTTTTTGTAAGCCAATACTTTTCTGATTAATTGGAGAGCTTATTCCAAGAAACATTGTGTGTTCCAGTTTTATTGTTTGTTTAGTTGTTTGTGTTTCTTGCTTCGTTGTGAACATCAATCGACGTGGGACTTGAATTGGTATCGAGCCGTGTTCAAAATGCAGGTCGATCACAGCTAGGTATAAGCAGGTCGATCACAGGAGGTTTCAACCAGTCGATCACAACAGGTTTCAGCAGGGTATCCATAGTCGATCTCTGAAGGGTTTCCAAACAGAAGTCTAGTCGATCTCTGAAGGGTTTCCAAGCAGAAGTCTAGTCGATCTCTGAAGGGTTTCCAAGCAGAAGTCTAGTCGATCTCTGAAGGGTTCCAAGCAGAAGACTAAAGGGTTCCAAGAAGTGAATAAAGTTTCAAACTTTAACTTGGTTTACTTAGGCAAGAAGTAAAACAAGCGAGTTCTAGGGCTGGAAGATAATCCAACTACACCGGTAACTTACAAAAGGCGTTCAAGAAGGATGGTGCAAGGCGGTCGAGTCAACCACCAATTGAACATTCTAAATTGGCTCTTCAATGTCCAATGTTAACAAGCACAATTATAACATATGGGCAATAAGAGTTAAAGCGGTATTCGAGTCCATGGAATACTTGATGCAATGGAACCGGGGAAGGAACACAAGTTGTTGCCAAGCAAGATCACATGGCGATGGCGTTACTCTTCCAGCGATTCCGTAAGAACTTGTTTTCAAGTTTCACAATTCAACACAGCCAAAGAAACTGGGAGCTTTGAAGACCGGTATGTGGGTGTTGATCGGGTTCGAGACGCGAGGTTGCAAACCTTGGAGACGGAATTGAATCTTTAAAGATGAAAGTCAACGAATCAATCGATGACTTTGCGGCTAGGTTGGACAAAATTGTAATGTAGTAAATAGCTTGGGAACAATTTATGAAGACAAGAAACTTGTTAAAAGTTACTTGCATCCGTTCCGGATAGGTATGTTGCAATTGTTGCCTCAATAGAACAATTTGTCGACTTGAATACTATGTCTTTTCAAGAAGCAATTGGAAGGTTGAAAGCTTTTGAAGGAAGAATGAAGGGTGTTGACACCACTTCAAGATCAAGGCATGTTGATGTTCGGAAGGGCTGAAAGATATGATAAGAAAGGTCGAGGAAGGAATTCCTCCGGTGGCAACGGTAAAGGTCAAAACTTTTCTTCTCAATACGAATCTCATGATAGTGGTCAAGCTAATAACCACAACCGTAATAACTCCGGAGAAATACGGAGCAAAAGAAGAACAAAAGTCGAGATCTTTCAAAGATTCAATGCTTGATGTGATGAATATGGTCACTTTGCTTCTAACCGCCTCGAACGACGTGAATGAAGCAAAAGCATGAATCAAACCTTTGCAAACGGAGGATGATGATGACCCGACACTTTTTATGATGAAAAGCGTTCAAGAAGTAGTTTTCTTGAATGAAGAAAAGATTATCCCAAACCAATTGAATACTAAGCCAAACGAGGAAGACACTTGGTATTTGGATAATGGAGCAAGTAATCACATGACGGGATCCGAGAATACTTTTCGAGTTGAATGAGAATATCTCCGGCAGAGTGAAGTTTGGTGATAACTCTTGCATCGAGATAAAAGGAAGGGTTCGATAATCATTGAAGGAAAACGGGTGAGCAACGGTTAATCACTCGAGTCTATTACCTACCCGAGCTAAAAGCAACATAATTAGTCTTGGGCAAGCTACCAAGGCGGATGTGACATTCGTATGAAAGGTAACCTTCTTACTATGCGTGACTCAGATGGCAAGCTTCTAATGAAGGTTCCTAGAACAAGTAATAGACTTTACAAGATTAAGCTCCAAGTTGGAAGTCCGTTGTGTCTCAAAGCAAAGATGGAAGATGATGCTTGGTTATGGCATGCTAGGATGGGTCACATTAATTTCGAGACGATGGAATTAATGGCAAGGAAGGGCATGGTTGAAAAGTTGCCAATAATTCATCAAGAGAACAAGTTGTGTAAATCTTGTTTGGTAGGAAGACAAATGCAAGAAAGGTTCGATATGAGTGACTTGGGAAAGTTAAGCTATTATCTTGGAATTGAAGTAAAGCAAGAGGATTCGAGTATCTCAATAAGTCAAGAAAGCTATGCAAAGAAGATCTTGAAAGATGCTGGGATGCATGAAGCGAATCCTACTCAATGTCCATTAGAACCTGGAATGAAGTTAAGCATGGATAAGGAAGGAAAGCCGGTTGATGCAACATTATATAGACGACGAGTTGGTTGTTTAAGGTATTTACTACACACTCGACCTGATTTATCTTATTTGGTTGGTTTGGTTAGTCGTTACATGCAAGAACCAAAAGAATCACATATGGCATCTGTGAAACAAATACTAAGGTATATCCAAGGTAGTTTGAATTTTGGAATACGATACAACCAAGAGAAGACCAAGGAGTTAGTGGGTTTAGTGATAGTAGTTTTGCTATGGACCAAGATGATGGTCAAGCACAACCGGGCACGATTTTATCTAGGGAAATCACCTATCACTGGTGCTCACAAAAGCAAAACACGGTGGCTCTATCGCCTTATGAAGCCGAGTTCATGGCTGCAACCTCACCGCGTGTCAAGGGATATGGTTACGTGGATTGTTGAGTGAAATAACCGGAATGGAAGAAAGAGTGGTGGTCTTATTTGTTGACAACAAATCGGCTATTGCACTTATGAAAATCCGGTTTTCACGGAGAAGCAAGCATATAAACACACGTTATCATTTTATCCGAGAGTGTGTTGAAAGAGACCAAGTACAAGTTGAGTTTGTAAGAGGTGAGTTACAACGTCGATATTCGACGAAAGCTCTCGCAAGGATTAAGTTCAAGGAGATGCAAGAGTTACTCGAGTTGAAGATCTCCCTATCTCGAGTCGAAATTGGGGTGAATGTTGGGCTAATGTCCACCCGAGCCCATGGGCAGCGTGAGCTATCGACCCAAGCCCATGGGGAATGTCGGTTCTATTATAACTAGAATATTAGAATTGTAGTAGGATTAGGAAAGCATGTTCTAATACCTATATATACAAACCGAGCTGTGGTTTGTCATTGTACCATCAATATCAGTTTTTGTAAGCCAATACTTTTCTGATTAATTGGAGAGCTTATTCCAAGAAACATTGTGTGTTCCAGTTTTATTGTTTGTTTAGTTGCTGTGTTTTACTGTTTCTGTTGTGAACATCAATCAGACGTGGGACTTGAGTGTCATTCTTCTCAAAACCCCTAAATAAGTTCAAACACATAGTTATAATATTGCGATCACAATAAAGAAGTAATGCATGTAGCTTTCTTATGATTAGCAAACCTGATATGAGCGTCAAGAGAAAAGAACCCTAAATCAAAAGCGACAAAACATAAAGGCGTAAAGAGCATATCACCTTCTTTTCACCTAGAAGCCGTGCAAAGCCGAGAGTACTATCCCGAATAGTCGCTAAGCAACTCCAATCCGTCATCCGACCCGGTTAATCCACGAACAATATCCATAGCTACCTAAAGTGAAAGAGAAAAATGTTCAAATTTGCTAATTAGTAGAATAACAAAACGTTTTAAAGATGTTTAAGAGACGAATCGTTTACACCGGTTCAATGAAATGACAAAAGTTATTTGTAATTCGACACTTTCACGGTGTTTTAGTGATCTATCATTTTGCTTTAAACAACCACCATGAAACTCAAAGAGACGAACTTTTAAAGTAAATGCATAACTAATGGAAAAAAGTGGCATAAATAGTTGTGTACCGGAATTACCTACGCGACATGATGGTCAGCACCAACTGAACCAACCCACTGAATCCACCCCCTGAACCCACCCTGTGAACATACCTCCCGAACACATGCACCCATGTCCTAAAGTAGTGGGTGCAAAAGAAGATGAAAAAGTGTGTTGAAGGCATCATCTCCTCCTCCAACAGTTTTGTCACTCGGCTTCAATCAAGTGTTTAGGTAGTTAGCTTGATAAGCTCAAGTTTTGTGGCTTATTTGAGGGGAGGCAGCTTTATGTAAGGGTGCTTATAGCAAAAGATCTTTATACCCTTTAATAAAAATTAGTATGATTTTATTTGTTCAAGTAGTTTTGAGCTGATTAACTATAATAAGCTAACCCAAACGCTGAGCATGACATAAGCCATAGGGTGCAAACATAAGCTAAGACAAACACCCCGCAAGAACCACAAAGCAAATTTTATATCCACCTTTCTATTTTAGTTTGTTCAATGTAAGACAAAGAAAATATATGACTTTGACAATTTGGATACTAAGTATTTTAAAATCTTGTGAGTGAAGATGAATAGCAACAGTTCGGGTAGGCCAAAAGAAAAAAACCCACGAGCCTGTTAGAAATAAAAAAAACCCGAGTTACTATTTCTAAGAGGCCCAATAAATGTAATATAGATACAATTACATTTTGTATTAGTGGAACTTACGAATTTACCTTTTAGTTTGATATAAAGCCCAATAGAGTTGAGATCAATATAGATCTCATGTTTTTTCGTAGATCCAATGAACCAATCTTAGTCATCCGTTTTTCATCAAAATTAATAAAAAATATTTTCTACCTTTTTTTAAAACAAACATATCTTTCTATAGATATGTACTTCGATATACTTTCGACGATTTTTTTTTTCAAAATTCCCGACGAGAAAATCACATGTAATTTGTAAAATCACATGTGATTCATTTTAAAAATCACGTGTGATTTTTTTAGGCGGAATTTTTTGAAAAGAAAATTAGTCGGAAGTATATAGAAGTGTATTTCTATATAAATCTAATTTAATTCTCGTCGCGATGGTATGATTTTTTTTAGTAACGATTAACGGTTTGCGAGATGTTTAATTTTTTTTTTTAAATGTGAAAGTTTACTTTTTTTTTTTCTTTTGATCAAAAAATAAATGTACATGATTGGTTCATTAAATTTATGATAAATATGAGATCTATATTGATCTTTTCTCAAGCTGAATATCTTCTTCTACTTTTTACAAGCATCTATTGTTAATAGGAGACAAGAACTTTCAGAATAAGAAATCCCAAACACCCCATGAATGTAGGGATGGATGGCTTCAAGCATTATTATTTTGAGTTCTTAAAATTAAATTTGATTTTTCTTAGAATGACAATTTTTTCACACTGTATCTCACAATTATCTCACAATTGCTTTTGGTGGGGCTTGAAGAATGGCAATTTTTTCACACCATATATCATATCTCACAATTATCTCATAAATGTCTCCAACAAAACTTGAGCTCACAACCTCTAGGTTTGTGGACAACTCACATACCACTAGACCAAAGACCTCGGGTTTAAATTTGAATTTGTAGTCATTGTTTTCCGTTTCATACTAAATGCAAAAGGGTCTCGCATTATAGGTTTACCTCTTTTTGTAGCTTAATTTTGATAGACATTTACTCCGACCATTCCATAAATTGTCGTCCAAAATATTAGGTAGATTAGTGTAAAAATAGGCAGATCAAATGTATTGGGTAATCGATCAAGTTGAAAAGTTTTTAGTAGGTCTCAAAATGGGTTGGTCGGGTTGGCTACCCAAAAGAATTGGTAACATGAACGAATAAATCCAGATCCCCAAAAGGTAGTACAACAACTAATAACATGTAGGGATATGTAGGAGTGTATTTCGAGAAAAAAGTTATGCAATTTTTTGTGTTTTCATATTTGTATTTGCTCGAGACTTTGCTATTAAGTTTATAATTTTGGATATGTAGGAGTGTTTATCCATGAGATTAACATATATCTAACATTTCCTAATTCCGAGGGAAATGTCCTTTACATAGTTGATTATGTTTAGGCTGCCCCCAGTAAGGGGATTCAATCCCTTTACTTTTCACTGCCACGTCAGCTTTCTCTCTCTAGCTACCTTGAGGCGATTAGTTGCTCCAGTAAGAGCGACCTTTAATAAAATTAATTAAGGAATGTGAGTGTTGTTTTTATGTGTGTTTGTTTCGATCGTACACACGATCGACTTAAACAAAAAATCACTCGATCGACATGTTCCACAGCAAGGAGATCGATCGACATGTTCCAAAAAAAGCACTCGATCGATTGAAGATCGAGTCTACTGGGGCTAGCCTTAACTTTTCATGTTAACCGTTGTTAGTTTTTTATAGTCACGACTCACGACAATATTGGCGACCTATAACATACAATCTCAACCATTTTTTTTTATGACTACTAAAGATATCAATTACCCAATTCAAATGCATCTATCATTCCATTAAGGTCTTTCCATCTAACTACTCATTATTCCTATTTAGATATTTGGGCTTGGGATCATTACTTTAGAGCATTCGGTACGATAACGTGGAGGGCTGCGTTATGATGAGCTGGAGTTGCGTTAAGGAGCGTTTCCACACCGTTCCTTGGGCGTTATGCCTTGCGTTAAGCCTAATGTTAATGTGGTAATGTGCGTTAACTCGTATATGTGGACAAAAAAAGAATTACAAAACCACCCCATGATTGAAATTAGTTGTTTTTGTATTTCTGTATTTTTGTAATTTTGCGGTGTGTGTATTCTTGAGTGTGTGTTTGTGTTTGTTTTCACTGTGTGTGTAGTGTGTGTACAACAAGAGAGGGATAAAGAAGATGATATACAACTAAACTTTGCAATTTAGTCCCTGCGGTAGCGTGGTATTTACATTTGAGACCATGTGGTTTTTGTAGCATTTTTTTTATTTAAGTTAATAACATTTTTATTTAGGTTTTTATGTGGTAGTTTTTTTAATTCGTAACTTTTTTTATTTTGTATTGTAATTTTTAAGTTTATTAATGAAATATTAGGTTGTTGAATGAGTTAAATAGTTAAGGGGTTAATTTGTAAAATGTAATTTTTTAAAATGTAAGTCCCAAAATGTGGTGTTATGATAAGGGGTTTTTTTTATTGTTAAGGTTAAAATATTAAGCTGGTGTGGCACTGACGTTGGGCGATGTTAACTCATAACTTGAGTTATGACACCATTGCTCTTATTGTGCAGTTCGAGCTTTTGTGTTAATTTCCATCTAACACCATTATTTTTTATGTTTATATTAGTTTGTTAATGAAACTAAATTTTGTCTATTAATTTCATCTTAGTTTTCAATAGCATAAGTAAAGGAGTTTAATGTACAACTATGCATTTTGTCTATTAATTTCATTTTGGATGATAGGTTCGCAAGAATAGAACCCCACTGACACTTGCCCTGAGCAAGCTATCAAGATGAGGACAAATGCAAGGCCAATCTCTTTTCCATGTATCAGTTATAACTTTTTAGTAGAGTATATTTTTGTGAATTTTTCCTCGCATTTATCCTTATCATGGAAAAAGTGTCCCATGTTGAACCATGACCTTATCCGCCTAATGTTTTGGAATAATCGCGATAATATCCCACCGATTAGGTAAAGAGTGTGAATCTTTCAACACCACAACTATACCCCAAATTAGCTTATTGAAAATTAGACAATATCAAACTAAACAAGAGAATGTAACACCAACAAATTATATATTTCTCAAACTATTGAAACATATACTACTACAACAAAGAAAGGAAGAAAGAACTAACTACACAAGATTGCTTGTGTGTGTTTTTGGTGTACTTGAAACCAAATGCAAAGCCTTGTATTTATAGGCTTCAAAACATCACAAGGTGCTAGCAACTTGACTCCTCCAACTTGCATATATTCTTCCAACTTGTAGATTTGCAAATCTTTGTTGAGATATGATAGAGCCACTTGCTAACATTCACTTAATCAAATATGAGCTATAACCAAAAAATCTCCACCTTGGCGAATATCAGTTCTTCAATCTTGCCTTCAACCATCGTTGGTGGAGTCTTAAAACCAATCTTTAACTTTTCACAACATTGATCAAGTCCAAACAGTAATTGAACTTGATCCCAGCTAGTACTTTAGTCAACATATCTGCGGGATTCTTAGAAGTATGGATCTTCTGGATTCTGACTCCACCTTCTTCCAGTATCTCTCGTATGAAATGATACCGAACATCAATATGCTTCGTCCTTGCGTGATAAACTTGATTCTTCGCTAAGTGAATTGCACTCTGACTGTCAGAATGCATAGTGACAAATTTCTGATTGATTCCAAGTTCACCGAGCAACCCTTGAAGTCAAATTGCCTCCTTTACAACCTCTCAGAATTGCCATATACTGCTCAGAGTTGACAAAGCGAGAGTTGATCTGTAAGGTTGACTTCCAACTAATTGGAGCTTTTGCCAGAGTAAAAACATAGCCTGTAGTAGATCTTCGCTTGTCTAAATCTCCTGCATAGTCGGAATCGCAATATCCCACTACCCACTGACTACTTCCATGCTCGAATACTTACCCTACATCGACCGTATTATGGATGTACCGTAATATCCATTTCTCTGCTTGGCAATGTCCTTTTCCAGGGTTATGCATATACCTGCTCACTATACCAACAACATGACTAATATCTGGTCGAGTACATATCATAGCATACATTAAGCTACCGACAACATTTGCATAAGGCACTTTCTCCATGTATGCCCTCTCTGCATCATTTTTAGGTGACATAGCAGCACTAATCTTAAATTGAGAAGCAAGTGGAGTACTAACTCGTCTTGTTTGCTTGTCAAGCCTAAAACACTTTAGAATCCTTCTCAGATATTGTTTCTGAGTCAAACAGAGCTTCCTCAATTTTCTGTCTTTGACTATCTCCATCCCGAGAATCATCTTTGCTTCACCGAGATCCTTCATCTCAAATTCGCTTCTCAACCGAGTCTTTAACTTTTCAATCTCTTCTAGACTTTGAGAAGCTATCAACATATCATCTACATATAGAAGAAGATATACGAAGGACCCATCTTGTAGCTTTTTCAAATAGACACAATTGTCATATTTGCTTCTTGTGTACTTCGACTCCATCATAAACTTCTCAAATCTCTTGTACCACTGTCTTGGGATTGCTTCAATCCGTACAACGATTTATGAAGCTTATATACTTCATGCTCTTTTCCAGCAACTTTGAATCCTTCTGGCTGAACCATATAGATTTCCTCTTCCAAGTCTCCATATAGAAATTCAGTATTCACATCCATCTGAACTAGTTCCAAATCTAACAGTGCTACCAAATCTAACAAAATTCTAATAGAGGAATGCTTTACCACTGGAGAAAAAACTTCATTATAATCAATTCCCTCTTTATGAGCGTAGCCTTTAGCTACCAATCTTGCTTTGTAGCGAACATCATCCTGGCTAGGAAATCCTTCTTTCTTTGCATACACTCATTTGCATCCAATTGCCTTCTTCCCTTTTGGGAGGTTGGTTAAATCCCATGTCTGATTCTTCTCAAGAGACTGCATTTCCTCGCTCATGGCAATCCTCCACTTCTCGCTCTCTGAGTCTCGAACCGCTTCAGAGTAAGTAGTAGGAACATCATCAGCTGCAATTGAAGATGCACAAGCCACCATATCATTAAGGCGAGCAGGCCTTTTAGTGTTTCTTTTGGGCTTGCTGGTAGCAATTGATTCATATTGTTGCTGTGGAGGTTCTTCGGTTTGAACCTCCTCTTCTTCATAATCTCCTTCTACCACAGGAGAATCATCAATTGTTTCTCTATCATCTGGTACAATTGTTCTTTCAAACTACACCTTTATAGGAGTTCCATCTAATTGCTTAGCATTCACCTTCTTCAACATGGTAGATTCATTAAAGGTGACATCCCTGCTAACGATCGCCTTCTTCGCTCTCGACACCATAGACAATAGCCTTTGATTCCGAGGTAATCCCATGAATAATGCTTTCTTTGCTCTAGGATCCAACTTTGATTCCTTCACATGATAATATGCACGTGAACCAAACACATGCAAGGAATCATAATCAGAGTGTGTTTTCCATACCATTTCTCAAATGGTGTTTTACCATCAATAGCAAGAGATGGAAAATGATTACCGAGGTGACACGACACACGTCACTTCAGCTTTCAAAATTCTTTACCCAACCCAAGATGGATAACATACACGTAACTTTCTCCAAAGAAAGTTCGGTTCATGCTCGCCACCCCTGCTCGTTGTGGTGTATGCCCGACAGTGAAGTGTCTGACAATGCCTTCGTCTTCACAAAATTTTGTGAACTGATCATTTTTATACTTTCCACCGTTATCTATTCGGAGATGTTTGATCTTTCTACACGTCTGAGTTTCCATCATCTTTTTCCACTTGATGAACACTCCTAGCACTTCATACTTTTTCTTCAACATGTACACCCAAACTATTCGAGAAAAGTCATCAACAAAGGTCACATAGTAGTGTCTCCCTCCTAAAGATCTTGTCTTTGAGGGACCCCATACGTCAGAGTGGACATAATCCAAGATACCTTGTGTCTTGTGGATAGTTGTCCCAAATTTCACCCTTGTTGTCTTCCCGTTGATGCAATGCTCACAGAGATCTAACTTACAGGAACTTACTCCTTTCAATAATCCTTGCTTTATGAGCAAATTCAAGGAATTCTCTCCTGCATGTCCTAAGCGCATATGCCATAACTTCACTGCTTCTGAATTTCTATCACCATCGGTAACAACTGATATAGTTCCAACAATTGTTCCACCCTTATAGTGATACGTGTTGTTTATTTTACAAATACCCTTCATTACTACAAGTACGCCAGAAATGATCTTTATAACCCCATCCTTTGCTCTTACTTCGAATCCTTTAGATTCTAAGGTACCGACGGAAATGAGATTCTTCTTCAACTTTGGCGAATAACGAACACCTTTCAAGGTCACAATTGTCCCATCTTCATTCTGCAATCGAACGGAACCAATCCCACGAGTAGTGAGGGAGTTTCGTCATTCGATAAACAACTTCCTCATGTTCTTCAAAATTACTAAACCACTCGATGTGGTGTAATATGATGGCTACATGCGGAATCTAATAGCCATACATCAGAAGCATTCTTTGTTGACGATGTTGCAAGTGAGAGATCTGATTATTCATCATCACACTTGGTGACATTCGCCTCTGCTACAACTTTACCATTGTAATGATTGTCCTTGGTTTTCAACTTTGGACAATCTCTCTTCCAATGGCCTTTTTCATGACAAAAAGCACATTCATCTTTGCTTAGTCTTTGCCTCGACTTGGATCTCCATCTCTTATCGGTGCCCTTCTTCTGCGAACGACCTCTGACTAGTAAAACCTGTGCGTCTCCACTTGAACTAATCTGCTTGTCCTTCCTTCTCAGTTCTTTACTATACAAGGCGGCACAAACTTCACTAAGTGACACATCATCCTTTCCATTAAGTAGAGTTGTTTCAAGCAACTCGTACTCCTACGGAAGCGATCCCAACAGTATCAATGCTAGATCCTGGTCTTTGAACACCTCATCCATATTCATCAAATTGGTTACCAGCTGGTTAAAACTGGTAATGTGATCATTCATAGTGGTACCGGGTACATAAGTGAAGCGAAAGAGTCGTTTCTTCATAAAGAGCTTATTCTGACAATTTTTCTTCAGAAATTTCTCTTCCAACACCGCCCACAGTTTATAGGCGCATGTTTCTTTTGAGAAAGCATATCGTTGCTCTCTCGAAAGAAATGAACGAACTGTACCACAAGCTAACCGATTGATGGTTAACCAATTCCTCTCTTCTACATCCTCTGGTTTACTTTCTTCAACGGCAATGTCTAGACCTTGTGATAAGGTTTTAAAATGTACCTTTTGAGGGTCGTTAAGCCCTTATTTGATCACTTTTGTATCCGTTATTACTTAATATCGCTCCTTTTCACTTTTAGGTCTTTTGAAGGCAAATTGCTGTAATGGCACTTATTTGGACGAAAAGGCGCGAATATGTGAAGAAAATGGCCAAAGTCAAGAATCGAGACACTCAAGTCACCGAAATACAAGGGACGGCACATCGCTAACCGCGACGCCGTCGGAGCACTTCGTGTGACGGCTCAAGAGCCAAATTGCTTATTTTCAAGTGACGGTGTCGCTTTAAAGAGTAGGCCGTCGCAACTCGACGGCATAGATTTGATCCGACGGCGCCGAGACTGAACGGACGGCCACAAGCACAAGGTGACGCCGCCGCAAGACTAACGTGGCCAAGACGAAACCCTAATGACGGCGACCCGACGGCCCATAATTCAAAGGGTGACGCCGTCGCGATTGTAATCTTATATATAGAATCCGAATTTTTCGCTTTTAGTGTGTAGTCTTTTGGAGTAAAACCTAAACCGAACCAAGGTCGTCTTGTACAAGATTTTAGGTTCTAAACCCTATCTTACATCAAGATAAGTGTTTTACTTCATTAATTCAATTATGTCTTCAATTATTTGTGAGTATGCTTGCATGTTCTCCATGTCCGGCTAATTTACTTGTGTGTTTGCTTAGGGAATATGAAACTTAATTATTGAATATTGATTTGTTGTCTCTTATCTTAATGGTTAATGATCTAGTAATGCAATAGGTCATTCGTTGTGTAATTAATGCTTGATTAATCTTTGTAAACCTTGGACTATAACATTTAGAGCAGTTGTAGGCTAAACCATCCAAAGAGTGCCTTAGAGTAAGAGTTTATAATTCCTTTGTTAGGAATTAGAAATTCCGTGTATTAAAGAGTCGGTCACCTCAAGTATATGTAATCGTTAGAAAGCTCGTAGTCGTAGTTCTTTAAGTTAAGTAGTATTTAGTTAAGTAACACCGTGGAGGACGGACGGTCTTTACCCACCGTATGCCCGATCCACACCCGATGTGTGGCGATTTATGTAAGACTATAAATACTCTCTACCTTCCAAGGTAGAGAGTGGAGCTCATAATAATATCTTTCACTTTCTCTCACTAAGTTCCCTAAACCTCTAACTTTCTCTCTAGAATTCCACTTATACGCCACTTTGTGTTATGGTTTGATGTGTATGTGAAAACTAATATCCTACAATTGGTATCAAGAGCCATGGTTAGATCATATCTTGCACATCTTTGGATTTCTAGTGGTTTTAGGTGGTTTTGAGTTTGAAAAGTTTAGTGGTTTTTGCATCATTTGGTTGATTTCTTGTGTTAAAGCTTGATTTTGTTAGTACTTTTATGTTTAGAATCATCACAAGTGTTTAGGTTTTCATTTGGTAAGCTTGAATCATCTTGGTTGGGTTGTTTTGGATTGAAAAGTGATGTTTATGTGGTTTTTCTTGCTAGCGACTTGACATACGGATTTGTTTCTTCAGTAGCGACTTGCTTTACAATTTTGTAGCGAGTTACGCTTTGGAGCTAGCGACTTAGACCTAGCGACTAACAAGACAAGTAGTGGACCTCCACCACGGGTAGCGACTTGGTGGTAGCGACTTGGTCTGTAGCGAGTTGCTCTTTAGCGACTTGAATCTTTAGCGACTTGAGTAGCGAATTGCTGCCAAAATTTTGCTAGCGACTTGAGGCTTAGCGAGTTACTACTTAGCGACTTGCATTTGTTTAGCGACTTGGGACTTTAGCGACTTGGTGGTATAGCGAATTAGGTGTTAGCGACTTGGTTCAAGGGTTATAGCGACTTGGTTGATTTTTACGAAGAAGAGGTTTGACCAAAGTTGACTTTTACGCCAAAACTTCAAACGGCCATAACTTTTGATCCAGAATCTGCTTTCAAATAAATACCGCAAAACGACCGAACAAATCGAATATTGTGAGGTTTCACCACGATGTCGTGAAACGAATTTTTCGAGGCCCAAATCCTCTCCGAAAGGAAGTTATTGAGCTTTTAAGTTTTAGACCTAAATTTCTCCATAAAATCGCAACAACCAACCCAAATCACAACCAAACAACATCTCGCTTATCCCACAAACAATCATAAGACCTAACACACAATTGTCTATCATTGTGTCGATCCATCACCGCCTTAACACATTCCATTGGTCATTGCTTAACGGTTTGGTCTTGATTTTAGTAAAATCCCGCGAAAGATTCTATTTCTGCTTAAATCATAGACTTGTAAAATCCCGCATTCTACCACATCATGTCTTACTCTATCGACCCAAAGGATTTCGTAAGTGCTTAAATTGTATGATGTCAGTGGATAATAATGATAATGGATGCTACATCGAACGATTAAAGATGTTTGAATTAAACAACGAGGATGTGAGATCTTCATGTTCGAGTACAATGAGAATGAATTGCACCGCTATGTAATGCCATGCAAATGGAATGCAAGATTGAGCCCTATCAACTACTTCATCCGCACCTCATACAGCTTGTTATCCATAGTCAGATCGAACATGTAGTGCTCTTTTCCGCCAGACTTACCTACATTGACAAGAAGCTTGTTGTTGAACTTAGAGCATTTAAAGTCGCAACTTACCAATGAAGAAGTTCAAAAGGATGGTTCCAGCAGCACTCTTCAAGTAATCTACAAACAATTTCACCATTCATCGCTGGGGAATATTCAAAGAGACACGATCAACACTTGACCGAATTTCCTTCAAAAACATACCGGAATGGAAATTGTGAATTATTGAGACATTTATCCAACTCATGGATAATGTGAAAAGTACATTGAGGAAACCGCACAAAAGGATGAAAAGTGAATGAGTGTCGTGCAATGAGAGATTGTTGTGATAAGTCGGGTAATGTATCCGTGGAAGAATCGGTGTTGCCGAATGCGTAATGTTAGAGAAAACAAATAATGATGAGTCGGACAATGCTAAAATAGAATCTTCATGCTCATGTTCACAAGAGAGAGAGTGCACCACCACAACCCGCAAGCTAATGCAAAGGAACGCCCATGGAAGCTTCGGATGTACCTAAGATAGAGATGCACCGCCACAACCTCGTGCACGTTAATGCAGAGGAAAGTTGCATGAAAGTTTCGCAGCACCTAGGTATGCATCTTCTTCTCAAAATGATGATTATGAATTGCATGAGTACACCGTGATTTGTGCTCGATGATTCCTTGACCACCGAACTCAATACCTATAAGGATCAAGTTGCTATATACGAACAACAAGCTAAGTTTGAACTTACCACTCGTGAGCGTGAGATGGATATCCAAATGCGCATAATTATTAGAAAAGTAATTTTAGAGAAGAAGTATTAAAACAAGAGTTAAACTCCTTACAAGAAAAGCTTTCCAAAACTGCTAAGCAAAACACGAACTTCAAGAAAATGTTAAAATGCTTAAGCAAGAATTCAAGGCTAAGGAATCAAAACTTTGAATGATTTTTCCAATCTAAAACTTTGAAAACAAGCTTGAAAATAAGTTGTACGCATAAGGAATACCATTCAAACCGCTCACATGATCACTAAGCATCGAGTCTTAAGCGATAAGCATAGCATTCCCTTGTTGAGGAACCAAATCCAGAGGTAATTAAAAGGCTAGAAATGCTCATAAGGTGCTTTATGATGGTAATGAAATCCTTAAGCCTAGGCGTAAACCTAGTTGCGCTTGAGTGCACCGAGGAAGATAAGAAATCGATGAAGTCACTAGGAGAAAATGAATAAGAAGTTAGAAGATCCCGAGTGTAAAAAGAATAACATAACGATCAAACCCCATAATTACACTAAAGAAAATTGGATCTCCTTGAACAAGTTTAAGCCTCGACTTATTAACCCCCGAACAAGTGTTCGGAAAAGGATTTAGATAAGCAAAAGCGAGAATCTTGTTGTAACGAACCCTCCCTTAGGAAAATGCCTAGAGCGATCGTGTATCCTCCGAATACACCAATGCATCTTGTTCCTAGAACAATTGCCACTAAAAGCAAGACCTTAATTAGTCAATATGTTATCTTTCAACTATTTGTTGATTTTGAGAAAACTTGCAAGAAAAGGATCACACCCACCGGTATTATCAAGGAGAAAGGGTTTTGAGCAAACTAAAGAATGTTATTTAATCAAGTCATGCCTTTCTTTAAACAACTAAAAGATCATTTTGAGAGTCTTAAAAAGGAATGAATTCGTATATTAAAGAAATGGAAAAGGAATTTGATGCAATGATTGTTGAGGTTAGTGATTATGAGAGAGAATTAAAATATAATGAGATTGAGAGGAAGAACTTGCATACACCGAATGAGAATCGATTTCAATGTATTGCTCAAGATGTGTTTTTCATCGCTACAAATTGTTCCATTAATGCTTCTCAATTTCATGAATTATCTGTTGCTCGAAAGTCTCCCATGATCGTGTCATTGAGCTTGAAACAACAAATTCAAAATTGCATGAGAAAATAGAACAGATGATCATGATAACTTGGTCAAACATTATTCTAAATTAGAAGTTGAACATCTTGCTTTGCAATTAAAACATCAACATCTCAAAGAAAATGTTAAAACCTCAAATATCAAGACATCCTCCGATGCTCCCGAGTTTGATGCGCTTTTGAAATTAGCAAACGTGATGAACAAATTCGAGCTCATTATAACACGATCAAAAGATTGAAAGCCCAAATTTCACAACCGAAAGGTGAAAAGAAGGATGATCGGTTCCCATATGCCTCCTCCTTTAGATTCTCGAATTTCCAACTTCAAAACATAATTGATAACTTGCAAAAGGAAAATGATTGTTTTAAAGTCGAAATTTCAAAGGTTAATGATCAAAACAAAGAGTTATGTGATTCATTTAAAGTTAATCATGATAAACAAATTGAAAAGATAACTTTACTTAACGATATTGAGAATCAAGCGTGAGGTGAAAGGAAAGTTGCCAATCCCAAATTGCAAATACTGCTCCTAAGGTTTCGCCAGATAAATATGCTATCGATATGTTATATATTCCCCGCCCATTAGGAATAATGAACTTGCACATAAAGCATATCTCTCATACCTTAAGGAAAGTTTGAAGGGTCTCCGTGAGATTGTTGAAGATGAAAGATTAGAAAACCTTTGATAGTACTATAGCCTATGCCCGCATGGATGCCAAACGATCTCGTGAACTCTTAGAGTATGTAATTGTCACAAGTCCGAAATCTAGCAATAGGCGAGATAGAATAGTTGTGCCTTGTTCTATGCCTAAAGCCAAGCATGTGACCCTTGATATGCCTTGTTCCATGTCAAAATTCAAGCAAGCAACCTTGATGTGCCTCCTAGAATTTCGATCCCAAAGACTTCTAGACCGTAAATGCGTAAAGTAGTGAAGCCATGTAATGTTCCCATCACATTTCTACAGATGTTAAGATTGACACTAAAGTTAGCGGTCAAAACCTAGAAGCAATGCAAAGAAGGATAGGATTACGCAAACTAAAAGTGTTAATGATAAGGAAGTGAAAGAACACCATAGGGACAAGAAGTTTGATTTGAACAAAAGAATCGTGTTAGTTCTAGTATTAGCTCTAAGCTTATCAAATTAATTCGAGGCCTCATGTCGTCTCGCAAAACATGTAAAAATGTTTATTTTCCGTAATCATGATAAATGTGATGTGTTATTTCGAGGTCTAAGATTCATAACCCGCTTAAGAAAGTTTGGAGAGCAAAACAGACATAAATCTCGAAACCTACAGGAATGTGTTTACAAATGTAGGATTTCAAAGGAAGCCCACAGTCGAATATTTACGAATGGCAAACCTTACCCTTTAACTAGATCCACTATGCCTAGAATAGTGCTCATAAGGTTTGGAAGCCAACCGGTAGAATAATCCCATTAAGCACAAAATGTCATTTGACTAAGTCCGATGCTTCTACTAGTTCACTCCTAGGAATAATGCCATTGCATCTAGGGTTTCACGATTCAAAGATTGTTTGTGCTAACCAAAAGGAACCCATCAAGACGTGGGATCCAATGTTTCCACCTCTCGTCTTCGTCTGTTGTCCAAAGCAGTCGCATAAATCGTCCCTTGGTATTTGGATTCGGGCGCTCTAAACATATGACCGGGCTCTTAACAATGACGCCTGCTCAAATCGCCTCAGCCTCGATTTCATCATTATGGTGTCTGCAGATAACACTTCAGCCCCGCTCTTCAAAGAAAAGAAAAGTGTACGCTTTTCCGCGCTTTATCTTCTTCGCCTAAAGAGAAATTCTCTCATGAATGGCCATACTCATCTACATTCTTCATCAACAAGCTTCATGTTTTTCCACGCCATTCAATCATCAAGTGGATCTATGTTCATTGGTGTATACTCTTATTCACTTGTTAAATCAAAATGGCAACTTCGGATGCAATTTTGAGGGGAGAAGAGTGAATATACTACATGATGATGGATGTTTGAATAATGGTTATACGACTTAATTTTTGATGATGATGAGTGTATATTCTTTTGATGAAGAGTGAATATACTAAGGATAACTGGATTCATTGTTTTGATTTTGATGACTCTCCTCCAACGCCTAATGCTTCACTTACTAAGGATAATTGGGAATCAATGTTTGGGATTCATTGTTTTTCAAAGATATGTTTGATGAGTACTTTCAACCTTCGACGAATGTTGATCATCCAAATCAAGCTCATGCTCCGGTTTCTATTGACTCAACTAGTTCACCATCTAAGAAGTACTTTTGGAATTCTCAAGAAACCTTATCTCCGCTATTTCACAAGGCGCTTATAATGACTATCATGATATTGTAAGTTGCACTATTGAATAATGATCCGCTTTGGTATTCCCGTGCAAATCTTCACGGATTGTTGTTCATGGATAATGATCCGCTTTTGGTATTTCTTTGCCAAATCTTTACGGATTATTGTTCCTCTCATTGTGCACGCTATAAATCAACCACATGAACATTAAGGAAAATGACTACCTCATTCGTCAAGACATTTGTGGTGAATCTTCCGATCGCCTCTACATGTATACCTTTAGGAAGAATGCATTAATGTCGAGAAATCATTTGTTCCGGTTCATTCAGGGATCGACGACATCCGTTGTACGCTTATTCACGTGTTGGGCATTTGACACAAGTCGATTACTTGAGTTAATCAATTATCACTTATTTGAGATTGAAGTTAAAATTCACAAAGGCAAGCTTAAGATGCAAATGCATGGAATTCTTCTTCGCCAAGTTTGGTATATCAGTTTTCTTTATCGCTGGTCACTTCAAATTGTCTACATATGGGTTGATAAAGATAGTCGAGAGAGTTTCTATCGCAGGGTCCTATGGCTCCCGGACACCCAGCTCAGACCCGCACTTCAAGACAAATCCCATTAGTTCATCCCTTATACCAAATTCTTCTCCGTAAACTCCATATGTACCTCCATCCAAGATGATTTAAAGAAATTGTTTGATCCCATGTTTGATGAACATTATGAGCCAAGTGCTAATGAACCGACAATTCCTACTTCGAGGTCGCTCATATTCCCGTGAATGACGCCAATCCTTCAATCTCAATATCATTAAGTCAAGAAGCGCCGATCACTGCGCTCATCAACAAATCATCAAACTTCGAGGGTACATCATGGAACTATGTCCGTATCAATGATGAAGTTAATCCCTTTGCTACTCCCAAGATGCCCCTTTGAGAACGATTTGCTCTCGAATCATCATCGTAACCATCTTCATCGAGAGAAATTGACTCGCAACTTCGCCCTTCAACCACAACCACATGAACACCTCGTAAAATGGACTCATGATCATCCATTGGACAACATCATTGGAAACCTCTCGTCCCAAGATCCACACGGAAACAACTTGCAACCGATGCCTTGTGGTGCTTCTTTAACTCCGCACTCTCTAAGATCGAACCAAATGATGTTAAACCGCCATGGATGAAGACAACCGGTTCAATGCCATGCAAGAAGAAATTCATGAGTTTGATCGACTTGATGTATGGGAATTAGTACCGCCCAGATTGTGCTATGATCATTGCTCTAAAGTGGATCTTCAAAGTGAAACTTGATGAGCATGGTGATGTGTTAAAGAACAAGGCTCGATTGGTTGCTAAAGGATACCGCCAAGAGGAGGGTATTGACTTTGAGGAATCATTTGCTCCTGCTGTTCGAATCGAGGCAATCGTAATCTTTTGGCTAATGTCGCTTGTAAGAACATGGTAGTCATCGATGGACGAAGACGGCATTTCGAACGGAGATCTTAAAGAAGTCGCCTATGTCACCAACCCAAGGCTTTGTGAATCCGAGCATCCTACCCACGCTTATCGCTTGAAGAAGGCTCTTTACGGTTTAAAGCAAGCTCCAAGGGCATGGTATGATACGCTATCAAAGTTTCTTCTATCTACCGGATTCAAAGAAAGGAGTAGTCGATCCAACATTGTTCACAAGGAAGTCGCAAACATTTAATTCACGCTCAAATTTATGTTGATGATATCATATTTGCCTCGACCGACCCCAATGAGTGTGACCGCTTTTCAAATGAAATGGGTTCTAAATTTCAAATGTCAATGATGGGACAAATGTCATTTTTCTTGGGATTACAAATTTCACAAAGTCCCGAGGCATTTTCATAAATCAATCTAAATATGCAAATGAGATTTTAATGAAATTTGGATTTGATTCAAGTGACCTCGCTGACACACCCATGATTGAACGAACCAAACTAGATGAGGACCACTCAGGATCATGGTAGACCAAACGAAATATCGTAGTATGATTGGATCCCCGATGTACCTCACCGCTAGTAGACCGACATCTTGTTTTCTGCTTGCATGTGTGCTAGATACCGTGCTGCCTACTAAAAGCACCTTGAAGCGGTTAAACGGGTCTTTCGGTATCTCCAAGGAACCATCAATATGGGACTTTGGTACCAAGGACACCGGTATGTCACTAACAAAGATATGCGCGATCATCATGCAGGTGTCAAGATACTCGTCAAGCACGCCCGAGGTGCTCGCTTTTTTGGGTGATAAGCTTGTGAGTCGGTCGTCAAAGAAGCAAATGAGTACTTCTATTTCTCTACAGAGGTGAATACATAGCCATGTCATCTTGTTGTGCTCAAATCCTATGGATGAGATCTCAATTATCGACTATGGCTTTGTATTCAACAAAATCCTCTCGCATCGTGATAATAAAGTGCTATTGCTCTCTCATGCAACAACGCACAACACTCAAGAGCAAAGCACATCGACATTCGACATCATTTCATCGTGGAGCAAGTGGAAAACGGTGTGGTGGAACTCTATTTTGTGAGGACCGAATACCGCTAGCGTACATCTTCACCAAAGCTCTTCCAAGAGAACGCTTGAGTTTATTCTTCCACGCCTTGGCTTGAAAAGCCTTCAACCGAACACTCAAACGCCTTCGTGAGGAAGACGAGGAGTAAAGGTCTTTCTTCATCTATCTCTTGTATATATCTATTCGAAAACAAAATACAAAATTATAAAACCTTCAAAAATCAAATAGAAAAATATAAAACTTTCAAAATCCATAAAATTTGAAAATTCAAAAATCTTCAAAAATATTGTCATTTTGTCATGTTTTTCTCGATTCGATAATATCTACGGTTTTGATGTTGTCATTCAAAGAATGACACGGACTTTAGATGTTGTTCGAATTTTTAAAAAAAAAAAAAAAAAAAAAAAAAAAAAATCAAAAAAAAATCAAAAATATTTTTGGGAGAAAGAGAAACAATGGTTTATTGTCATTTTCGTGCAATAACCCGGTTTTAAAAGAAAGAACAGAGCCATGTTTTATCATGTTTTCAAAATTCCATGCTCGATTCTATAAACATTTATCTCATTAAAACTAAATGC